>CAEMYA010000029.1:5204193-5216295 GCA_903131615.1 Diplodus sargus
TCGAGAGGAGCCAGCTGAGGTGGCTCGGGCATCTGTTTCGGATGCCCCCGGGACGCCTCCCTCGGGAGGTGTTCCTGGCATGTCCCGCCGGGAGGAGACCCTGAGGAAGACCCAGGACACGCTGGCGTGACTATGTCGCCCAGCTGGCCTGGGAACGCCTTGGGATCCTCCCGGAAGAGCTGGAGGCAGTGTCCGGGGAGAGGGAACTCTGGGTGTCCCTGCTCAGGCAGCTACCCCCGCGACCCGGCCCCGGATAAGCGGAAGAAGATGGATGGATGGATGATTTATCAATTGAATACACTAAGAAGAGAAGAACTTGCCGTTCTTGCCCTAGCAACGATGTGCTCCTCTAACATTTCAATAACTTATGTATATGATACTTGTCTGATAGTATCAGAGGTGCAGTATTGTGGAGGGCGTGTCTATCTGATGGTCTGTTAACTGCACAGATCCCTCACTCAACTTAATACGGAGAAATGTCCCACAAAACAACGTTACAGAACCAAACTAGGTAAGGTAGTAACTGTAACTGTCTTTTGTAAAAGTTAAAAATACCACAGCTGCACGTGGAGAAGCGTCCTTCCTCCCGCCCGTCCTACAGAGTCCTCGTCACATTTCTGCCCAATAAATGGCGTCTGTCACCGGCAAAAAAACTTCCTCACCGAGTGTTTCTGATGAAAAAAAATCTCCGCGACAGTCAGCCCACCGGACCGAGACTTCAGTGAACTTTACCCCGGAAGACAGTCTCCGTCGATTTTGAGTGACAGGGGAGACACCAGGAAAACCCCTTGAAAACACACACGTCATCATCATGACGTCACCGTCGCGTCTTTAGGAGCCGCAGCGCCGGCTTTCTGTGTGAATTACACAGCGGTTCGTCTTTACAGCGATGTTCCGCTCTGTGTGAACGAACAACGGCGGAGAATTGGCGAACAACCGCTGCGGTGTTAATGTGGTGTTACTTACAGCTCATAGGGCTGATCTAGACTGGAAGTTGTGTCGCGATTCTGCCTTCTCACAGCGCGAGACAGGTTTGTGGATCTGAGTGTCGCCATTTCAGCTTCGATACATGTAACATTACAGCCCTACTAGCGACGCAAGTGACGAACACGTCCGGACAAGTTCCTCGGTGCTCGTGCTACTGTGACGTGCCACTGCCAAGTAGCCTACGGGTCATTCAATGGGCCAAATTTAAAATGCTTGCGCATTGATTTGCCACTCAGAATCTCAGAATTAATTGTGTTAGTTTTTATAACGCGTTAATTTGCACTATAATTAATTAATCTAATTAACGTGTTAAACTGACAGCCCTAATATATATATATATATATGTATATATATATATATATATATATCTTTCTCTCTCTCTCGCTCTCTCTCTCACACACATGCATGCACATGCGCGCACATACAGTAAACAGAGAACATCTATTTCAGAGCGAAGCTGCTGTTTTTTCGATGGGGGCTTAGTGTTTCCCACAGAATCAGACTTTAATTGTGGCGGTGGCTGTCCATCTGGGGTGCCATAGATCATTTGCACTCAAGACTTCCGCCAACTTAGTCGGCTAACTTCCGGTTTAGTGCCTAGCCAACTTGGACAGGGATAACATTTTATTGTACCGGTTTGCCCAAATTCCGACAGTAAAACAAGTAATTTTGCGGGGGGTGTGAGGCTTTTATTACCGTTTAACAAACGCCTCTCCCACAATGTTAGCTTTTGGAAAAAAGTCCCCATCGCATCACATGATGATGTAATTATAAGGCTTGGCCACAACAAAAAGTGGCTTCAAGGCCTGGCGCTCTTTGTTAGGGTTTGACCTCAACGATGAGGACAGCCATCTTCTTTGCAGAGGAAGATACGGTCAAGCTAGGTGCGTTACAAAGTCCCGCTCCTCTTCTTTGTTGGTTTTGCTGGCGGACTAACAACCACACTGCCATCCATTGTATGGGAGTATATAACATCATCCTATTCACTAACGGCTGTGCTGTCTTGAGTGAATGAGAATGGGACACGCAGCTCCAAAAATAGAAAATCAATACCTCCTGGCCAATGTTGATATTGTTGCGGTCCGCCACAAATAAATTACTGTGTGGGAAACACTGGGGCTGCCGAAAGCCACCATGACAGATGACATGATGATTCAGCTTTAAATACTGACATTCACATCCTGAAAATGTGATGTGAACAAAAGAAGGCAGACAGAAACATCAAACCAGTACTGGGAAAATGTTGATTGATTCATTTGGAGACAGAACAATAATTTGGAAAGTAGCAATATACTGTCTGTATTTATATTTAAATGTTAAATTCAGCAGTTATCCACCAAGGTAAGGTTCTAAAAGAAGTATCCAGGTCTGTAAATGCATAAGCAACATTTGATGTGTAATGTTAGGTATCAGTATTGATTCCTGGAGGAGACAGAAGACAACTGCTGCTATTAAAAACATGGAATCATCAGCTTTTTTCCCAGATCTGGCTTACAGTTTAGCGTAATGATTAAGTTTAGTGTAATGATTAAGAGACTGTAGAATTATTTCTTTGCAGGACACCTTCACACTTCCCTATATATTCATTATATTTCTGTGTATGTTTGATCAACAATCAGCCAACTGAAGCCAAAAAATGTTGATGAAGTGTAACTTTTAGATTTCAAGGAAGTTTCTCTGATGAACCAAGGGATGTTTTCAGGTTAAAGGCGGCTGGTTTTAAAGACCAAATGACTTGCAGAATGCCTGTCAGTTTTTTTCAGTTATTCCAGTCATGCCTGAGAACCACAATTGTTCATAGCTCATTAAACTGGACGGTTAAATTAATAAATGATTAATTGCATTGATCAATAAATGTACCAATGGTCTACAACAGGGGTATTCAAATTCTGACACTGTGACCTGTCCCTTAAACAATATCGAGAGGACTGCCCCCATCGCCCATGATGAATGTGAACAATGCAAACATGGGGCATAACATTGCTATAAATTCAAATACAGATAAAAAAAGTAATTGTGACAATTGTCAGGGAAGTTCTGGAGTCAAAAAGAGCATCTTCTTTTCC
The DNA here is from genome assembly GCA_903131615.1 of Diplodus sargus. Lineage (NCBI taxonomy): Eukaryota > Metazoa > Chordata > Actinopteri > Spariformes > Sparidae > Diplodus > Diplodus sargus. The sequence goes on from CAEMYA010000029.1 coordinate 5,207,247, forward strand.
AGTGTTACAGTTTCATGGACGTTTGTTATTGGTGAACCTCACAGATAATGATGTCCTTGGGAAAAGAAAATCATACAAAATCCTAACAAAATTTGTATTATACCACTGGGTTCAATTTCACACCCTAACCCTTCACTCTTGACAATGCATGTCCTTGCAATACAAATGTGAGGCCTATCGGATGAATGGTTTGCGAGATATGAAAAGGGCATACAGGCAGACAGATACCTTGCTTTATATTAAGATATTTACCTGTGGCAGGTTTTCAAAGAAATAAGAAAAAATATCAAAATGACTCCCAGTTCAGAGAAATGACTGTACTGTTCTCAGAGCATTAAGGTAAAATTATTGTGCAGAGGGGCTTGTTTTACCTCTGGTACACCAATTTTTCTGCAGGCATCCAGGAAGTTCTCCACATTTCTCCGACACTTGGCCATGCTGAGTTTGGGCTGGAAGCACAAAGTGGCACAAAAATGCTTTTACACATGAGTACTAATTTTCTTCACCACTGTTACAGTCCTTTTATGTGAAACATAATATTTTACTATTTTTATGATCCAGACTACTTTGAAAAGACTGGGTACCAGGTACATTAATTTCAAAGCTAGGGTTTCAGAAACAAAACTAGGTTTTAGTCCTTATATGCTACATTCATCGAAAAAAAAACAGTCTTGTGGAGGTGAGCGTGGTCGAGGTGCAGCTGCGGGAGAGAGAGAGGTGGCGAGGGCTCAGGAGAGCACTGCCAGGTGAGTGACTCACAGAGCTGGCACCCGGTTACTAATCACTGTCCCCCTTTATATGCAATAGTGTGCTGGAACTCAGATGGGAGATGCAGGGGAGATGCGCGGGACAGCAGACAGAGGAACTGCAATGAGACACATGAGCCGCGTTCTGTCCAGCTGACTGCATTACTGTGTTGAAGTGGTTTGAGTAAAATAAAATAAGGCTTAAATCAAGAAATGTGTGCGTGGTGATTGGGGAGATGACCCACGGTAACACGGAAAAGGCTACAAGTCTATTTTATAAAATGAAGGGTGGAGGATGAATCAAGGAGTCTCACCCCGAGATTCCACCAGATACGTGTCTGTTGCATTACGGGTCCGATCTGGTTTTGCTCCGCAGTCCGGCAACCCCCACTGGTTGCATTTTGAGTCTCCATGGCACAGTACTGTCGACAGTTGGCGTCACGAGACCGCGGAGTTCCCGCGATAATCACATAATCACTGGCGACTGCAGTTATAGGTCTGTGTTATAAAAACAACACGAAGTGTTTCCAACCGAAGGATTGGTAGAAGAGCTTGTATTTGTCTCTTTTTTGAGATTGTGTGCTGGTGTCACATGGAATGTTTTATTTTGAAAAGTAACTAGATGTGTTTTTTTCGAGCAACTTTTGAAAATATCATAACACACAACATTATAATTCCCCCCTCAGCTGACACTGTAAATATGTGGGAAATACTTTCCTCAATTTTTGTTTTTGAGGTTTCAGAGTGGCATTAATATTTATCTCATGGATCAATGGTCACAACTGAAAATCTGAGACATACCACTGCTGGCGAGGGAACATGGATACTGGCAACAGAGCGTGGGTGAATGTTATTTGCCAGATGGCAGAGCACGACTCCATCCATAAGAGATGATCCGAGATCCTCAGGAAGGACAACCTTCAGCCTGCTCTCGATGTTCTAAGGAATAAACAACAATCTAAAAAGTTAAAAAAAAAACACAGATATTTTGTTGATCACACACGCTAATGAGTTGTTCACTGTAAAGGAAGTGTGTCTTACGTCTCGGAGTTGCTCCATGAGCTCCAGTTCCTCTCGCAGCTGCTCCATCTTTCGTCTCATTGTGAATTGAGGGTCAACAGACTCCAGACTGTTATGGCTCCGCAAAAACACTGTTACAAACAAAAGAACAACACCTCCAGCGTTAAACTTAGAGAGCAACAATGTAGTAACTGGCGTCCGCAAACCTCACAACAATTTCTCTCATCATAAGAAACTAAGTGCACCTTGATGAAGAAATGATTGATAATCAAGAGCCAGACCCCTTGATCATGTGATAATCAAGTGACGTCTGGGATTCTCCAAGCCCTCACTGACTTAAACCAAATATGGCCCAGCTGGCATTCGACTGATGTTAAACGTTTAAATGTTGTTGAAATAATGTCAGTTTATGAAAAAACATTAATTCAACGTCAAAACACCAAATGGTTGAAGTGGTGTTGTTAACTCACTATGGATTCAACATTGAAATATAAACATTTTTTGTGTAGTATATCAAATCAACATTATTTTTTACAACCATGACTTCTAAACATTTTGTTGAAATATATCAGTAGAAAAATAACGTTGTTCCAACATCCAAACAATACTGATCAATTAACTGTTGAAAAAGTGTTGAAAGATCAACTCTGAATTAAACGTTTGCTGAGTCATGATAAAAGCGCTTTCTACATCTCCCAGCGTACTTTAAGAGAACTTGAACTGGATTCTATTGGCTCTGATGGTTCCAGACAACACCCGCTTGCGCATGCGCGAAGTGGGTCTGTGTCGTCATCTTCAGGCTGAGCAGATTTTGACCTGGACCGGTTCGGACTGTGGTTGAATTTGGCGATAACAACTACAACTGTAGATTAGAGAGTGAGATTTAGTACTTAAAAGCATCACTTAAGTACAACTTAGTAGACTTAAGTAATTAAATGCTAAGAATGATAAAGTCCTGTTATTTCTATTGTTTAAAAAGGGATTATTTAAAATAAACTTAATTTATATAGCACATGCTAAAATACAATAAAATCGATCATAACAAATAAATTGCAATCATAGCCTATTAAAACAATTTGATTGGGGCAAATGGTCTGAAATGCATTTGACATTTGTGGAAGACAAAATGTATTTATTTGATTAAATGTTTGGTATTTTCATTGGCATCAGTTTAATGTAGCCTATATATATATATATTTTTTTTTAACTTAAGTGTTGAGCAGCTGCAGGGATAAGTTTTTATTCCGAGTTAATTTCTGATTCACCCTCTGAAAGCAGAAGGCGGCGCTGATGCGCATACTACACTGATTCCGTACCGCTCTTTGAAAAAACACAGAAGAAGAAAAGTTTGAATGGAGACGGTTGGCGGCCGGAAACAACAGGAGGCAGAAAGCTTGACCTACGCGGCAGCAGTCAGGACTTAATGAAGTTTTGAATGTTAATATGTATTCACTTTTACTTATTTAATGCCATGGACTGTAATAAAGTGTTTTTACAGCAGAGGCAAAACTCCGCTAGCCACCATGGTGCTAACTAGCTAACAAATTACAATGAATGTAGTGGTTAGCTGCTAGAACTAGCGAGCTAACATTAGCTAACCTAGGTTACAACCTGATCTCAGAGGAGCCAAGCTCACAAACAGTATATTTTGACATGTGATGAATGTATTTCCCATCATTGCATCTCTCTCTTCCAGTTTCAAGAAGTCAAGACAGAGTTAACGAAGATAACTGGAGATATGATGAAGATAGTACCAGGTAACATTAATCCCATGAATGAATTCTTCTATCAACCGCCACTCCTCCCTCTCTAAATACCAATATACATTTTTTTCTCAGACAATGTTTTAGTTTGGTAAGTTAACCCTAAATTATATGAACTCCCACATACATATATCATCGTTTATTCTACTTGCCAGTTTGATCGAGGGAAAACTTTTTGCCGTATTCAATTCAACAAGCCATGAATGTGCTCTGTTCATAAATACCATCTTCCTAATTGATATTTAACCTTTTAATATTTATAATGATAATATTTTACTTAACTTTGTATTTGCTTGCAAAAAAGAAAGATGATTGGTCTAAAGAGTCCAAAATTTAATTCCAGATTTGTCTTAAAAACCTGTTGAAAATTAATAAGTTTACTTGAGCTATTTTCTATGTATAGACATTATATAAAATAAATTGTTTTGAGGAAAACACGTTGTAATTTTAAAGCAGTGTTAGCTTTAGTCTGTGATAATATTTTGGTAAGCTAATAGTAATTAACTTGTGGTTATATTAAGTAGTAAGTATAAGCAATTCTGTTTTAAAAGTTTTAGATGCTGCGCTTAACTTTTCTTAACTTTTTTTCTTTGCCTTTTAGTTTACTGGTTCCAAAATGATCTGGACGTGTTAGTTGTGCGCAGCTTCTTTCACCTCCAGAATACAGTTATTTAGACACTACAGGCTGCAGCACAGCCACCACACACCACTTCCAGAATCAGCCCTCGTATATGTCTCGATACTGATTGCATTTGTACATTTCCCCTTCATTAGAAAGATGATGGAGACCACATTTTCCCACGCCGACAGACCATAGTGATGTCCTGCCCAGCAGTGAACGAGCTCATGGACCTCTGGCCTGATATCAAAATAGAATCTGAATCTTTTAAAGTGAAAATTGTGATTCTTACTCATTTGGCCGCTTCATAAATGTGTACTAGATTCTTCAAATTGAACTGTTTTTTTAAGTGTTGTTGCTGTATTCTCCTGCTGTTATTTCAATGTAGTTGTATGCAGAGTTCCAGCGGATTACGAATCAGAACCTGCCCAACACATTCTATGCTGGGCATGACCACCATCTCCCTCGGCTGATGACCTTATTCAGACAGAAGGCATCAAAAACTGGGAAGACAGCAGATTCCCAGGCTGAAATTTGAAAAATCCACGATGAACAGATAAATAGATTATTACACATTTCATAGGTTGAACCAGTGCAACATTGAACAGGTTCAATGATTCAAATGAGCTTTGTGAATTTTGCAACTAGTCCACTTTGTGTTTTCCATTTGTCATTTGAACAGGGTATTTGTGGACATATGTTCTGATTGGACTGTTTAAAATCAGCTTTGTTCAGTAAATTCTTCAGTGTATACAATTCTGTTTTTATCTGAATAGGAAATCCATGACTTCCACACCAAGCGCACTACTGTTCTCCACGCCCTTCCTGTGTATCTGTGCGAGGACGTTTTGGGATTTTTCAGAACCTGCACAGTGAGTCTCCTTAAGTTACTGACTACTGTGTATTATGTAAACAGTTCATCAAAATAACATGTTTTTAGGACTTACCTTTGTTTAGTCTACCCATACAGTTTTCGTATATATGGTCTGTTTTCTTTCTCCTCACTACAAAGGAACTGTATTGGCGTTATGTTCAGAGTGATAAGATGTTCAGTAAAACATTTTCCTGTAAATGTATTTTAGTTTGGTTTCAGTCTTTCACACCACTTAGATTCTCTGGTAATTTGTCAGGATTTGATTCATGTGTGCAGAACATGGATCTTATGTTATGTGTCATCAGAAATTTGTGAAAAATATCTATTTCCTAGGGCCTTAAGTGACCAGAATCACATTTGGAAGGCTAGAATCAGAGAATGTTGAGTTTTTCTTCATAAAAAATTTGGGAATAATCAGTTAATCTACTTCTTGCATCTCTAGAATCTATTTTTTGTTCTATTTATTTTAATTTATAAATGTTTATTTATTTTTCTGTTTAATTTTAACATTGAATTGTGCTAAAAGGGAGTGGGCAAGAAAATATTGTTCAGTAGCAGATGTTCATGACTTTTAGATATATTAAGTTTGTTAAATTCAGTGTAATCTAGGCAATCAATTGCCTCAAAAATTGTAAGTTTTGAGGGTAAAGTAATGGTGTGTACTTATTGTTAATGTATCCATTTTAAGGTGTTTAGTGTTTCTGGAGCTACTGTTGAACACATCATTACTTTAGTGAAAACAGTGTAACAAAATATATAGTGTGTCAAACTATATTGAAAAGCAGGACTTTATAGTGACGTTGAAATTTCAACGTTGATTGGATTTGCAAAATCTAAACTAAAATCAATATTGATTCAATGTTGGCGAATTCACCTATGTTGAGAAACGTGACGTAGGAATGACGTTGCTATTTCAACGTTGATTAGATTTGCAAAATCAAAACAAATTCAACGGTTATCCAACACTGGCACCTGACGTTGATTCAACAGTGACTCGATGTTAAAATGCCAGCTGGGGGTCGATTATTGATTACTGATTACTCCTTTAAAAAGTAACTTAGTTACTTTACTGATTACTTAATTTTAGAAGTAACTACGTTAGATTACAAGTTACTTTATTAGTTACATTCAGCAGGTGCAGAATCCCCCCCCCCCCCCATAAACATTCAGCGTAGCCTTCAGATTTCTCTCCATCTCTGCATACTCCTTCTCCAGGTAAGAAGAAAAATGTGTTCTGTGAGGCTGCACGGCATTGATAGTAGCAGGATCTTGTTTATCGTGGCACGAAACAAGGGCGAGGCAACTGTGTTTAAGGGCAGCATTTCCTCTACAACATACCGCCCGACCAACTTCTTCTAACCCTTTGTCGTCAGCACAGAGTGTACAACGAACCTTAATATTATAATTTTTAGCTGACACAAACTCAAAATAATGACTGTATTTCCAGCTAGAAACGCACATCTCTGTCCTCCCTCCATTCTTGTTTGTGTTTGTGTCGCTGCGTGGTGTAACACGTGAATTGTCCTTTTGTTTTGATGTGCTGTACATTTTATGTCAGACCCCAGGAAGAATAACTGCAGTTTTGATGCAGCTAATGGGTATCCAAATAAAACAATAAACAGTCATGTTTCCTGCAGTTGCATGCTTCCATACATTCTATATGACTCTTTCTGAATAGAATAGAATAGAATAGAATAAAATAGAATAGAATAGAATAGAACAATTACAAACAGTACAGGTACTTTGGAATACATTTAAGTTATCCTTAGTAATCCCCTATACACATACCTGCAGCTGCAGCGTTGGCTGAGGCATCCCTTGGTACACCCACATTAAGCTCACCTGCCACATCCTGATCTTCCTCCAGTGGATGAAATGTAATGGATGCACAAGGAAGGTCTGTTAGTGCTGCTGCTACTGTCTCTGCCACCCATGCCTAAAGCCTGCAGGGAGTTCACTTCCTGAGGGTGTACCAAGGGATATCTCAGCCAACGCTGCAGCTGCAGGTATGTGTATAGGGGATTACTAAGGATAACTAAAATATATTCCAATGTACCTGTACTGTTTGTAATTGTTCTATTCTATTCTATTCTATTCTATTCAGAAAGAGTCACATGGAATGTATGGAAGCATGCAACTGCAGGAAACATGACAACACTTGCCAGAACACGGAAGAAGACTGTAAATAAGCTGTTTATTATTTTATTTGGATACCCATTAGCTGCATCAAAACTGCAGCTATTCTTCCTGGGGTCTGACATAAAATGTACAGCACATCAAAACAAAAGATTAAAGATTAAAAATAAATAAATAATAATAATAATAATGATAACAATAATAATAGCTGAGCATTTATTCACTAAACAACTATTTTTGCAATATCTAAGCAGTTTCTTCACATTATATCTCAAATCTGAATATGCCATCGGATTGCTCATGTAGGAAAACCTCCAAAAGCACATTTAATTCATGTTTTTACCTTGTCTAGTCAAAAAGATACACTGAAAAGTAGATTTCAGCCTGGCGGTGGTGGCCATGTTGGATTTCTCAAATTTTGAGGCATTTTGGGGCATTTCTTAGCTTCATATACAGCAGATTTGGATTCAGCCCCCCTTAGTACCCCTACCCCCTACATATATATTTACAGAGACCCAATGTTTTCCCCACGTGCAAGCACTTGATGAGAAAAAAAAATGCGTTTTTCAGGCGGAAACCTTACAGCAGAACCTGACTTAATTATGGCTGGCCCTCTACAATTTGGGTTGAGAGGGGGAGAGAAAGAGATCAGTCCCATTTCAATTTGTAATTTGAGATCAGCATTATCTGTTGTTGTTGTTGTTTTTCCCAGGATATGGAAAGATGTACTGAATTTATTCAACCCTTCCATCATTTTATTTTTAAAAAAAGTTTTTACCCAATCTTGTGTTTAGTAATTTCACTTAGCTAGATCCAGTGCATAGTGGGCAGAACAATGGTGCAGTGGTTAGCACTGTTGCCTCAGAGCAAGAAGGTCTAGGGGTTGAAACAAACCTGGAGCCTGTGCGGGTTCCCTCTGGATTATCCATCTTCGTGCCACAGCCAAAAGACACACAAATTGGGTTACTCAATCACACTAAATTGCCTGTAGGTGTGAATGGGAAGTTTTTTAGACGTCAACCCTTTGATGAAGGAATAGATGCAGTTGCAACTGTTATTTGGCCCGTCTCACATTGATATAAATGGGGGTGAGCGGTAAGTGTGGTCGGCTGTACGCCGCAGCAGGATGCAAAAAGACCCAACAACAACAGAATAATGGGAAACCAGTATATACAGTGCAGCGTTTCCCATACATTGACATTAATTTGCCCCGCCATAGTCTAAATATGGAATGTGAAAAAATATTTCCGCCTTTCCAACGCATACCGATGTTTCAGTCAGTCTCTTTTGTTTGCATTACTTTAAATGACTTCAGTACTGCTAATTCAGGGCTGTAATAGTGAAAAAAATAATATGAAGCTGTTTTTCGAAACTGAAGCAGTACACTTCACACCCTCGGAGGCTCCTCCACTCACACACACACACACACACACAGTGACAGATGGTCAGTCTGTGAGCCGCTCCCAAGCAGCCGTGAATAGTTACAAAATGACAAAAATTAGATTAGAACCAGAGAAAAAAAATGAAATAGCCGAAGTAGCCTATGACATAAGTATAAATATTACCCCCAACATGCTGTCTGCCATCTGTCAAATGATTTTGATTGCAGAGCAAGTTGATGCCCTTTTTAACTGTATTGTAGACATCATGACTTGATGTCTACTGTATTGTAGACATCAAGTCATGGATGGCAGTGAATTTCCTACAGCTCAACCAGGACAAAACTGAGGTTTTAGTTATAGGTCCTGAAGGCCAGAGAGAGAAACTTTTCCAAAACTACAAGATCTTAAACCAACACAATCAGTAAAAAATCTGGGCGTGATTTTTGATTCTGAGCTGAATTTTATTCCACATATCAGAAATATGACAAAAATAGGTTTTTATCATCTTA
>CAEMYA010000029.1:5217088-5239805 GCA_903131615.1 Diplodus sargus
TGGGTGTATATAGTATGGAAGGTGGGAGGGAGGGGCTTTCTTTTATATTGTTTTATTTTTCTTATGTAAAGCACTTTGTGCTACATACAATGTATGAAAAGTGCTCTATAAATAAAGATTGATTAAAGATTGAGATGTTTTTTGTTCATAGAAATAATTACAAATATCTTATTTTAGTGAATACAAAGTACAAAATATGAAGTATAAAATTTAAGCATAAAGGTAGCATAAAATATAAATAGTCAAGTAAAGTACAAGCAACATCACCCTAACCCTAACCCAACCTTATGCAACAATAATCAAATAGTTTCAACCACTATTTTGGCAAGATGACTTACAAACATGTCCTCATTTTTTCAATGTGTAGTAGTCCTATGATATATTGTTGGTGCCTCTAAGCAAGGCATAATCTAAATATATATGCAGCAGCTGAAACCGAGAAGCATTAAAGTGATTTAAGAATAATTGCAGCTAAATAAGAGACACAAAAAGTTTGCTGTCTGTAACAGCAGGATCCTTCTTTATCAATGACTCTTCATCTTTGTTGATGTAGCATTTTTCTTGAAATCAAACCTTCTGCCATTGAAAACGTTTTTGTCCCTCTTAGCAATTATGTCTTCTTATTTTTATCAATAAATAGTTAAGCATATAACTCTCTGCAATAATACAAATGGTCACGTTTACAGTTTTTTTTTTTACAGCAATAGGAGAAGTGTGGGTTATGGTCATTTTACAGTATTTGCCAATGTGCTATAAAATCTGTTATTTTTGCATTTATATAAATCTTCACCAATTTAAAAACAAAGTATGCAGGGCCTCTCAAATACCCAGCCCTAGGCTACCACATTCATCCCGACAGCCAGTCAACATCCAAATGTCCTACAATAAACACACTAATGTCTTGCCTTCGAGTGCTTAGAGCTGATCAACTTATTCAACTGATAACTCATTTCACTCAATAACTTATTTAACTTAATAACTTCTACCAAACTGTCTGAGCTATGTCTACCTCAGTTTCTATCATCAATAGCGGTGTCAACAATAATCGATTCGGCGATGCATTGCAATGCGGGGTATGCACGATTCAGCATCGATGCGACAGCGTGCCATAATAGATTATGTCACTGTTTATTTTCTGGCCTTGAGTGGACAATAAAGTTGTGAAGTTTCAATTACTTCCGGGGGCATTTCCGGAGCAACGTTGCAGTGACATGCGCAGCCTGTAGCTACATGCTAAGCGGCAGCACTAGCTAGCATAACAACAACAGTATCATGGCCGTCCCAGTGTGAATGGATAATCCGGAGGCGCAGAGCGAGGGCGTGTCGGTCTGACAGTCTGATAACTACACAGATCCTTCACTCAGCTAAATACAGAGAAATGCCCCACAATGCAACATTACAGGACCAAACAAAAGTAACGTAGTAACTGTCACTGTCTTTGGCAACTTATATGAGGAAAACAAATACCGCAGCTGTACGTGGAGAAGCGTCCGTCCTCCTGTCTGTCCTCCTGACTCTTCCTCACATTTCTGCTCAAAAAACAGCGTCTGTCACCGGCAAACAACTTTAACTCACTGAGTGTTTGTGATGAAAATAAATCACTGCGACCGTCAGCCCTCCAGACAGAGACTTCAGGGAACTTTCCCCCAGAAAATAGCCCCCGTCCCCGCGAGTGACAGAGTCAGACAGCGTCCTGTTTACTGATGGTGATTATGTATAATTATGTAGTTTACCGCGAAAAACTCAACAAACTTAATTCACTTTCCAGGATGTTTGGTGGGTCAGGATCTAAATCACTACACATTATAACAGCATCCATATGATTATAAACTGTCCGCGGGTTTGGATTAACAGAGGGGAACACCTGGGGAAACAGGAGAATGATAATACACACATAGCAGCCAATAAAATCTGTTGTTCAATATCTGACTGCTTGTATTGCCTCATGACTAATGAAAAATGTGCCTTGTTGTGTGCAGTAGAATTTTGATGCATCGCAATGCATCACAATGCATCGTAGAATCGAATTGAATTGAATCGTTACCTGGTGAATCGTAATCGAATCGTGAGGGCAGTGCCAATGCGCACCCCTAATCATCAATATAGGGTTTCTATGCATGCCGACTCAATGAAGCGACATAATCATAACTGAATTGATTCAATTTTGTTGTTATTGCCAATCATTCCTAACCTTTGACCTTCAACATAAATCAGATGCAGACCTTTAAGTAATAAATCCAAGAACCCTGGTATACAACACAAGAAAATGTACATTCCATAACATTGCTGTAGTTTATTACAAAATGCTCATTTGGACAGCAGACTTTGTAAGATTAGTAACATTGAGAACATTTGTATTACAAAAATGAAAAGGTATTGCATTTTCATATTGGGAAGAAACTGTCTCCAATACAATCATTAGTGACAGGCTTTACTGAACTCATGAGCATAACCTCAGATGCTGAATTAAAATACTGTAGCGTCAAGAACAGTGTAACGCTGCATTAAAATACCATCTAGAACAGTGTAACAGTCTAGCTTGAAAACAATCTTTTGCATGTGAACAATAACAGTGGACATGGAGAAAGAAAAGAGGGGGAGAAAGAAAGAGCGAACAGTGAGTACTTGACAGCAGTGTTTGGCTGGTCTCCTCAGTCACCGATGACGAGTACCTGTAAATAAATAACAAATAAAATTAGCAACACAACATCTCTGGTAAACTATAAAAATATGAAATACTAATGGAGGGAGAGAAAGAAATATAAAAATGAGGGGAGAGAAATGGGCCAGAGCAATAAACTGTTCAAGGGAGAGAGAAAATGGTTAAAGACAGGACAAAAAGTTCAAAGAAGAGAAAAGCAAGAGACAGAAAGGAGAGAGGGTGGTTAGTTATAGTTTAGAGAGGGTTATCTCTGGAAACTAGTGTGCAATGAAGTTAATGAAGTTAAATTAATAAATGATAAGATAATTAGACATACATTTTACAATAAAAAAAAGTTTATGAAGGTCAGCAACACCTATGCCTAATTGAGCTCAAGCTAGCTACAGAGCTTGCTTCACTTATTCCCTATTTAGCAACCTTAACTAATGCAACAGACCTAATGAAACATCTAGAATTTCAACAGTTCAATAATCATGCAGACAAAACAACACTGGACACTACCAATTTCGGGAGATAAGCATAACTTTACTTTACCTGTTCTGTTGAACTCCACATGGACTTCTCTGGCTGGAATGATATGACTTTTCTCCAAAGTCAAGTTCAGAAATAGCCAGTTAGGTTACATATTGCCACTCAAAAATGAGTAGTTCGAGGAGTTTCCTTCAGTAAAGAAGTGCTTTCATCAAAATAGAATCATAAGCCCGCAATCATCAGTAAGTTGCTGATGTCTCCACTGCTTGACCGAAAATACTGTTTTATGTTGTTAAATTACAGTTTCTTATTGTTAACAGAGTATTAACTGTTAATTTAGATGTAAGCATGAATATTTAACAGTAATTTACAATCATTTTAATATACAGTAAGATACTGTTGTAATCAACTGTAAATTTACAACAATTCCTTACAAATACTGTTTTATGCTGTTAAATTACAGTTATCTACTGTCATTATTAAATGACTGATTATACTGTTAATTTACATGTGAGGGATGAATACTTAACTTTTACAATTGTTATAAAATACAGTAGGATATTGTTGTAAATCCACCGTAAATATACAGCAATTTGTTACAGTGTATGATCTGCTGAATTCTTCTCCTGGCAAGGGGAAAAAGTAAAACACCCATTTTAATTGGGTTTACCCATGTTAAGGAAACCTGCTCATACACTATACTGTTGGTATATAAGTGGTATTGGTGAACTTTAGAGGTGCTGGTTGTTGGTCTTTGTTACCTTTGACCAATAGCCAGCCAGGCTTTTTCACCTAGTTTCAAGTCTTTATGCTATGCTAAGCTAAGCTGCTGCTGTCTGAAGCTTCATAGAACATACAGACATGACAATGCAAAGTGCAGAAGGGGAAAGAGCTAATATCCTCAAATACTTTTCATTAAAAATAACAATAAATTAATTTGTTTCTTACACCAGCTTGGTGCGAACTAAAATGAATAGGTAGAATCAGATTCTGGGAAATTGATATGATACAAGGATTAGGACAAGAGCAGCTTTTCCAGTGTAGGAGTGTGAAACATGCTTGGCCGCTTCACACACATGCGCACACATACACACACACACATACACACACACAGAGACAGAGAGAGAGAGAGAGCTGAAGGATGAATCATCCACCTCCTCTGTGTCCTATTTTCTACAAACATAAATCTGCCCTTTACAGCTAATTGAATCTAAACATAGAAGGTCTGTATCTTTGTAATTAAATTCAGTGACCACAGGAGGGAGCTACAGGGTCTCTATGGTGGTTTAATCTCCAGTAGTGAAGACCAGAGGCTTGAAGTCTGCAGAACGTGTCTCAGCTTCAAGTAAGATGGCCATGGTCTTTTCAGGGATGCATCCACATTTTTAGAAGTGTGAAAAACCTCTAAGGTAATCCTGTAAGTGCGATTTCTGAGGGGGACACAGGGACAAGGGAAGACAATGAAGGGCAAATGGTCTTATCTGTCCAGTTCTACCTTCTAGGTCAATTCATTTTTCAAGCTGCTCAATGCTCCCTCTCCCTCTTTTCGTCGCAAAAACATTTACCTGGTAAATTCATGGTAACACAAAAGTGTTACTAGGTAATTACCAATGGTAATAACAAAGTAAATATAATGAAACTATGGCCAAAATACTGGGCATTACATTATATGGTAAATTATAGTGTGTTATTGGGTAATTACTAAGAAGGTAAGTACAATGAAACTATGGCTAAAATGCTGGGTATTTACCTGGTAAATATAGTGTGTTATTGGGTAATTATTAAGAATGTAAGTACAATGAAACTATGGCCAAAATGCTGGGTATTTACCTGGTAACTAAATTATAGTGTGTTATTGGGTAATTACTGCTGGTAATAAGCAGGTAGCTACAGTCCCCTAATCACTAGCTACTTACCCAGTAAGTATACGGTAACAAAAATGTGTTAGTAGGTATTGTATTTACTTTCTTATTACCATTGGTAATTACCTAGTAACACCTTTGTGTTACCGTAAATTTACCAGGTAAGCTGGAGCTGGCTATAAAAATGGAAACTGTTTGATATCTCGGTCTAACTAAATGCTATTAACACCAACTTTGAGATCCTTAGTTGCCATGACACTGGGAAGGGATGAGCTGAATTTGGCGAATTTTGGCCACTAGGGGGCGCTAAAAATATGGGAAGTTTATATCTCTTGAACGGCTACACCAATTTTTACGAAACTTGGTCGGTATGATGTAGGGCCAATCCTGAGGCCATATCTTGAAGGTGGTTATGACTGGTCAATGTGAGTGTGGCTTATTACAAGATAAACAACAAACATTAATTTCAGCCAAACTGTTATGCTGAGAGCTTTGAAATGTATATGGTACATATAGAATAGGACACAGTTCTTCCATACCAAAAATTGCACATGTACTCCACTAGGTGGCGCTATGATGGTGCAATCGCGTTTTTGCCTGTAACTTCCACATTTTAAATAACATATTCGCAAACCTTATATCCATATGTTCCCTGAATAGAGCTGGGTTTTCTGACATAGGACAAACCCATTTTTGCTGCACATTTCGTTCGCAAAATCGCCACATTTGCAAAACCTACTTTTTCGAACTCCTCCTACAATTTGAGCGTCATCTGCCTGAAACTTTGCACATAGAATCTGTCTGATGAAAAGTTATTAAAAGAATTTTTGGCACTCCAAAAAATCTGCTAGTTATAACCAAACCTTTTTTTTTTGCTAGCTAAAAAACACACATTTTTTCATATTCCAGTCAAACTAAATGCTTTGAACGGCAAACTTGAGTCAATTGTTCCTGAAGTCATCCAGAGGCTCTGTCCCAAATTTGGTGCAAATTGGCCCATAGGTGGCACTATAACGGATGTAAATGCGTTTTTGCCTTTAACTTCCACATTTTAGAGAACCAAGTGGATGTGATTTAGTACAACAAATCCAAATCGGCTCACATTCAGCCTTTTACACTTCCAGTGCACTTCCCATTACAGCGAATACCACGGGTCAGACGTTGGCCTGTGTCCTCACTTTCGCCCCGAGCCCGTCATCCTTTGGGGCCAACTTCCGTGGGCTCTGCGGTGCGTGGGGCCTGTGTTGCGTGTGGGGGCTTGGCCCCCATTCATAACTGCTTGCAGTTCTATTTTTTTTTTTAAAACTTTACTGATAAAAAAAATGAGGACACTTGACATAACTTCCTGTCTGAGTGGATAAAGGGCTCTAAGAGGCTCCACTTGGAAGAATGTTCGAACATGACTCAGCACTATGTTTTGCGTAGGTCCTCGGGAGAATGTTACTAACACCAAGGCATTCCCTGTTGCACACTCTGAGTAACATTCAAGTGATTGAAACCTAGATAGTGAGTGTGTATGCCACTAGCTTTGCCCCCTATCTTGACAGTGACAGTGAATGGGACATTTTAATGTCTTTCTTCAACGTCCATGATGTTACAACATCATATTTTCACACAGTCAAAAATAGATAAGGTGTGTGTCCTTTCAAGGTTCTGTTATAAAAACCTAACACTACATGGAGTGTCTTCTACTGCCAGGTGACAGTTGTCAGAGAAGGGCTGGCTCTAGTCATTTTGGTGCTCTGTGTTTTAGATATATCAAGTGTGCCAGCTAATATAAAAAAAACATTGTATGGTTTACCATTTTAAAATTTCTTAATGAAATGTTATTCTGTTGTTTGTCAACATTAATTTGAAATAATAAAACAAATGTGTTTCGCGTGATAAGATAATTAATATTACAGAGGCTCACTGCATGAGAAGTGGGATTTTCGTCAGTATGCGGCACTGTAGATTGTCATGGAAGTTCAGGTTTACGACTGCAAACGGCAATTTGCAGGCAACACCGAAAACTGCCGTAAATTGTCAGAAATTGACGTGGGCCTTGCTTGGCTGTTGTCCCCCCATGACCCCCCTCCACCTGATTCTAGGGGAGTCTTTAACATGTAAATGAAAATGCTGTGCGCTATAAAAATGCAAATCAGGGTAGCAGGGGGAGTTTTACCTCAGGTGACATTTTTCTAAAAGGTATTAAGAAAATCTCTGATATAAATAGATCAGGCTCAGTATAGCCTAATATAGACTCTTAAGTTTTAGCTTGAATTGATTAATTTAATATAAGTATGCTAGATTAATTACTGTGTATGTCATTAGCAATGGTCAATGTTGTGTAAAAAAGATACACAAAATTATTTATTTTATTTTTTCTCTCCTGGGACCAAGTTAAAGATAAAACGCCAGTTGTTAAGAAGTTAAAATTTGCATGAAATATTTTGAGATAAGTAAGATATTAAAATGCATTAATAATTACTGTTTAAAATGTGTGACTTTAAAATCTAATTTCATGGGTTCTGAAAGTTTAAATGAAGTGTTACGACCAGGGCCTAGGGGAAACCCTGGTGCAACAAGAGTGTGAGACTCCCCTCTTCCGCCAAGCACCACCAGCCATGAGCGTTTTGAACATAGTTTATTCAAAACAACATATTTTTCACAATCACACAATGCTGGCAGTCTGGGACAGCAGAGGAGAGCCCACAGGAACCGTGGAGGAGCCGGCCTCTAAACCCATGGCTCCAGGAAAGCAGCCAATCAGCTCCACAGGGCAACCTACAATTAGACACACCTGCAAACAATCTCACACACACAGGTAAAAGTGGGATATTAAAAACAGACAAATAGAAACATATGACCTCTAGGGTCGTCACACCTCCCCCCTTAAAACTGAACATTTCTCCCTATAGAAATGTTCAGTTCATGCAATGCAATCTGTGTTTAGCAATCACAAGTCTGTTCCCCCTTAAAACCAACCTGCATAAAACAGGACCCAAAACCTTATTAGTGGGGGCCACTCCCAAAAACAAAAAGGCCACCACCATGAGGAGAGAACACAAAAACAAATAAAGCAACTGTGGTAAAACACACACACACCAAAACAGCAACAGGTGAACACAACTGTGGAGTGCAACAGCCACCACACAAAAAGGCGTCACTGTGTAGTCACCACTACACACAAATGTTGCCAGCTTACACCTAAGCTGCAACCACAAGTGACCCAACAAACGTGAACTGCCACTGCCACACCCAAAATGGACACCTTGTGATCTCAAACCACACGTTACTGTAAAAGGAGTGTAACAAAAATAGACAAAGTGACCGGACAAACTGGGAAGATGTATTGGGAAGTATTTTGCCTTTCTTATTTTTGGTGGTAATCCTGGGTGGGGGTACGCTTCAGTGTTTCGCAGCTGACTAGGTTCCTGGTCTTCGGTGATGCACTGAGTTCAGCGTTTAAAGATGCCTTGAGCTCGGCAAGCCACTAAAGACTAGCTAGGTGAGTTAGCCACCTCTTGGTAGGCAGGTAGTTGGGGTGTCTCTGCAGTTTGTGTCCCTTTGTTTTATACTTTGCACAGCAACGTGGTTTTGTGTGAGATGCTTTTGTTTTGGTCACGTTGTGATGTGTGGCCCTGATTAATACTTGTGTGCAGTAACTTTTTGTGACCTTTTGGTTGTGGAACTGGACTCCACTTTTGTAGGGTCACTTGTGGTTGCAGCTTGCAACATTTGTGTAGTGGTGACTACAGTGTGATGCCTTTTTGTGTGTGGTTGTTGCAGTCCACTTTTGGTGTGGTCACGTAGGTGTTACTGTTTTTAGTGTATTAATTAGTGTAACTGGGATGGCATCACTTGCCAGATCTGGCCCAGACTGCCAGCGTTGTGTGATTGTGATAAAAATGCTTGTTAATAAAATTATTGAAAAATGCTTTGTTGCTGGTGGTGCTTGAAAGAAGAGGGGAGTCTCACACTCTTGTTGCGCCAGGGTTTCCCCTAGGCCCTGGTCTTAACAGAAGTTAAAGTAATTCTTATTACGTGTGAGAATTCATGACCTTTAAGAGTTTTACACTTCCAGGTTGACCGGAGCGTCAGTGACGAGGAAGAAGGAGCAGAGAGTTTATGGCGTCGAGCAGCTAACAGTGGACTGTGTGTGTCATTAGTGTCG
Organism: Diplodus sargus; assembly: GCA_903131615.1. NCBI lineage: Eukaryota > Metazoa > Chordata > Actinopteri > Spariformes > Sparidae > Diplodus > Diplodus sargus. The sequence continues at coordinate 5,226,240 of CAEMYA010000029.1, forward strand.
TGTTTTATCACTAACGGACTGTGAACTGTTGTCGGACGACGTGCTGTGAGTGTGTGAGTTGAACTCTCCATTGCAGTCGAAGTGTTTGTTTTATTGGACACGAAGCGAGTTCGGCTAAGCTAGCTAACAGGAGCTAAGCTAGCTAGCAGGAGCTAGGCTAGCGGCCCCGTCATTGTCGAGAGGAGGCCTGCGCTGACGGGAAGAGCTTTGCCGGGTCGCCACGGAGAGTGTCGCCGACGGAGGTCGCTTTGCTGCCGCAGAGGGACATGGAGATTTAGCGCTGCGAGCATTTTGTTTTCACAGACTACCCTCGCCTCATAACGAGGCCATGACCTCCTATTTGCTCGGAGCTATGTCTGCAAGGCCAGATTTACATGATGCCGATAATGACGCCATCGTGTGTAAGTAACGTTTACTGTTTTCTCCATCCTTGTTTAATTTAACTGTGACTTATGTTTTTTTTTTTTTTTTTAATTCATAACCCTCTCATTTAATTGTGTTCCAGTTGTCTGTAAGACATTCTGAGACAGTACGCAGGAGTTTCAGGTTACAAACAACCAGATCTTGCATCGCAGGCGGAAGCTGTGAAGAGTTCAGCTCGGAGTCAAAAAGGGTAAGATTTATTAGATTAGATCAGTTTTGGTCAATGTGACTATTTTTCAGGTGCATTAAAAGATGTGATGTGTCCATACGCAGTGCATCGCGCAGTACTGATTGTCTTTATTGATTGTTTTTACAGCTGCTGGAAGCGAGACAGAGTGCTAGCTGAGGATGAGGTGGACCTTTGGAAGTGCGCCACGCCGCCATCATAGACCTGATGTCTGAGGAGGAAGACGGCAGGGTGTCTGGATGGAGCCGGGAGCTCACCGAGCTCTGTGCCACGCTGCAGTCGAGATTAGAGGCAATTCCGACGTACAGAGCGACGCACCACAGACGTCTACAAAATGGACCGAATTCAGACAGAAGGCCGGCAGTTACCTCCAGCTCCGAGGTGGCAGACAGACACTTCATGGTGCTGCAGGATTTTGGGCTTCTCGTGAGCTTCCCGTTGTTGTGTGGGCAAATTATGCTTTGTACATAGTTGTGGTTTGTCTGTGTTTGTTCTAATAAAGCTCTTTCTTTGAATAAACTTCCTGGCAAATGTTCCTTTCCTCAATAAATTCAATCATGTCTTTAATGATATCATATATATATATATATATTTATATTTATATTTATATTTATATTTATATATATATATATGACCCAGGGTGACCAATAGAGTGACAGATTTGCCAACCAATCACGAGTGATTTTCCTTGTTTCAAAGTAGTGGTTTCATCCAATACCAAGTCGCCAGCCTGGTTTCGCTGCTATTCATATGCTAATTGGAACCGTTTGCACCTCCACGAGCTCCACATACATCATGGTTCGTTTTGGTCAGTATGTGGCACAGACGAACGCGAACTTCGCAGGCTGTAAATTGTCGTTAACTGCCGAAAATTAGGGAGATTTTCAAGCGTTTCAGTTTCTTGAAGATGTTTCACCCTATTCAAGAGGCTTCTTCAGTTTTGACTGGAAGTAGGGGGTCATCAGACAGAGGTCAAGTAAGACACAACACAGAAGGGCCAACTCCTCAGGTCAAGACTCTGCTGTCCACTTACATCTGAAGGAGAAACATCATTCCTTTGAGGACAACAATGTAAACATCTTGGCCAGAGAAGACAGATGGTTTGAAAGAAAAGTAAAATAATCCATCTATGTCAAACTGGAATGACTGTCTATGAACAGAGGAGAGGGCCTAAGACATTACTTATCACCTACCTACAATGCAGTACTGAGTTCCCTCCGCAGACAGCTTAAATTGTCCTCTGCAATAACAAATATGGTTCACTTATTACACTGGTTAGATTGAGAGTAGATTGAGTGTTATTGGAATGGATCTGAATTGTAGTGACATGAAGTCCATTATCTTGAACATTTATTTCATCTTATGAGTTCTCCCAGAATGAGGCTAAATATATAGATTAAATAGATAGATATAAATAGATTAGCATTTGTTAGTTCCTTTACTCAAGCTGGATTTTCTTGTAGGGGACATGCATGCTGACAATGCCTGCTAATAGTTATATTTACATCAGTGAAGCGTGGCATACAACCCCATGGCTGGATCACTGTATTTGCATGACTATGACTATGCATTGCTAATCACATGCCATTTTCTATGTCACTGAATCTAGAAAAGCTACCCATGTTATCTATTGTCGTTAATAGCATAAACACGGGAAAACTGGAGTGGTCTAATGTAAATGCCAGCAAGACAGAAGTTACTGGGAAATACTGGACTGCAAAAAGCCAGCTTTCAAAAACAAGGGGGAAAAGTACAAACATCAGGTGTATATTAATTAAAATGAGCAAAAGTATCTGCCAACACATCAAGAAAATGTGGCTTGTCAAGACTTTCCAAAACAAGTAAAAATATCTAACTTAAATGAACGCACAAATACCTCAAAATGAGCGTATTCTCACGTATTCTCACAAGCGTTTTCTCACTATTCTCACAAGTGCATTTTTCTTGATTTAAATGAAATATGTGAGAGCTATTTTCTCAACATGTTTTAAAATATTCTTAAATTAAGAAAATTCTAGTGCCATCATCTTGCAATAATACATTTCTTGACATCAGCAAAGTTATACTTAAAATGATTGTACTTTTCTTGAATATTTTTCTCATTATGTAGAATAATTTTATTATATATAAATAGTAATTTATAAGACAAAAGCCGTGGAATTTATATATAATATTAATGCTTAATAATCAGTGATCCTGACAGTTCTAGAACAAGAAATGTCACAGACTTGGTTAAATTAAATGCTTCTTTATTATATTTTAGATGCACATGAGCACAACAAAATATGACAGTCACTGGTCAAGATTGAAAGGCTGGTAAACTGAAAGGTTAACTGTATAATAATATACATAATAATATATATACATTTGACACAGTGCCAAATTCCTGTGACACCTCAACAAACTGTATCATCCAAGCCGAACATTACTTGAACAGGGGAACAACTTTATTACTAATGTTCTACTCAGTGATAAACTTCTCCACTCAGCGAAAGCTTTTTTATATGAGGAAGTCATGTCTCGGTCGTGAATGGTGTCCATGAGGACCTCTCTCTGCAGCACAGAGAGGAGTGTGGCTATGCTCTTGGGATATGTGAGGTGAAATGTGTAGTAATATACATCACACTGTCAGCGATGTCCTCTTTTGGGACGATCAACACAGGCATGGTTCCAATGGCCAGTATGCAGTTGGTTTCGCAGACAATGACCACAGGGCTGAAGAGTGGTCTTGCCTGAAGAAAAATGTTGGGGTCTTCCGCAGACTGAAACACAAAAAGAAAAACAATCACAAAACAATTCACTGTTTAGAGACTGTGGTCAAGTAGTGGAACACAACAAAAACTGTATACTGTCACACATGCAAAAATTTCTTACCTTCAGGATGTGAAGCATACCCTCACTTGCATGTCCTAACTTCTTGGGTGGAGCAATAGGTGATGGGAACATGTCAGGCAAAGCCTTCATCATGGCAATGGTTTGCTTTACTGTGAAAAACAAAACAGTCTCATTTTATTTGCAGAAGTCAGTTAAACAACAAACCAAAACAACAAACAACAAAAAACATTATACTGACATGGGATTTAGGGATGCCACAGCAAACACATTTTGCCACCAATTAAGGATTCTCTATTAAGTCTGTATTTACCTTTATTTGCCAACGGAGGCCTCATGACTTTTTTGAATAAAACTGGGCCCTCTCACAAAAGGTCCCCAGCGGTTCTTCAGATCAGGTATGAAGTGGGGGTTTCCTTGATTGAGGATCCACTGCAGTTCATCCATTATCTGCCACAGAAAGACAGGTAGAAAAATATCTTTTAAAATCTTGTTCCAATCAAAATCTAGCTAACTAAATTTCCAATTTCTACCAGTTTTTGGATGGAAGTGGACTGAACTGCTTTATGAATTTGACAAATAAGACAAAACTATCACGGAATCTTCCCACACAAAGTTCTGTGAAAACATCTATTGTGCTGCAACCTTGAAACAGTAGCCACAATTACTATTTGTACAACTACAATGTGTAAATGCCTTACTACTATAATCTTATTAAACATAAACAATCTTAAGATGATTTGATTTGCTTACATGATCCACTTCTCTGAAGCAGGGATACACTTGAAGAATCTTGGTAGGTCTGTCCAGCTCCTTCATAACATCAGAGTCAATATAAGCCTGTCTTGCTTGGTATTCAAGGCCCAACAGCTGTGAAAAACATCCTTGTAGTTGTGTCTGGGCCTGGATTTGTATAGCTCCTGCAGAACTTTGTAGTGTCTTGCCTGGCTCTGTGGGCTGTCAGTTGTTTCAGGCCCTCCTGTTGAAATGAATTTACAATCACTCTTTCTACCATTACAGCTTGAAGAAACATAACAACAACAAATACCCAAAGTTACTTACTTTTAGATGAATAATTAATATTTAATGATAACTGGTAATCATTTCAATAATTTCAGTACCAGTAGTAGTTCAAACACAAAAACACAAGCTCAATATGTGCTCTTACCATCCACCTGCTCAGCCTCTGGGGAACTCCCTGTCGACTGTGGTGATCTTTCCAAGACTAAAGTTGAAGCATTGGACTCGGTGTCATCAGTGGATGACTCCTGGCTGCTGCTGCTCTCAAAGCTAATGCCCCGTCGCCTCTTTCTTGAAGGAGTTGCTCCCTGCTTCTTTTTGGGGAGTGTCACATTCTGGACCCTTTTCAAAAGCTGCTTCTTCTTCCTGACAAAAACACAAAACAGATTGTGTAAAAATCACATTAATCAAATTAAAATTAAACCATACTGATCCTAAATAAATCATATTCTCCTACCCAGTCAGCTCCACTGGCTGCAGACCTGTAGAAGTGGTGGGCACAAGGGTTGAGGTAGTGGGGGAGTGGGAGCTGGCAGGTTCACAAGTCCCAGAGGAGGTGTCTGGTCGAAACTGGTCTGACTCTTCACCCTGAAAAAGACAAACATTTGTCTTGTAGTAATTATAAGTCAATAGCAGTGCACTAGAAACACCAACTCCAAAAAGGCAATGCTTCACTGACATTATGAATCACAGCATGATTAAATCTCTATAATGTTAAAATGTAATATCACCTCAGTTTCTCCATGTGTCATCCTCCAAATGGCTCTCCTTCTTAAAAAGTGCTCAGGCCCCGGAAAGAGATCACACAAGTCCTCCTTAGAAAGACCTCAGAGCATGTCTGTGCTGATATTAGCTGCTGAAAATCACATACAACCACACTGTAAATATACAGTATAATGTAATAAACTGGTTGTTAAGTCGCAATCTGTATTTCAAAGGGTGAGAATGTGCTGATGGTGGCAGCAGAGAAGCACACATCCAAGCAGGAATAGTTATCTACATTAAGGTCAAGTCTGAGCTGCGAATATGCCTCCTCCACTACCCCCACTGTGCATAGGGTCCGAGAACTTTTCGACATGTCTCTTGGAAAACGGTGCATGAGTCATGCTAACATAAGCCAACAAATTAAGCCAAAGTTAAACTACGCTAACTGCCTACATTCTGTATCTTAAAACGGTTTCTGGCAATAAAAGACTATCAATACGTTCTGAAGGGATGACTGTTAATTTAGTTACTAACTATTCATAGCCCACATGTAATAGCTCAGCAAGTAAACCAGCTTGTTAAAATGAGCATGTTAGCACTTGTTAGCCAACTTCACAATTAGCTTAACTTGCAAAGACAGGCAAAAGCAAATTAACATTACCTTTCAATACTGCGATTGTTGTAGGATCCATACCCGAAAAAGCCCTTCCATGTTCATCCATGGCGTTGCAACTTTAGAGGACTTGAAACGGGTTAAACTTCAGACAGCAGGATGGAGGACATCTTAAGCACAAGGCGGCGGCTGCAACTGAACCGGCCGCGGAAAAAATGGGGGTGACATATATGTTGTAAATATTGTACAAATGGAGAATATGACTAACAGACAGAGTCATGATTTGAAATTCCTGCATCATATTCAAAAATGTTAACTGCAACCGGTTACTCCCATAGAGACCATTAAAAATACTAATTTAAAAAAGATTCATTCGTAGAACTCCCCTATTTTGCGAGATAATGTAGTGAAGTACATCAGCAATATATCGTTTCATGCACTTTCCCCCCATCTTTTTCAGAGACTGCAGACGAAACTGTACTTGTGCATACGTTTTGAATATAATTTTGTTCATTTCAAAATTATTTGGAGGTGCGTTTTCTGCCTTGTTTTCATCACTTTTCCGCTGAAACTCCTATTGAGCCACATCAATCGAATGCACAGCCGCAGTCCTGACTTCAGTTTGCTGTGTGGTATTGACGGATGCACTGAGTAATATCGCGTGTATAACTCATTTTATCATCATGTAAAGAGAAGACACTCCAAACATCTTCTTGAAAGCACCAGTCCAGGAGATGGCAACCACACAAATGAACAGCCACAAGAAGGACGTCAAGAACCGCTGCAGGCACAGGTGAGTAACTTTGCAACCAATAACAACCATCTTTTTCAATCCATGACATCCTGTCAGCTTTAGGACTCTCTGACTGACTGATGATTTGGTACATGTTACAGTAGGTGAAACTAATGTTGACAAGGCAACGATTTACGATCGGAAGTTTGTCGTTATATTTTATTCTGAAATGTAACGGATACCCTGTGTGCTTGACTTCCTGTGTTGGGCCATCTAATTGACGTGGATTGACGTGTGAAGGCCATGTGATCAATGGCTTGATCCGCCCACAATACACCACACAGGAAGTCAAACCCACAGAGCATCCTGTAAATTTCAAAATAAAACACAATGGACAAACTTCCTATCGTATAACATTTGTTCAACATTCGTTTAACTGCCTGGCACAAACTAGCATCAGTCAGAGGGTCCTACAGGTAACAGGACGTCATGAACGGAAAAAATATATATATATAACTATGCTTGACTTGTATAAAAATGTGCTGCTTGCCTTTGTGATAAATGCATGGGCCAAACACCGTCTCTCACAGGTAAGATGCTTTTTCAAAACAGACCACAGTTTTTATTTGCTCATTTACAGTTACACAGAGCTTGTTGAAAAGGTCCTGTTATGGTTGATGGTCAATCTGCCTGCTGTGTTCTGTGTAATTACATTACTACAGTCATCCGCCTATGAAAATGTCCATGTCATAAACAAAACTGTGTGTTACAAGTATCATGAAGTTGTGTTACTCTTCTCATTTTCAGACAGGCATGAATGACATTGTTGCTGGAGTGCAGCAGTACCAATCATCACTGGTGAGCAACCTCAGGAGCCAGAGAGAGCAGGTGCGAAAGAAGCATTCGGAAAACACATCAGGACGCCTTCAAAAAGAAGTAATGATTGTTTTTGACAGTTGTGTTACGACAACATTTCGACAGAGCAGTGTTATGAAGACGCAGTTAAGCATTTTGGATGCAGAGGAAACTCCAGTTTCTCAAACTATATGCAGGAGTAAACATGGAGCATCAAAGACTTTTTCATTAAAGACAAAGTCTTTCATTACATACCATTGGTGAAAAGTCTAGAGCAATTCTTATCACACCCAAAGATATTCTCTATGATTGACAAGGGACCACAAAGTTGCAAGGAGGGTTTTTTTCAGGACATTGTTGATGGCTCCCTTTTAAAATCACATCCCTTATTTTCAGAGAAACCAAATGCATTGCAAATTGTTCTGTACACAGATGAAATGGAGATCTGTATTACACCCTAGCAAACATAAATCCAAAAAACAGGTCTAAACTTGCTGCTATTAGGCTGCTCACATTGATTAGGCTCATCAATGTGATGTAAATGTAATATTGAACGGATTCAAAGAAGACGCATTGTACAATGGTGTTAAAATGCAAACAATTGATGGACAGAAAACTATTTATGGTGCCATGGTCTCCGTCTGTGGTGATACTCTGTCACAGCATGAACTGGCAGGATTCAAGGAGGGTGTTGGCTTTGCCTACAGTAAATGTAGACACTGTGAGTGTTCTTTTGAGGACATGCAGTCACACTTTAACGAGGATGACTTTACTAAAAGAACCTTGAAGAGGCATATCAGACAGACTGATGAAATAGAAAAGGCAGATGCAGATTTCCTTCTGCTTCAGAACAACATATGGGATCTGTTGAGACTCAGTCTGGTTAAGGTCATGTGTTTTTGTTTTTGGTCTTCCTGTTTTAATTTGTAATTCTTACCCTTCCCTCTCGTTTTAGGTGTCTTGACTTCCTGCCCTCATGTTCTCCTATGTGCTGATTTGCAGCAGCCCCACCCTGATTGTTCTCACCTGTGTCTGTGTCTCCCCCTTCCGTCGTGTATTTAAGTCCTGTGCTTAGTGTTTGTCCTTGCCAGTTTGTCCTGTTTGTCATGTCGAGTGTCCCAGCCTTATTCCTCGAGTTCCAAAGTCAAGCCAGCAGTCCTTAGTTTCCAGTTTAGTGTTGCTGCCATTCTGTTTTGCCTTGCCTTGCACATTAAATTTGAGGGTTTTTTCTGAACCGCTCTCTGTGTGTTGAGTCGTGCTCTTGAGTCCCTGCCACTGATCCCTCTCAGGATCAATCGAAGGAGCAAATTTGCCGAATTCCCTGCCTTTGACATCATACAACAAACTCCTCAAGACATTATGTATGTAATTCTGGAGGGTACAGCTCCTTTGGAAATCAAGAATGTGTTGCACCATTTTAAGTCAGGACTGATAGATCTGGACTCTGTGAATTCTGCTATTCTGGGTTTCCCTAATTCCCCTCTGGTTCTGAGAGACTGGCCATCCCCAATTTCACTGACTACATTAATGTCAAGTGATGGTAAATTAGAACAGTTGTCTGGGCAAATTCATGTCCTGCTAAGGACAGTTTGGAGGACAATGCATTTGTGCATCTGATAAATAAGCTATAGACATTGTGCAGATAGTGTTTGCACCTATTCTTACCATTACTGCTGTTTCTAGATTTAAGTCACTAATTGAAAATCATATGAAGCATTGGAAGGAGCTTTTCCCAAAACGCAATATTACACCTTAACAGCATTAGCTGATACATTTGCCATCACAGATTAAATCATATGTGTATGTGGTTTGAATCTAAACATTGCCTCTTTAAACAATGGGCTTCGAAACTCAATTTTAAAAACATTTGCAAGTCTTTGATAAATCAGAACCAGATATATGAAAGCTGCCAAAATGTTGACCCTTCATTACATCCAATATTTTTAAATGAAAGGGAGATGGGACCTGTATCTGAGATTAAAGATCTACAGTATTTACAAGGAAAACTGAGAGGCTTCCTCTGTTATGATTAAGTAAACCACGCTGTATCAGTCAAATGGCTTATGATAAATGGCAGTAAATACATAACTCAGAAGTCAATGATCCTTGCCAAAGTGGTAAATGGTAATTTGCTAGAATTTGGACTGGTGAAAAACATATATCTTGTTGATTCTAGTTTTTGTTGTTTGGAATACCAACCATTTCAAACTATACACTTTGATAGAAATGTCATGGCATATCAAGTTGAGGTCCCACACCTTGTGCAGGCTACTGAGTTAGTCGATAATGAAAAGCTGGTGGATTTCACTTCGTATTATACAACTAGCAGCAAGAGCCAAACCTTGTACAGGTAAAATACCATCTTGGGGATGTAATCGAGTTGTACAACAGTTAAAAATAACTCATGGTGTGTTCCCCAGATACGGTATGACTTGCTTTAGTGGCCTTGTAATTTGACCTTGGGAGATCAAATTAAGGAAGGTCTGTAGCAGATGAAAATGTACAATATAGTGAATTATCTGAATGTATAATGATAAACTATTTATGTTTGAAATTGTTTCAAATGTCAAGTGTCAATTTACAGTATTGTGCCAACTGTTATAGTGTATGACTACATATTTTCTATTGTTTCATTGATAATAAAACAATTGATTCTATTTGGCTGCCATCTATTTAACAATGTGAATAGATAAAATTATGTCAAAGTCATGACTTAAACATCTAAAACAAGTGAAAAAGTCTACATGAAAACTGCTTACTAACCCTAACCCTAACCCTAACCCAGCTTATTAGACAAAAAAAAACAAGCATATCACCTTGATCTAAGATATTTAATCTTACATAGATTTTAGTTTTTGCAGTCGTTTCAAAATGTCATAATGTCAGAATTGTAAGAATCCACAATATGGTAAGGACTTCTGTGCCTATAGATGAATCACATCATAAAAGGTTAGTATGCCTTTTCATGAGCCTAAGCCTAAAGCTGCGTTCAGACCGAACGCGATAGACGCGAATGGAGCGTCAACTCTACATTGAAAATCAATGTAAATGGCGCGATGACACGCGATTCAGGCGTCGGCGGCGCGAATGGAGCGTCTGGCACGGCGCGTCTGAAGCGTCTGGCGCGTCTGGCGCGTCTGGTGCGGCGCGAATGAAGCGTCTGGAGCATTTGGGGCGTTTGGAGCGTCTGGCGCGGCGCGAATGAAGCGTCTGGCGCGACGCGAATAAAGTTGAAAATATCCAACTTTTCAGGCGGCATCGCGCCGCGACATCCAATCAGCGACGAGTTCAAGCTGACGACGTCACTTCCTTCACGTACGGTTGTTTACGGTCGCTCATAGCAACATGGAGGAGAAGCTGATAGTAGCTGTCTGTGGGCACCCGGTGCTGTATGACACCACTGCGGTGTTCTACCGGGACAATTTAAAAAAGAGGAGGCATGGGTGAAAGTCGCTGAGGAGGTGGGACTCTCTGGTAAGTTTCGAAGCTATCTGTGGCTTGTTTTACTACGTTACTGACCGTGTTTCTCTATGAAATGTTAGCATCAGTTAGCACTTGTATAGCATTATCCGCCTTTGCAGGATACCACTTCCAGTTTGTGTGAATGTTTATTGTAGTATTTAATTTAGTTAGAAGCTAATTTAGCAAAATGAGTGGGCAAGCGCAGCTCTTTTTTTTCTCAAGCGCGAATGAAGCGAATGACGGGAATGAAGCGACTGACGCGAATGACGCGAATTGTCCAAAATTGTCCAAAATGATCAAGCGGCGCGAATGAAGCGTCTGAAGCGATTGTATTTGCATCTATCGCGTTCGGTCTGAACGCCCCATTAGGGATATAACACCAAGCCTGACTGGAATTAGTATGTGGCAGAGCTTCATGCTTCAAAGCTAGAAGAACATTTAAAGCTTGGGTAGAGTCACGTAGAGATAGACAGAGGGTTTATTTGAGCTTCAGAAATGTGCAAATGCAAATTTTTGATTTGGCCTTCAATTCATTCAAAGGAATGAGACTTCTATGAGATCACTGGCTAGTTAGTTACAAAATAAAAGTTATAAGGACTTCACAAAGGAGGTTTATCCATTAACAACTGCAAAATGTCCTTACCATCAAACAATGATGGAGCCATGGCTTGATGGTGGCCTAAAAAAGTTTAGATACCATTAGCAATACCAAGTTAATCATTTTTGTGATTTTTGTATATATCTATTCAAAGCCTCACCAATTACTTATTTTTCACTGAATTGGGGAAAAATCTGTTTTGACCATCAAGAAGCTTTTGGGATAATTTGTGACACGAATGGCTTTAAAAGTTGTTAACATTTAGCAGACGCTTTTGTCCTAAGCGACTTACAGTAATTCATACATACACTGTTGGTGGTGGCTGCCATGCAAGGTGCCAACCAGCACATCAGGAGCAGTTTGGGGTTCAGTATCTTGCCCAAGGACACTTCGACATGCAGACTAGCCCTTGTATTATTTTCGTTTCTCCCCCCTTACTTTGGTGTTCCCGATCAAATTTGACCGGTCTGGTTTAACTGCTCTTACATTACCACAAAAAACATAATTCAAACATAATCATCACCAAATTTAATTTAACACCTTTTAATGCTGTAAACAATGTTTCCAACTAGTGGTGAACATGCATAACTGCTGTGAATATACAAAGAATAGACACCGAAAATTATAAAAATAATCAAAACAGAGACGAAATTCACAGAACATCAGAAAAAATCAACATGAATAGTCATCTGTGTGTATGTGTATGTGCGTGTGTTCACACACAGGAGTGGCATTGTACAGCCGGCAGGTCGTTTATCTCTGTTCTCAAATCAGATATTTCTTGAGAGGACATGAAACTGCTGTAAGGGCATAGTTGACTGGAATATAGGCCTCCCGGAGTCTGCATCCCACAGGCTGTGTGTAGCCTCATTGTTTGAGCGATATACTCCAGCCAGAATAAACAGACCCATGTAGGCTTGGAGGTCTACCTGGTCAAATGCTCTCCACGTGTCCCCAAACACACGCTTCCCCTCCAGGATTGTCACCTTCAGTATAATTTCCTCCATGGACTCTGGGAGAAAGAGTTTGAATCTGGACTTGATGTCATCCACACAAGATATTGCATATCATGTTGGCCCTGGCATCATCCTTACAATGTTTTCCACTCTTGCTCTGCCTCCTCTGTCTTGGGAGGAAGAATACCAGAGCAAGTTGCCACCCTTGGCCTGGAGTGTCACCTCAGGTGCCTCTTCTTCAGATTCAGATTCAGATTCAGAATACTTTATTAATCCCTGGGGGGAAATTGTTTTTGTTCCAATGCTCCGTGCAAAGTAGAAATAGAAATACAGCATGAATGGAAACAAGCGATAAAGATGAAGTTGTAAATAGAAATAAAATATTAAAGTAGAGATTAAAATAAAGTAGCCAATAAAATACAAATAAATAATAAAATAGTAAAGTATACAATCTAAAATATATACAATATACAATGAAATGGTTGTAGCGTTATAAATGAAATGAGAATGAATAGTTATATTGTTTGTTTTGTTTTTTAAATAACCAAATGACTCTGATAATCAGAGGGAGGAGTTGTACAGTTTAATGGCCACAGGTAAGAATGAGTTCCTGTGGCGCTCAGTGGTGCATTTAGGAGCAATCTTCTCGTGCCTCTTCTCCATGTGCCTCTTCCTCTGGAGCGTCTTCATCTGTTGACTGGAAAGTCTCATAAAGGTCTGGATCAAAATCAGGATCTTTGTTGTCTTCCAGTTCTGACACATCCTCCTCTATCTCCGGTTCAACTTCGATCTCTTCATCTGATTCAAAAATTTGTTCCAGACAATAAATTTCAGTAAATTGCCTTCTCATTGTGGTCACAGAGTGAAATGAGAGCAGGGCACAAATAAAGTTTTATATAGGGTGTCAGTGAGAAGATATGATACATTGTTTAATCTGTAAAGTTTAGGGATGGGCACATAAGCACGGGAAAGAGATTGGTTCCCATAACAAACACCTAATTGTTTAGTTTGAAATGTGTAAATCTTTATATATGGGGAATTGAACAGGTATGATACATTGTTAATTCTGGAGAGTGTGTGTGGCTCTCCCAGGTGGGCACATAAGCGCGAGAAAGAGACAGGCTCCCATAAATGACACCTAATTCTTCAGTCTGAAATGTGTGGTTCACGTGGGGGAATATA
>CAEMYA010000029.1:5250807-5265843 GCA_903131615.1 Diplodus sargus
CCTACTCCCTCACCGGAGGAAAATAAACCAGCCCTGCTGCTCCGGTGGCTGAGAGCCAAGTCGGTGACAACAGCTTCAATGATCAGCTTCAGTTTGTAACGCGCCACATTTAACAGTCGGTAACGGCGTTGCGATGGAAATAGTAATTAGTTAGATTACCCGTTACTGAAAAAAAAAAAACGCAGTTAGAAATGCCGTTTTTATTCTAATGTCGTTATTCCCATTGAAGAGCGTGCAACATTTCGGACTGATAAAAGATATCTTTGTGATAGATTCCTCTTTAGTTGCTTTTGAGTACCAGCATTATGAAACACTGAATCTGAGTCCAGAGTTGTTGGCATTTGAGGTGGCAGTTCCCAATGTTGCCCAGGCTACAGAATTTGTAAAAGAATTGACTGCATTTCCAAAGTTTGGTGCAAATCGGCCAAATCCTCTAGGAGGAGTGCAAAAAAGCAGGTTTTTCACTTTTCACGATTTTACGAATGGAAAAAACGCTTTCACGTGGAAAATAGTGCCACCTACTGGTCATTTTGGGTTTGTGAGTCACAGGGGCCATTCTATAGCACCTCTATGAATTTCATTTCCATAAGTGTTATGGTGTGGGCACAGTGCCAATTATAAAAATTAAATTGGCACCACAGCGCCATCTGCCATCAAATTGGTAAACCCTTTATAAGCTCTCCTCAGAAGGACAATAAGTATACGAAGTTTCGTGTCAATCCGATGAATGGATGTGGAGATATAAGTTAGCTCAGTTTAAAGAGCGCCACCTTGTGGTCATCACCTTAAATTTGGCACAGGGCCTCAGCGGCCTACGGCGAAGTAGTAACCTCAGTTTCATGTCATTAGACCATACCAATGTGGAGATATGCAACACTTCCTGTTTTGAACCAAATCTGCAGGAAGTTGATATTTAATGACTTAAGTATTGTGAGGCCTATCAAAATTCTTTTAATAACTTTTTGTCAGGAAGGTCCACAGATGCTACATGTAAAGTTTGGTGCAAATTGGTCAAATCGTCTAGGAGGAGTTCGAAAAAGTAGGTTTTTGATTTGTCACGATTTTGCGAATGGAAAATTACCGCAAACGTGGGTGTGGCCTATACCAGAGCATTCAGCTGTATTCAGGGAACACGTAGTTATAAGGTTCAACAAAGTGCTACATATAATGTTTGAGTTATTTGCCAAAAACGCATCTATGCGCATGCAGGAGGCAGGGCATCACAATAGGGGGCGCTACAGAGCATGCAGGACACGACCACACCCAATGACAACACAGATCTATTCAGGGCGACTCCCTCTACATTCCTGTGAGATTTGGCAGAGATTGGAAATTGTATGAAGAAGTTATGAGGACTTGATGCTTTACGGCGAAGGATTTGAATTGACCGCTGCACCGCGGCCAGCAGGTATGACGTAGGATAAAGATTTTCATAACTTGTCATCTTCAAGGTCAGAGGATGATACTGAGTGACTGTGAAGTCGGTGGTGTTACGTTTGTAGGAGGAGATAATTTAAGTACGAAGATTTTTTCAAAATGGCGGCCAAAAGCAAAATGGCCGACTTCCTGTTGGAGTGGCGATATCAGTCCAAATGGGTTGTTTGTGCGTCTGGTCATGAGGAATCAGCGTACCAAATTTCGCTCTTCTACGCACTTGGGGGGGCGGGGCTAAACATTAGGGGGCACTACAGAGCACGCAGGTCAAGTCCGCGCCCAACGACATTAAATTATAAAAATTTTCGCCAGATGTGACGTATATTCTAAATTTGGTGAGTTTTTGGGTATGTTCAGGCTTCCAAAACTGCAGTTAAAGCGCAGAAGAATAATAATAAGAATAATTTTTCCAATTAAAATAGGGACCTCACAGGTCGATGACCTGCTCGGGCCCTAATAATAATGCATTTTATTTGAAGGCGCCTTTCAAAGCACTCAAGGACACTGCACATAACAACAACAGTACAGCAAAAAACAGTACATGTACAGGACAATTTAGTGCAAATAAATAAATCAGTAAGAGGATGCAGTAAGAATAGTGCAATAGATAAGAATAGGGGAGAGTGTGTGCAGGATTCAGATTCCGTAGTCCTCACCATACAGGAAGTCAACCGGGCCGGGTTAGGCAGGGCTGAGCTTCTGGGGTGAGAATAGTGCAGTAGAGTGGGATAGAGAATGGGAAAGAGGGTGTGCAGGGTTCAGACTCTGCAGTCCTCATCATATAGGAAGTCAACCGGGCCGGTTTAGGCAGGGCTGAGCTTCCAGGGTGAGAAAAGCGCAATAGATAAGAATAGGGGAGAGTGTATGCAGGATTCAGATTCCATAGTCCTCACCATACAGGAAGTCAACTGGGCCGGGTTAGGCAGGGTTGAGCTTCCAGGGTGAGAAAAGTGCCATAGAGTGGAATGGAGAATAGGCAGGAGTGTGATTATATGATTAGGCTGATACAGAGTAGGCCACGCGGAATAAGTGTGTTTTCAGGCGAGATTTAAAGGTGGAGACAGTGTCAGAAGTGCGAATGTCTGAAGGGAGAGAGTTCAGAGGCTGGGGGCAGATCGGCTGAAAGCTCTTGACCCCATGGTGATTAGGTTGGCCGATGGGGTAAAGAGCTGGATGGTCGAAGAGGATCGGAGGGTGCAGGAGGGATTGTGGAGATTGATCAGTTCAGCGAGATATGATGGTGCCATGTTATGAAGGATTATGAAAGTGAGGAGTAGAATCTTGAAATCGATGCGGGATTTGATAGGGAGCCAGTGGAGTTGCTGCAGGGCTGGGTTAATGTGTTCAGCAAAGGGAGTTCTGGTTCTGTTCTGGTTCTGTCTTTCTGGACCAGTTGGAGTTTATGGAGTGATTTCCGAGGAAGACCATGGAGGAGAGAATTGCAGTAGTCCAGACGAGATGTAACCAGGATGTTTACGAGGATAGCAGTACTGGCTGGTGTGAGTGAGGGACGGAGGCGGTTGATGTTGCGTAGATGGAAGTATGCAGACCGGGTATGTTACGACCCTAGAGGTCATATGTTTCTATTTGTCTTTTAATATCCCTCTTTTACCTTTGTGAGTATGAGTGTGTGTGAGATTGATTGCAGGTGTGTTTGAGTGGTTGCAGGTTGCCCCAGGGAGCTGATTGGCTGCTGCCAACCGCAAGTTTAAAGGCCGGCTCCGCCCAGTTCCCAGGAGGCTCTCCTCTGCTGTCCCAGGCTGCCAGCATATTGTGATAGTGACAATTATATTTGTTAATAAAACTATTTAAAAACGCTCTCTGCTGCTGGTGTTCGGAGGATGGGAAGAGGGGAGTCTCATTCACTTGTTGCGCCAGGGTTTCCCCTAGGCCCTGGTCGTAACAATTGGGGGCTCGTCCGGGATTTGAATGTCCATGAGGTGAGGTAAATGTGGTTTGGTTTAGTTTGTTTGTGTAAGTGGCCTTTAATTTAAGTGTAGTGGTCATCTCTTTTGTTAAGTTTTTGTTGTTGCATGTTGTATTTCTGACTGAGCACCCTGACCAGTAAGCTGCTGGGCATTTTCAAGAATTTGCCACCTTTTGTTATTTTGCCTTTCCTATTTTTGGTGGCAATCCCGAGTGGGGGTACGCTTCAGTGCTTGACAGTTGACTAGATTCCTGGTCTTCGGTTATGCATTGAGTTCAGTGTTTAAAGCCGCCTCGAGCTCGGCAAACCACTGAAGACTAGCTAGGTGAGTTAGCCACCTTTTGTAGGCAGGTAGTTGGGGTGTCTCTGCAGTTTGTTTCCTTTCGTTTATACTTTGCACAGCAACATAGTTTTGTGTAAGATGGTTACTTTTGTGTTGGTCACGTTGTGATGTGTGACCCTGATTAATACTTGTGTGCAGTAACTTTGTGTGACCTTTTGTTTGTGGTGACTGGACTCCACTTTTGTAGGGTCACTTGTGGTTGCAGCTTAAGAGTAAGCTTGCAAAATTTGTGAAGTGGTGACTACAGTGTGATGCCTTTTTGTGTGTGGTTTTTGCAGTCCAGTTTTGGCTTGGTCACGTAGGTGTTACTGTTGTGTATTAATGAGTGTGATTGGGATGGCATTACTTGCCAGATCAGTGGATCTTGAGTGGTGGGTATGGCTTCCCAGTTTGTCCGGTCACTTTCGGTTGCACTCCATTATACAGAAACGTGTGGTTTGAGTGTCCATTTTGGGTGTGGTGGTGTCAGTCACTTTTGTTGGGTCACTTGTGGTTGCAGCTTAGGTGTAAGCTGGCAACATTTGTGTGTAGCAGTGGCTACACAGTGACACCTTTTGTGCAGTGGCTGTTGCACTCCACAGTTGTGTTCACCTGTTGCTATTTTTGGTGTGTGTTACCACAGTTGGTGTATTTGCTATTGGGTTCTCTCCTCATGGTGGTGGCGATTTTTTACACCCAATTCCATTGCTTGAACATTTTTTTCAGGAGAAATGTTCAGTTTTAAGGGGGGAGGTGTTACGACCCTGAGGTCATATGTTTCTATTTGTCTTTTAATATCTCTCTTTTACCTGTGTGAGTATGAGTGTGTGTGAGATTGATTGTAGGTGTGTTTGAGTGGTTGCAGGTTGCCCCAGGGAGCTGATTGGCCGCTGCCTTGGAACCGCAAGTTTAAAGGCCGGCTTCGCCCAGTTCCCAGGAGGCTCTCCTCTGCTGTCCCAGACTGCCAGCATATTGTGATGGTGACAATTGTATTTGTTAATAAAACTATTTAAAATCGCTCTTTGCTGCTGGTGTTTGGAGGATGGGAAGAGGGGAGTCTCATTCACTTGTTGCACCAGGGTTTTTCCCTAGGCCCTGGTCGTAACAGGTAACATTATTGATGTGGGCTTCAAAGGTTAAGATGCCGTCCAGGATGACACCCAGGCTCCTTACCTGGGGTGATGGTGAGACAGTGGAATTGTCGATGGACATGGAGAAGGGGTTGTGCTTTGCCAGGGTGGATCTGGTGCCAACGAGGAGGACCTTGGTTTTGTCACTGTTCAGTTTAAGGAAGTTGATTGAGAACCATGATTTAATTTCCAGTAGGCAGTTAGATAGAGCTGTGGGTGGTAGAGTGGAAGTAGGCTTGGTGGAGATATAAAGCTGTGTATCGTCAGCATAGCAGTGGAATTGAATATGGAAGTTCCTGAAAATGTGTCCAAGGGGCAGAAGGTAAATACTGAACAGGAGGGGGCCAAGGACAGTGCCCTGGGGAACACCGCTGGAGACTGGAGAGGAGGAAGATCTTAGGTTCTTGAGTTGGACAAATTGTGTGCAACCAGTGAGATAAGATTTCAACCAGGCCAGAGGGATGTCAGTGATTCCAATGGAGGCCAGTCTTCCCAGGAGAATGTCATGTGAGACAGTGTCGAAGGCTGCGCTGAGGTCAAGGAGAACCAGGATGGAGAGTAAGCCAGAGTCAGATGCCATCAAGAGGTCATTTGTGATTTTCACGAGGACTGTCTCAGTGCTATGATGGGCACGAAAGCCGGACTGGAATTGTTAGAAGAGGTTGTAGTGAGACAGATGAGTGTTTAGTTGAGCTGCAACAGTTCTTTCGAGTATTTTTGAGATAAATGGTAAGTTTGAGATGGGACGGAAGTTGTTCAAATCATTCGGGTCTGCATCAGGTTTCTTGATAGTTGGAGTAATTGCAGCAGTCTTTAGTGATGATGGAACAACACCAGAAGTCAATGAAGAATGAAAGATATCAGTTATGAGAGAGGACAAGGCTGGCATGCAGCTTTTTACCAGGTAGGTGGGCAGGGGGTCTAACTGGCAGGTAGATGATTTGGATTTGAAGATTAGTCTGGTTACTTCGGAGCCAGTGGGTAGTTTGAAACTGGCAAGTGGAGAGCTGATGGAGAATGTGGGCAGAGAGTGCAGAGAGGGTGTAGAGTTATTTGAAGCAGTCAGTGTCTGGTGGATGTTTGCAATTTTTGCCTTGAAGAAGGTCATGAAGTTGTCACACTGTGCAGCTGTGAGTAGGTGAGGAGGTAGAGCGTCAGGTGGTTTCAGGATATGGTTGATAGTAAAGAATAGGGCTCTAGTGTTCCCATCTGCTGTCCTGATTAAGGTTGAGTAGTATGTGGTTTTGGCTAGAGAAATAGCATCCTTGTATTGGAGTATGTGATTGTGATACATTTCTTTGTGCACTGCCAGACCGGTTTTGCCATAAAGGCGTTCCAAGCGACGGCCTTTGGTTTTGAGCTGGCGTAGCGCTGGTGTAAATAGCAGACGCTGAAGTCCGAGATTGTAGTGGGATACCAGTTTATCTGTGGTAGATAAATTGTCTCTGCTGAGAAAATCATCAATTCCATTAGAGAGGGCTGACAAGTCAATATCTTTGATGTTTCGAAAGAGATAGAGCAAGGCATGTTTGTCCTGGATAATCTTAGCATGACATCAAAGGATATTAGTTTGTGATCTGAGATGGGCAAATCTGTGGCACAACAGTTTAGGGGGGTTACACCAGAGCAGCAGATTAGGTCAAGAATGTGTCCTTTGGAGTGTGTTGGAAAGTCAACATGTTGCTGTAGTCCAAAGCTGTCAAGGCATGAGGTAAAGTCCTTTGTAAAAATATTGTTGATGCTATCCCAGTGGATATTAAAATCACCTAGCAATATTAAGTTTGGGGACACTGAGCATAGGGTTGTTAGGAAGGCTGAGAATTCCTGTAGGAAGGCGTTATTCGGCTTGGGTGGTCGATAGATAGTGGCTAGAATAGTGGGAGTTGGGCCCTTGATTTGTAGAGCAATGGACTCAAATGAGGGATAAACAGGCACTGTGATGGAGGACACTTTCCATATTTGATTGTATAGTATCGCCAGGCCACCCCCTCTGCCAGAGGTACGAGGTTGTGATGAGTAGACAAAACCAAAGGAATAGTTTGATTAAGGTGTGAAAAATCATTAGGCTGCAGCCATGTCTCAGTCAGGCAAAAGAAATCAAACTTCCAGTCATTCAGTAGATCAAAGAGCAGAGGTCCCTTGTTGGTCAGTGAACGAATGTTAAATAACCCAAAGGTTAGATTGCTGGTGTAAGGTTTTGTGTTAGCTGATCTGGCTGGAATAGCAAGCACAGTGTGATCAACAGTTCGACTACGCCTGTGCAGGTGTATTGATTTGCGATGTGAAATAACAACGGAAATTGGAATCGAGTTGATCACAGCAGTGGTAAAGTACCTTTATGGCAGCCAGTAGGAGACAGTGGGCCATGGTAGGGGCATTGAGCCATGGAGAGTGTCAGTAACTGGGTTGGCTCCCAGGGGGAGCTGCTGAGAGACACAGTGCTGTGTGCTGCAAGAGTAGGTCGAGGAGAAGAAGAAGAAGAAGGCTCCAGGTGAGGGGCGGGGCAGGTTAGCTGTCAATCACGTGGAGCAGCGGTCTGGATAGCATGCTGGATGTTAGCTGCTCATACTCTGCCACCGGGACTGTTCGGGTGAAGTCCGTCGGTACGGAAAAGGGAAGGACGGTTCCAGAAGAGGTTGAAATTGTCGATGAAACCAATGTTGTGGATTCTGCAGGTGGACTGAAGCCAGGTGTAAAGACTGAGGATTCTGGAGAAACGCCCATCTCCACGGCCAAGAGTTGGGAGAGGTCCGCTGAGTCAGACATCTTTTCCACAGCTATTTAGGAAGCTGAAGAGGGCATTAAAGTCCTTTTTAGTCAGTTCTGAATGCTGAAGAGCTGTGTCGTAGGATACGACATGAACTATTACTCAGTTGATAGATGATGGCAGAGAGCATAGTAGGACGGGAAGCTTGTCAAGGATAACCGGCACTGTGGCTCCAGGAAAGCAGCGTGTGGCTGCGTTGAAAAAGCTAATTTTCCTTGTGATTGAGTCGCCAATGATTCGTGTGGTAGGAGTGAAGAGAGGACGAGGAGACGATGGCTGTGAGCTTTCAGTACTCTGTGACCAAGCAGGGGAGTGCTGTGGCCGTGTAGTCGCTACGTCCCTCAGGATGGCATCAGTAGCCGGCTTGGTGTGAGGAAGAGCACCGGAGCACCGCATGACGGCATCTCTCAGGATCCGGTGCCACGAGGCGGAGGTTTTGGACCGGGATGGGAGCCGCTGGTTCAGACCCGAGCGAGGAAGGTTATCTTGGTCGGCCAGCGTCACCGCCGAGCAAGGAGGAGCAGCAGGCGTCGTCATCTGGGGAAGCGGAGCTGGAGGCGTCGTCATCTGGGGAAGAGGAGCAGCGGGCGTCATCATCTGAGAAAGAGGAGCAGCGGGCGTCGTCATCTGGGGAAGAGGAGCAGTGGGCGTTGTCACCAGGCGAGGAGGAGCGGCAGGGGGGTCATCTGGATGAGCCGGGTTGTCAGCCGACAGGGATGCAAAGCGGTTTGAGAGGTTCAGGCCAGGCGGAGAAGCAGTCCCATCAGGGTCCCTCTTTCGACCGCGGACCAGGACCTCCGTCCACGGCAGCTGCTTGGGTGTTGATCAGGAGAAGAGTTGTGGGCCAGTAGCTGGGTCCCAAGCAACCGTGTTCTGGAGGATTGCACTGAGCGAAGCGATCTCTTTGGACTGTATGGATGCTACATCCATGAAGTTGGATAGCAGTGACTCTTTCTTCTGGAGTTCATCGGAGAGCCGTCAGATATCATCCTTGAGGTCAGAGATCTTTTTGTTTGCTTGCTGTAGTAGCGCAGAGTCCACGCCAGGCATGGTTAGCAATGTTGTTGTGGTTAGCTTAGCTGTAATGCTAACTAGCAGTAGCTCAGATCTTTATCCAAAGAGACTGTATGTCTGCTCTGTTATCTGGATGGCAATCTTAGCAAGACAAACTTCTTAAGTACTTACAGAATGTCAATTGTACTGGCTGGAGACAGACTAGAACCGGTAGCTCAGGACAGAATTCAGACTCCGCGGTTCTCACTCGTACAGGAAGTCAATCGAAAATGCTGTCAAGGAATATGTATAAGTCCTTGGCCCTACTGTGTATTGTATACTTTATTGTTTTATGTCTTTATCAGGTTATAATTCTTTGGAATGATAAGTGATCATAATCATGTCGCATCTTTTCACAAAGACAAAAATTCGACTTTTAAGATGGTGAAGTTTTGGGGAAGGTTAAAACATGATTTCAAAACATTAAATACAATAGGTTAGATTAAACTTTTGGGAGCCTAAACTCAGATCACAGAAGGAGGGACCCTCAGATGGCCCCCACCCCTTGTGGTCCATCTGCTGCAGGTCATAAAACAAAGAGATGCTCTGCTCCTCTCTCTTCATTCTGTCTTCTCTCCCTGCTTCTCTCCTGTCTTCTCTTCACTTCTCTCTTCTTTTCTTTTCTTTTTCTTTTTAAAGTAATCTTTACATTTATTTTTGCAACAAGCTCCAAGAAAAGCGAATTGAATCACTACTTTAAGTGCTTTACTTTATCCAAGTTTTTAATAGAACATAATTATTTTCTTTTTGATTTTTGATTTTAATATACCGTTAAAGTATCACCGCCTGATCCAGAAGAAGTTGAATTAGTTTCATAATCAGAACTTAAGAACCACCACTTGAAACAACAAAGAACAAGTATTTTTCAAGACTGTGATCATTTGATGAAGAACATTGCAGTCATTGTCAAAGCCAAAACCGAGACTACGGTAAATCTTAAAAGTGCCTCTTTCGTCGTAATTATGCTTTTACACGAAGATTTGACTCATATTCAATCCCAAATTAAGCCTCGGTTGCTTTTTGGCGAGAGTTTCGCTTTAAGAGAATTGAGATTAGGGTCTCGTTAGTATTAAAAATTACTTCCGTAATATTTAATATATATAAAACCCGACCCTTTAAACTTTACCATCTGCGGACGGTCACATAACTTTATTACTTTCCTAATTACAGTCTTTACCTTTTCTGTTGTTCGTCTAAATTGTCATTTCATTTATTTTACCCCAAATTATTTCGTCAATAAACATATATAATCATTTGTCTTTGACTGGAACTTAATTTTAACGTGAAGAACCGATGGATACGTGCAAAGAAGTCACTGCTTCAGAATATTGAGACTGAATAAATTAATTTGAAATTGAACAGGTGTTTGGAATAATTTAATAAAAATAAGTCAAATTGGCAAATAAGAGGTTTCTGTCTGACAGCAACAATATCAGTAATAATTTTTGTGTAGGATAGTAAATCAGTACAAAACAGTAATGAAATAAATTGGATAAAACACTGTATAGTAAACCTTCACTTAATGCAATGATTTATAACATAATAATTCATTTGTAAGATATGTAATCAATTAAAGATGTAATAATTAGTATTAATAAGTTCGACTGATATATTAATAATCCAGTTTTGTTTCAAAATATTATGTTTTCAAATGCATGTTTCATGGGTTTTTAATTTGCTCTGAGAATATGAGGTAAAACCAAAGTAGAAACAGATGCTGCCAAAATAATCGTGACTAATCGACTAATCGAAAAAATCATCGATAGATTAGTCGACAACCAAAATACTCGTTAGTTGCAGCCCTACGGCTAAGCACAGGACTTTGAACTCTGGTTGATGTAATGCACATGCATTCAACTTAAGTGTCTGTTCACTGTTTGGGTGTAATTATGATCTCAGGTCACGTTATTGGTAGTTTGCTTTGCTACACGGCTAATGTGAGGTTAGTTGAATGACACTTCACACAGACTCAGGGTCTCTGCATGCAACTAACCATCTTCTCTAACCTGGCATCGCATCACATCACACACACACACACACACACACACCACCCTCCACTCTATCAACTCCAAAATCCTTCAACTATTACAGCTGTTATGGTAATCTTGGTTGTAGTTATTATGTTAGTTATTAATCAGTTACAAACAGTTTAGTACCTTTTATGAGACTGATTTGATGAATTAATAATTATCCCTGAAAATCAATAATTATTATTGATAATAAAAAACTCCCTTTTAGTGTTGCATGAGCACTACATAATTGTGCATTGTGTGATGCAGTGCACAACAACAGGTGATGTTCATTAACGAAATTCACAAAACACAAAGACTCACACTAGGGGCCGTCCAGACGAAAACGCTCTTTTGCGAAAACGCACATGTAATGCATCATTTTGGCCGACCGTCCACACGGATCCTGTAAACGCAGCACCTGAAAACGCACTTTTTTGAAACCGGGTCTCAGGGTGGAGATATCCGAAAATACAGCCCTCGCGTTTTCATGTGGATGGCGAATCCTCATACTTTCCGAAACGATGACGCCATTGCCCCACCCCTCGACCTCTAGCCTCCGACCTCTGAACCCTGCAACGTCTCATAACAACAACAATAACAACAATGGCGGACTACTGCTTGTGTTCGTGTTTCTTGCAACTAACATGCCTTGTAGTTGAGTGTGAGTCGCGGCAGCAGTTCGACCTCATTATCGGTCCACACAAACGATTCTGGTTTCCTTGCACTAGCCATTTTCATCTTCTTCTTGTTGTGTTCGGTTTCTTCTTCTACTGTCTGTTTGTTTACAGCGCGCAAGCTTTCTTCACCTGCTCCATGTCGTCTTCTCCATTTTTGGTGAATGTCAAGCGCCACCTATAGGCCTGGAGTATGAACTACAGCTTTTTCGTCCGTTTTCAGTGGATCCGTATGGACACATATATTCTTGAAAAGATGCCGAGGAAGACGGAGAAAAAAAAAGATCGTTTTTCCAACCTAATTTACATATGCAATTATCATGCTGTCAGGCCTGGGCTTGAAAGATTAAAGCAGGCTTTTATTCTGAAAGAATGTCTCTCTTTTGATAAATGTGTGATAAATGAACAGGCTATGAAACTCTGTTCCTAATCTGAGAAAAGCGAGAAAACAACTAGAGACAAAACACACACAAAATAAACGAGGCAAAAGATCTCAAGGCAGGTACTAAATAACAAAAAATCACTCCAAGGGAGGTAAAGAAAAAGGCTATGAACTAAACTACTCTGAGACACTTGGCTATGAAAACTTATTACAAAAAATCCCTCCAACAGAGGAAAGCGGACTTAACCTACGCTTCACGACTGAGCTGTAAAAAAAAATATGAAACAAAAGGGCACTCCAAAAAGGGGAAACAAAATGGCTATAAACTTAAACTGGCTTCAATGTTGAGCACAAAATTTACGAAACAAAAATCACTCTTCTAAGAGGAACAAGATTGAGAAACACGAACGAGGCTTGGAATAAGACGAGGACTGTGAAGACTGGCAGGGGTACACAACTGGCATGAAACACTCTGGCACAGGACAAAGGGAGACGCAGACTATAAGACATATGAGGGTAATGAGGAACAGGTGGACATAATGAAGAATCAGTGGGGATGATCAGACTGATTGATCGTATCAGGTCACTTCAGCAAGTGACCTGAAACGAGAGGAGATTTATTTTTCAAAATAAAACAGGAAGCCACGACACAAAAACCCAGAACGAGACAACCCTCACCGTGGTGTGACACATGCAAATAGTAATGCAAAGGCCAGTGAACAGATGTCGTTACTTCCAGATACTGATCAAAGATTAATTATAGGTACAGTTGATCCAAAAAGGATTGGTCATTTTGCTCGAAGACACTTCAGCTGAGCAGAATGGTTTCTTTGACTTCAGAGCCAAACTAACACTGTTGGTCCTCTTTAATGTTGTGCTTTTGTTTTATTTAAAGTGAAACTCTCGCCAAAATGCAACATAGGCTTTTTTATGAATGTATGAGTCAAACCTTTGTATAAAAGCATAATTATGACGAAAGAGGCACTTTAAAGATTGACCATATTTTCGTTTTCGACTCAAACTCATTTTCAATGGGAGTGCATGGGGCACTTTTACGCTAGCATCAAAATCTCTATTTTTAAAACACTAAGAAGGCTTGACACAACATGAAACTTTGCTCGTAGTATCTCCAGGGTCTCTACACATGAACACGAGCATTGAGAACATTATTTGTGTACACAGAGTATACTAAAAAGAACGTTTTTGAACAACTCACATTAGCAGTATCTTCTTCCTCTAGCCGTCGTCATGGCAGGCCAGACGTACTCAGGGATCGACACCTCTGGGTAGAGTGTATCTGGTCCAATAGCCAGAGGGAAGGCCGGTACTCTGTTGAGGAACTCTTGGTCCGAAGGCCCAGCGGGGTTTCCGCCTTGGGAGCGCTGGGGGCAGAGTCGTCTCGGATGGGAGCACTTTTGTTGGAGACTCCTTGCAAGGCTTCTGAAGCAGACAATGACTGCAACATTCTTCATCAAATGATCACAGTCTTGAAAAAGACTTTTTCTTTGTTGTTTCAAGTGGTGGTTCTTAAGTTCAGATTCTTAATCTAATTCAACTTCTTCTGGATCAGGCGGTGATACTTTAACAGTATATTAAAATCAAAAATCAAAAAAGAAAAGAATTTCGTTCTATTAAAACTTGGATAAAAGTAAAGCACTTAAAGTAGTGATCCAATTCGCTTTTCTTAGAGCTTGTTGCAAAAGTAAAATTAAGGATTACTTAAAAATTTAAAATAAAAAGGAAAGAAAGAAGAAAAGAGATAGAGGAGTGGGAGAAGTGAAGAGAAGAAGTCAGGAGAAGGAGCAGGGAGAGAAGGGAGAGAAGAGAGAGAAGAGAGAGAGCAGAGGCATGTCTCTGTTTTATGACCTGCAGCAGATGGACCACAAGGGGTGGGGGCCAGTTGAGTGCCCCTCGTTGAGTGCTGCTCCTTCTGTGATCTGAGTTTAGGCTCACAAAATTTGAATCTAACTAAACTAGTGTTTTAATGTTTCGAAATCATGTTCAACCTTTCCACGCACTTCACCATCTTTAAAGTGGACTTTTTGTCTCAGTGAAAAGATCCAACATGATTATGATCACTTATCATTCAAAAAGAATTAAAACATGATTAAGGCATAAAACAATAAAGTATACAATACACAGTAGGGCCAAGGACTTATACATATTCCTTGTAGTTCTATCTCCACAAAACATATCAGACATTTAACTGGTAAATAGCACAAGTATTACACAAAGAATAATTATCTGCAAGTCTCTCCTCCATCACCAAGGGGAGGGGCTGGTTTCTCCCCGAACCAAGCTCATTAAGCAATAATTTCAATTTGGCTTAACAATACATTGAGAAACAATCTATTGTATGACCTTCTTATGTTATTTTGGGATCTGCTAAAACTAAGAAAATGAGATGGTAGTTTATTAGTCATTCAGGATGTATTTGAATCTGGATGAGGATAGAGATTTGTGGGATTGGAATGTCAGATCCAGGAACAACAACGGTCGTAACTTACAGTTGGACATGTGAGGTAGAAGAACACACAAATTAGGTTTCCCACCTAACCTTCCCCCACTGGAGAATGTTCCAGAGGGAGAGAGATGTAGGTTAGTAAGACACCTTAAATCACGACATCTGTGTTAAAAATAGTCCTCCTTTCTTCTGATGTGGAGAAAGAAGACTCTATCGTGCTTGACCTTGTTTGACCTGAGGAAAAGGGGTTCATCTTCTTTGGAGGGGGGGACCAGATGTGCTTGGTCGTTGTAAATTACTCAGAGACGATCTCTGGTGATCTGTTTATAGCAAGAAAAACAACATCCTCTCACTCTGGAGGGAAGAAGATCTGCCTGGTTAGGAGGGGCCCATATGCTGGAAAAATTAGTCAATTTGTGTTAAAGGTAATCATGAAAGAAATGGGACCACGTCAAGATGCAGAGACAAAGGCTTGTGTTCCTACAATGTCAGTCTTTTCAGATAAGAAGTCAGCGAGTTCGGAGTCTGTTACGTAGTTTGTCTGTGTGTTCATTCCTTCAGTTCAGTGCATTAATCTAGGGAGATATTCTACAAACAAAGCAGTCTTTCTTAGCTTGATTGTGAAACCTACCAAAGGGTTGGTTCATAGACTTATTTGTGTCTTTCCAGTTATTTAATGAGAATATTGATATTTATTAAGTACAGATCTGAAATCAGAACATGGTTAGCCTAGCTCAGCATAAATACTGGAAGGGGGAAGAAATAGCTAGCTCTGTTCAAACATCACCTTGCCACACCTCTGCAGCTCACCACTTAACACACACATCTCCTTTGTTTAATGTGTAAAAAAAAAAAAAATTACAAAAAAAAA
>CAEMYA010000029.1:5265856-5331736 GCA_903131615.1 Diplodus sargus
AAAAAAAAGGTCAGTGCAGCATGAGGTCAAGATTGACAAGAATAATGTTTTCTGGGAAGTATTTTTGGGTAGAACACAATACAATATAATAAACAAATATAAAACATAAACATGAACTTAAAAGTCAATATGTAACTATTGCTGCTAGGGGGCTCTCTGTTAGAACAAAACAAAATATGCTTGCAGAGTTTTGTGTGGAGGGCCAGTTGGAGTGGGGGACTGCAGCTGCTCAATTGCTTGGGGCCAGCTAGAGAGTATCTGGATTGGAGCTAGACCCTCACGCAAATTAACACCTAATGTCACTTGGGATTCTGCTTCGACCTGAAACTGTTTACCGACAGAAGGAAAGCTCAGAGATTACTTTTAAACTATTGGGTTTAAAAGTGGATTTATCTGCACTCCTGTTTATCAACCTGCTGCATTGCTTGCTAACATTAGCGTATGGCTGGAATTAATACATTTTATATTTTTAATTAATGTGACTTGTATTAACTTTATCACAATAAGGCAGAGTGACTGGTCTAACATTTGGACATGGTGTATAGCAAACATAGAAGCACTGTCCCACTCTGTTCACATGTAACACACTGTATCTAAAGTATGACACATGTAAAAGCTCAGTGGGTTTGCTTTTGCCAAATAAGTCACAGCACTACACTACATCAACTAGTTTGGTGCTGGGTTACCTTGATTGACATATGCCTTTCATACTCCCGGCATGCAAGCTGGGCCTCAAACTTGGCCTTCTCTAGAATCATCTGTCTCTTCTTCTGGAACTCATAGCCACCCTCCTCCATGTGCTGCTATAGAATGCATCAAATGTTTAGGCTTTAAATGACCTTAAATATTTGCTATAACTTACATATTCACATATTCATATTAAAGACACCTTTTTGATCTCTATCATGGAAAAATACTTATTAAGGAAAACCTTACTAAGTTTATTGAAGAGATGTAATGCCTCTGTGTTCAGTTTTTTAAAGGGTTCACTTTGGAATCCCTCAGTGGTAGTATCAAAAATATACTGTAACAGCAATATATACACACGTCTTAAACATTTAGCTTTGATGATCAGAAATTCTAACAGTTAGAGTATCCATTTGGGCTCTGTTAAACTGTGACAGGCATTTGTCATTTGCTTGATGATTTCTAGTATGCAAAATGATTGATTGAAGGAAGCCTGTTTCGTATTGAATTATTATTGCTGCCGCTAGTCTTCGAGGCATAGACATGTCATTTTAGGTATAGGCTACCATTACGGAAACACAAGAAACTCCCCAAAACATTACATTTGTGTTTAATGATCACATTTGTTATGCCATTGAACACATGATGTAGACATCTGTCATATCATCAGAAATAGACTAAATGAAGATTTTAGTAGTAGTAGTACAGAGTCTCACAAAAATGATCAGAGCTCGGTGAATCTTCCTTACTTTTGGTTATCTACAACTTGTTGGTAGTCTCTACAAATAACAGCATCACTATAGTGACTGAAGTTTAACATAAACTACATATAAAATATCATTTCAAATTGTAAAATTGTCAATACAAAATCAGTGTAATGTGACAGCTATTCATAGTCACATTATGGTCAAGTGTCATTTACTATTAAAATGCTTTTGTGGTGTCATTTGATTCAAGAGTGAACTTCTGAAGTTTAGCACACTGTACCTTTGGTGTTGTGGCGCTGTTATCATTGTCCTGCCCACTGGAGAGGGAGAAACATAAGGGAGGAAATAGGAAGGATAAGCTCAACTTTGCAGACACAGCAGCAGTACACATTGAGCATTACCTACATGTAGACTTTAGTTAAAACATAGTAACAAGTAAAAAAACATTCAACAATCACTGGAACTTTAAAAGGGAATGTTCTACGTTGTGCATAAAAAAAATCAAATCAAATGGTGATAGGTGATAGGTGATGCTGGGGTTAAATGCTGGGAATTGAGATCCTAATATTTCCTGGAAAAGGTTGAAACAGTATGGCCACTCCCCCAAATCCCCCCCAAATATTACATTCAAGTTTTTCAGTGTTTGTAGTTATGTTAACCTGTAGTTCTGTGAATTTTACTGAGGCAGATTAGACCTGTCAGTAACATGTGTCTTCGGTAATCTGAAATCCTTTTTATTGACATGTCATCGAAAAGTGGACTGTGCAGTGTGTACAAATACATATGTTCCGTTTTCTCCCCACGGAAAGGGCAACCCGGTGAACAAAGGATATTACTCTGTATTCCACTTTAGTTTGTTTATTCCTTGAAAAGGGAAAGCACGTAATAAATCTGAAATATAAGGAGTACAACGTTTCACTTTCCTCTTCTCATCTCGCTCTTCCTTTTCACGGGGTAAACGCCGGTCACATGGACCCACAGCACACTCCTCTCTTAAAGAGGCACTACCCTATTGGGCTACTGAACCTCAAACGTTTCTTGTTTAGCTCTGGTTTAGTGTAAACATTTGACTGACACATGTAAATTAGAAATAACAAAACTACACAAATGACAAAACTCCACAGAAAACACAACAACATGTGTGCAGCTGTGTAACTGAACTACTGCAGCTCACACATGTGTCCACATAGGCAGTGCTGCTACTGCAGGCTTCTACTCCCTTTAAATGAAGTTTGCTTATAATACTACCAATAAATATATGATTTTCCTTTGTCTTTGTTGAAAAAAAGAGAATGTGGAAAGGAGAGGATAAGATGAAGAAAGGGGAGAAAGAAAGAAAAAGAGGGCACAGGATAAGTTGTGCTACAAGATGGCGCCGTGCCAGTGGCAGCTCTTGTACCTCAAGTTTTTATTGAGATTTTATTGTGTTTTTAGCTTGCTTTTTAAAAAGGTATTACTTGTACCCTGCACTGTGGATAACCACTATCCACACAAAAAGATGCTTCTCCACTGGTTTTAATTTCTCCTGGTTACTTTTTTTGCACTTTGGTCTCTCCTGGTGACTGGAAGCCATGCCTGCTTTACAGCCGGCACAATCCCCGGCTTCCATACGGTCCGAGTCGATAGAGACGCCATCGCAAGTGGCAAGAAGTACTTGCCATGCTCGTCAACAACAGGTGGTGTCAACCTAGGCACATCTCTGTGAAAGACCGGTTCTGCAGCCCGGACATCGAGCTCATTGCCATCAGACTGTGTCCATATTATTTGCCACGGGAGTTTACTAGTGTCATCGCTATAACTGTTTATATTCCGCCATCTGGGAACGCCGCCGCATGTGACGTCATCCATGCTGCAACCGCGGCACTTCAGATGAAAGACCCCGGAGCCTTCATCATCATCACATGTGACTTCAACCATGTCTCTCTCTCTCATCCACACTTCCAATGTTTCGCCAGTTTGTCAAATGCACAACAAGGGATAATAAAACTATAGATCTGCTGAATGCCAATGTTAAAGATGCATACAGCTCCACTGGCCTCCCTACCCTAGGCAGGTCAGACCACAACCTCGTCCTGCTCTCCCCATCATACAAGCCTGTGGTTCAGCAGCTACCAGTGACAGTGAGGTCTGTGAGGAAATGGTCTCCCGAGGCCATGGAATCACTGCAGGGTGCCCTGGAAGCCACTGACTAGGACGCACTCTACAAACCTCACGGCGAGGACATTGATGGCATAACTGATTGAGTCTCTAATTACATTGGATTCTGCATGGACAACACCATCCCCACTAAAGAGGTCCGCTGTTACCCAAACAACAAACCCTGGGTTACCAGCAACCTAAAGGCCCTACTCAACGAGAAAAAGAGGGCCTTCAGGTCATTGGACCGAGCAGAACTGAAGCGTGTTCAGAGAGACCTAAAACAGAGCATCAGAGAGAGTAAGGAAAACTACAGGAGAAAACTTTAATTCAAACTTGAGAACATAACACCAGGGATGCATGGAGGGGGATGAGAGAAATTGCCAGCTTTCAGAGGAGAGGTGGAGGAACAGCTGAGGTAAACAAACAATGTGCAAATGAGTTCAACCTGTTTTTCAACAGGTTCGACTCCAGCCCAGCTGCCCCCCTGCTGCTCCTCTGAGCAACCACCTCTGGATACATAATTACATAATCGCCATCAGTAAACTGGGCGCTGTCAGCCTCCATCCCCACGAGTGAGAGAGTCAGTTTTCTGGGGGAAAGTTCACTGAAGTCTTGGTCGGGAGGTCTGACTGTCGCTGTGATTTTATTTTACAACAAACACTTGGTGAGTTGAAGTTTTTTGCCTGTGACAGATGCTGTTTTTTGGGCAGAAATGTGACGAAGAGTTGGTAGGACGGGCGGGTGGACAGAAGCTAACCACCCGCAGGAGGGTTCAGAATGGGCCGGTGCTGTGTGATCTAGGTGGCGGTCATGGGCGGGGGCCCTGACGACCCAAAGCCCGGATGGTGAGTCAAGCCATGGGGACATGGTATGTCACCTCACTGAGCGCCTGAGCTAGTGCGAGAGGCTGAGCGGTACCGGCTAGAGAAAGTCGGGCTCGCCTCCATGCACAGTCTGGGCTCTGGAACCCAACTCCTTGAGAGAGGCTGGACTCTCTTCAACTCTGGAGTTGCCCGCGGTGAGAGGCGGCGAGCTGGTGTGGGCTTGCTTATAGCTCCCCAGCTCAGCCGCCATGTGTTGGAGTTTACCCCAGTGAACGAGAGGGTCGCTTCCCTGCGTCTTCGGGTCGAGGATAGGTCTCTCACTGTTGTCTCGGCTTATGGGCCGAACAGCAGTGTAGAGTACCCAGCCTTCTTGGAGTCCCTGGGAGGGGTACTGGAGAGTGCTCCAACCGGGGACTCCGTCGTTCTACTGGGGGACTTCAACGCTCACGTGAGCAGCAACAGTGTTACCTGGAGGGGTGTGATTGGGAGTAACGGCCTCCCCGATCTGAACCCGAGTGGTGTTTTGTTGCTGGACTTCTGTGCTAGTCACAGTTTGTCCATAACAAACACCATGTTCAAGCATAAGGGTGCCCATATGTGCACGTGGCACCAGGACACCCTAGGCCGGAGGTCAATGATCGTCTTTGTGGTCGTATCATCTGACCTCTGGCCATATGTCTTGGACACTTGGGTGAAGAGAGGGGCTGAGCTGTCAACTGATCACCACCTGGTGGTGAGTTGGATTCGCTGGCAGGGGAGGAAGCTGGACAGACCTGGCAGACCCAAACGTATTGTGAGGGTCTGCTGGGAATGTCTGGCAGAACCCTCTGTCAGGGAGGTCTTTAACTCCCACCTCCGGGAAAGCTTTGACCAGATCCCGAGGGAGGCTGGGGACATTGAGTCTGAATGGACCATGTTCTCCACTTCCATTGTTGACGCGGCTGTCCGGAGCTGTGGCCGCAAGATCTCCGATGCCTGTCATGGCGGCAATCCCCGAACCCGGTGGTGGACTCCGGAAGTAAGGGATGCTGTCAAGCTGAAGAAGGAGTGCTATCGGGCCTGGTTGGCCCGGGGAACTCCTGAGGCAGCTGACGCGTACCGGCAGGCCAAGCGTGCTGCAGCACGGGCAGTCACAGAAGCAAAATCTCGGGTCTGGGAAAAGTTCAGGGAGGCCATGGAGGAGGACTACCGGTCGGCCTCGAGGAAATTCTGGCAAACCATCCGGCGCCTCAGGAAGGGGAAGCAGTCCTCCACTAACACTGTTTACAGTGGAGGTGGGGAGCTGTTGACCTCGACTGGGGACATTGTCGGGCGGTGGAAGGAATACTTCGAGGATCTCCTCAATCCTACTGACACGCCTTCCATAGAGGAAGCAGAGGCTGGGGACTCAGAGGTGGATTCATTCATTACCCAAGCCGAAGTCACTGAGGTAGTTGGGAAGCTCCTCGGTGGCAAAGCACCGGGGGTGGATGAGATCCGCCCTGAGTACCTCAAGTCTCTGGATGTTGTGGGGCTGTCTTGGTTGACACGTCTCTGCAGCATCACGTGGCAGTCGGGGACAGTGCCTTTGGACTGGCAGACCGGGGTGGTGGTCCCCCTATTCAAAAAGGGGGACCGGAGGGTGTGTTCCAACTATCGGGGGATCACACTCCTCAGCCTCCCTGGGAAAGTCTATTCCAGGGTATTGGAGAGGAGAATTCGGCCGATAGTCGAACCTCTGATTCAGGAGGAACAATGCGGTTTTCGTCCTGGCCATGGAACACTGGACCAGCTCTATACCCTCTGCAGGGTGCTCGAGAGTTCATGGGAGTTTGCCCAACCAGTCCACATGTGTTTTGTGGACTTGGAGAAAGCAATTGACCATGTCCATCGTGGCATTTTGTGGGAGGTGCTCTGGGAGTACGGAGTCAGAGGCCCTCTGTTAAGGGCTGTACGGTCCCTGTACGACCGGAGCAGGAGCTTGGTTCGCATTGCCGGGAATAAGTCAGACCTGTTCCCAGTGCATGTTGGACTCAAGCAGGGCTGCCCTTTGTCACCGGTTCTGTTCATTGTTTTTATGGACAGAATTTCTAGGCGCAGCCACGGGCCGGAGGGGGTCTGGTTTGGGAGCCACTGGATTTCATCTCATCTTTCCTTTCGCGGATGATGTGGAGCTCGTTAGCTCCTTCGAGCAAGGACCTCCAGCATGTCCTGGGGCGGTTTGCAGCCGAGTGTGAAGCGGCCGGGATGAGAATCAGCACCTCCAAGTCCGAGGACATGGCTTTCAACTGGAAAAGGTGGTCTGCTCCCTCCGGGTAGGGGGAGTGCTTCTGCCTTACGTGGAGGAGTTTAAGTATCTTGAGATCTTGTCCACGAGTGAGTGAGGGAAGGATGGAGCGCCAGATTGACAGGCGGATCGGTGCAGCAGCCGCAGTAATGCAGTGGTTGCATTGGTCTGTCGTGGTGAAGAGATTTACCGGTCAGTCTACGTTCCTACCCTCACCTATGGCCATGAACTTTGGGTCATGATCGAAAGAATAAGATCCCGGACACAAGCGGCCGAAATGAGTTTCCTCCGCAAGGGTGGCAGGGTGCTCCCTTAGAGATAGGGTGAGGAGCTCTCCCTCCTCCACATGGAGAGGAGCCAGCTGAGTTGGCTCGGGCATCTGTATCGGATGCCCCCGGGACACCTCCCTCGGGAGGCGTTTCTGGCATGTCCCGTCGTTAGGGGACCCCGAGGAAGACCCAGGACACGCTGGAGTGACTACGTCGCTCAGCTGGCCTGGGAACTCCTTGGAATCCTCCGGGAAGAGTTGGAGGAAGTGTCCGGGGAGAGGGAAGTCTGGGTGTCCCTGTTCAGGCAGCTGCCCCCGCGATCCGGTTCTGGATAAAGCTGAAGAAAATGGATGGATGGATGGATGGATGGATGGATGGATGGATGTAACATTGCTTTGTGGGACATTTCTCTGTATTAAGTTGAGTGAGGACCTGTGTAGTTAACTGACCGTCTGATCAACACGCCCTCGATATGCGAAGCTGGCTCATCCGTTCACACTGGTTTGGTTCTCCAATAATACTGCCCTGATACTACCTCCAGAGGTGTATCAGCGCTGGAGCGAAATTTCACCCCTTGCCGCCTCAGAGAGATTCACAATGAGATGGAGGCGGGTAATGGGCATACTAAAGCCACACCCAAATGCCAGTGTGAATGGGGCTACTGCTGCCTACAATCTCTTGCAGTAGTCACCACTCTGCACCACCCCTCAGCCCCCAGTCTGAACATCACTGCCAGCCAAGTGAGGAGAGAGCTGGAGAGGCTCAATCAAAGAAAAGCTGCTGGACCGGATTGCATCAGCCCTTGTGTGCTGAAGGCCTGTGCCGGCCAGCTCCGTGAAGTTCTCCAGCACCTCTTCAACCTGAGCCTCCACCTTCAGAGAGTGCCAGTGCTCTGGAAAACATCCTGCCTTGTTCCAGTGCCCAAAAAAGGACATCCTGTGGCACTGGATGACTACAGGCCGATTGCACTGACCTCTCACATCATGAAGGTCATGGAGAGGCTGGTTCTAGCACACCTCAGACCCTTAGTGGGCCCATCACACGTTTCACCTAGTGATCAAACCAGGTCCAGACGTCTCTTGATCAACTGGTGTTACGCAAATGTGTGTCTGCAGGATGTTAAACTGTAGTAAAAAAAGCTGGTATGATGTCA
Source organism: Diplodus sargus (assembly GCA_903131615.1). Taxonomy (NCBI): domain Eukaryota; kingdom Metazoa; phylum Chordata; class Actinopteri; order Spariformes; family Sparidae; genus Diplodus; species Diplodus sargus. The sequence goes on from CAEMYA010000029.1 coordinate 5,273,902, forward strand.
AAATGACTGCCTACATTTCGTTTTCAGGTCAATTTTTTTTGGAGATCCAAATGTATGCCCTCAGCCCATGTGGTTTTATCCTTTAGACAATCATGACACCGTAGTATAAAATAACCATAGTAAGTAGATAGTGGTCAGTATAAAATAACCACAGTTAGTAATAGTGACTAATGGTAACTGATAATAACTGTTATAATGATAAAAGTAAGAAATGAGGGTAATTAGTGTGAAAGAGTTGCTGAAACATGCTACTGGGCACCAGCTGACTGAATTAAGTCTACTGATTAAAGCTGCTATAGTCTGATGGTGTGAAGTGTAAAAATGTAACCACAAATCTAAGAATTCAATCATATAACCAAATATGTAACACTTTCATCATGTTTAAAAATGCAGTGCCAAGAGAGATCAGATATAATGGGATATATCAAGGAGGGGACTGAGTTATCAGAAAGCCTGAAAGCCTGAAGGCCAGAGTCTCAAAGAGCCGGTGATAGCAGCACAGGGAAAGCCCCGATGTTAAAAAAAAACAAAGCTTGGCGAACAGCAACTGGTCGACATGCAGTTCTGCATGTACGCCAATCTTTGCGCAGGCGCAGAAGGTAGAACAGGGATTTTCCATAGAGAAATACGGGGATTACAGGGAAATAGCAGTGTCAGCAGAAATAAAGAAGAATAGGGATTGGTTGAGGCCATGTTGTCCGAAATGGACACTCCCAGTTTTCTGTGTTTAAAAGAGGATGCTCAGAGCTTTGAAACCTCGGGTCAGTTTTTTTTTTTCTCATGCCTTCAGCCTTGAAGACTCCTGGTGACTTTTTTGATCTTTTAAATCTTTTGGACCAACCGAGAAAAGGGAAGTCGAATTCCAACAATACTATCATATCATGTTACCAATGAACCGGTTCAATTGTGGAATGGTCCACAAGGTGTATTTAGAGCATTCCACAACTTTCCCAGTGTTTTGTTGCTCCTTTTACCAACTTGTGTGAAAGGTGATGCTGCCTTCAAATTCAGAATGAGCATTTATTTGCAAAAATCAATCAAGTTGAGGAGGTCAGAAATTAAATCTAATGACTTTGTACTGCTTTCGATTGGGTATATCATAAAGGATTAGCAAATAATCACATTATGTTTCATTATTGTTTTACACAGCGTTCCAACTTATTTGGAATTAGGGTTGTATAAAACTGTGGTGGTAAAGCACAGACTCACATGTAGACACAAAATCTTACTTGAGTTACTCTTCCACATCTCCACCAGGTAGAATTAATTACTAATTAACATATTGATTTGATGGCTTCCCGCTTGATCTATCTTCCCACATCGACTACTGCAATGCGCTCCTCACTGGACTCCCCGCCAAACTCATCAACAGACCACAAATCATCCAGAACTCGGCCACCCGGATCATCACCCGCACCAAATCATCTGACCACATCACCCCTATTCTCATCCAACTTCACTGGCTCCCGGCACAATACCGCATCCATCACAAAAACCTCCTCACATACAAAGCTCTCCACCATCTAGCCCCCACTAACCTCTGCGACCTCCTCCATGAATACAGCCCCTCTCGCACCCTCCACTCAACCTCTGCTGGACTGCTAACCATCCCCACATCATGCCTCGGTACAATGGGGGCCCGAGCCTTCAGCTGTTTGGCACCCAGACTATGGAACTCCCTCCCCCCACACATAAGACAGTCAGACTCCATCACAACATTCAAATCCAAACTCAAAACCCACCTGTTCAAACTGGCATACTCACTCTGACTGGTCACTGTGCACTACACTTTTTTTAGGACCAAAGTTTGGTTTTAATAATGTTTGATGTTGTTTTTTTATGCTCTTTTTCTATGTAAGGTGACCTTGGGTGACTTGAAAGGCGTCATCAAATAAAATGTATTATTATTATTATTATTATTATTATTATTATTGATCTAGAAATGTAAGACTTTTCCCCAGTGACTGACTTATGCTTGGTGCCAGTACAATACCAAAACTGACCCTGAAGGTTTAATTTGTCTTCTAGACTGGAAAAACATTAGGTCCTATTATCAGCATTACCCCTAAGCATCTGAGGAGCAGCCGGAAATACAATGCTTCGGTCACACTTGATTTCTGCTTCTGTGTTGAATCAACTAACGTACCTACGGTGTGGCTCTCCCAGAAATATACTAATAGGGATTGTGACCTGTAGCTTCCTGTCAGAAAAAGTTGAGCTCTGTACACTTCTGCCATGCACAAATTACAAGTATAAAAGGACACCATATATAGTCCTAATTGTGATTCAGAATTATATTGAAGCTCTGCCCATTATATTGTGTTGAACATGTAATGATTCTGTCATGATTATGATGAAAAAAACATGTAATAATTCTGTTGCGATTACAATGAAAGAATGTGGAATGTTTAGCCATGATTGAAATGAAAGTATTGAAGTTAAAAAAAACAAGAAACAGTTAGAATCAAAAATGAAAAAAATTTATTAGTTTGGACTGAGCTGAGGTTAAGAAACTTGAAGTATCACAGGGGCAATGCAAGGATATAAAATGCCTGTTAGTCATCGACTGGATATCACAAGACTTGTAGTCACCAAACGGAGAGACGAGCTGAAATGTCCTCATGAGGACATAAACAAAGCCACCGTCCAGAGTATGGATTATAATTTGGATTTTGAAGGTCTTTTGTTCACTCTGCTGAGATGAAGTTTGGACTTTGAGGTAATTTGGGGACCTCTGGCTGGGCCGTGAATTACTGCAGAACTTGGACTTGGACCGCAAGGACTAAGAAGGGAAAGGCTTATTTGCAGAATGGCCTGACCCTCTCAATCTCTACTACACATAGCTTATTAACCAAGCCTCATCTCTTTGAAATTAATCTTTGGCATTACCTAAATTGTGATTTTTAGGTATTCTTGATACTGATTGATAGTGATTCAGATAAGTTGAACTGTACGCTTTTACTTTGCTAAATGTATGCAATAAAACCAACATAATAAAGTTAAAGTAAAATGTTGTGGACATTGATTTTATGTCTCTTTGGAAGTAAGAAGGAGGTGATAAGTGTGCAAAATATCTTAGAGGTTCTTAAAGGGTTACTCTGGCCAAACAATTGAAACAGTTCCCTTAAGGCTTTACCAAAAGACCCTTAAATCCAACCTAGCACTTTAACAAGTGCACAGATCATTCAGAGGAGAACTGTCATTAACAGGCGTGGCTGGTGGCCATACATGACTCAGGGGCTATTCAGGTCAGGTGCCAAGCCAGGGTAGACGTTCAGACATAGGCAAGGGGAAGTTAGGCGAGTCTCCTCGCTACCACATTAAGCAGTCCTTATCTAAGGCCATGTCCACACGTACCAAAATGATCTTTTTTTGCCTCGTCTTCCTTGGCATCGTTTCAAGAATATTTGTGTCCAAACGGATCCATTGTAAATGACTCAACACGCTGTAGTTCATATTCCAGGCCCATAGATGGTGCTTAAAATTCACCAATAATGGAGAAGTGACGGAGCATGCGCATAAAGCTTGCGCACTGTATACAAACAGACAGTAGAAGGAGAAACCGAACACAACAAGAAGAAGACGAAAATGGCTAGTTGGTTGTCCATAATACTTTTTTGCTCAGCGTCGTGGCAGAGGAGCATAATATTTTAACCTAGTAAACCCTAATAGGCTCAACATCTTCTGCAGCACGAACACAAGCATGTAGTCCGCCATTGTTGTTGTTGTTGTTATGAGACGTCGCAGGGTTATGAGGTCGAGGGGTGGGGCGATGGCGTCATTGATACGCAAAGTATGCGTATTCGCTGTCCACATGAGAATGCAAGGGCGGCGTTTTCGGATTTTTCTACCCTGAGACCAGGTCTCAAAAAAGGGTGTTAACAGGCACTGCGTTTACAGGATCCATTGGCCATAACTTTGCAAAACATGTGCGTTTAGACACAAAAGCGTTTCCATGTGGATGGCCCCTAAATCCCATTTTAAAGTAACACCTTGTAGGTTTAGGGACCTAAACCCTTTATAATCGAGAGCTGGTTCAGTACCTCCTGGACAGAGGTAAACTTGGGATCTAACATTCACCAGTAAACACACTACACTCATCAACTGATGCAGAGTGGATAGGCTGAATGTATGAAGGGCATGCAGCCCCTCAACGAGCAGCACAGTGGCAAACGCCAGCTTGCCGAAAACCAAGTCTTTCAAGCCAGGTTTATATGGAGAGGAGGTCCTCCCTGCTGACATAGCCTGTCCACTCTCTAGCGCAGAGATACAGCTGTGAGCTGAAGGAGTCAGTGTGTTTAAAGAGAAAAGTACACCTTGCAATCCGCTCACCCCTGCCAGCAATGCAGACACGCGAGTGCACAGACAAAAACACTCACTATGGCGTGGGCCAATTGCTTAGGTTACGGCATTGGTATAGGACCAACAAATAAATATAAATAACAACGTACTTTTGACTTATTTTGTTTTTGTTTCCTTGTTTATAAAATGTTCTCTGTCAATCTAAAGATGAGAAAACAAAAGTCTTTTTACTATCTTTGGTGTATACAGAAAGAACGAATTAACAGAATTCTCACTTGTTTTTTTTTTTTCATTTTTCGTTTGCCAGATCTAATTGAATGAATGGCTGATACATGGACCATATTAGCCCTGGTATTTAAATATTCTGACAAGAAATGTCACACTATGATGACGTAATGCTCAGGTGTTGTGCTGGTCCTCACCTGCTGGGGTGCTGCAGCAGCTCAACAGCTGCCTTCAGCTGGGTGATCATGTCCACATGGAGCTCTGTGCCCTCTGTGACCTTCAACCTTTAAACCCCAAAACACAAAGGATAAACAAAACAAATATCCTAAAACCCACTTAACCAACATGCAAATCAGGAACAAAGAACTAATTCTTGACTCACTGAATGTTCTCAACCAACTGAGAAGGATGCAACCAATCAACTGATATAAACAAATGAAAATCAGTGTTGATACAATATAAAATGTAGTTTACAACAGATTAAAATGACTTAAAACAGCGATGGGACACTGTAATTTTTCATGCATCATGGCAGCCCTGGGGGAAAAAAGCATTAAATGGTAAATTGACTGTATTTATAGAGCACTTTTCTAGGCATAGCAACCACTCATAGTGCTTTGCAACACAAGTCAGCATTCACCCATTAATACACACATTCATAGAGTGGTGGCAGAGGCTACCATGCAAGGTTCTTCTTTCTATTGATCTGACTGTAAAGTTGTAGACTCTTGGGCTACAAATTACATTAATAGAAACTTATAGAGTCACAGTGAGAATGTTTTTTTCAGAAAATAGATACTCCTCAGAGATATCCATGAGAATAAAAACAGGAGCCTTGAGAGGTCTGAGTCAGTATAGTCCTGGGACCTGCTCTGTTTTTTTGGTGTTGCTGAATAACACAATAAACTCTATTGCAACAGACTCTGCACATCTCTGGTGATTTTCTTTGAGCATTGGACCAAGATCCAAGTTCCTCTGGCCCATTCCCAGGTCCCTTGTGACCTAACATTAATTGGTGAGCCATTTTGCCAAGAGAGAGATTGGAGCCTCACACCAAAGTGGATCTGCCTGCACTCCAGACTACGGGTGGCCACTTAACCACTTAATGAACGCCCCCATTTTAAGGTTTAAGGTTCAAAGCATGACAGCTCCCACATAGTTTGAGACTCAGGGATGTGCTTGGTACCATTGGAAAGGTAACACCCTTTTTCTAGAAGTGTAAATGTGATTCTATGACATACTGACACAGAGTTATAGAGGTTGGAACACAGGTTTTGGTTTCCGTCCAATCCAAATGTCGATAAACTGACTAAGATATAAGGGTTCAGGTATGTCTATGGACACAGCAGACACAATTAGGCCATAGCCACAGGTCTCAGCTTGCTACACTCAAAATTTGAAGTCTAAAGACTAAAAAATCAATTTTTCATATTTTTTTTTCTAAAGGCATGTCTGTGCGTTTTGCTTGGGTCCTTTCTTTCCAAGAGCACCTACTGAGATTCAAAGGCTGATAATTTGAGAACCCCTTTACCTAGAAACATAATCTAATCTCAAATGAAAGCTAAGACCCTGGGGTTTCTTACGTTTTCGATACTTTTAGGTAGTTTTGGGCAAAATGACATGAATATTCCCATTCTATGGACTCTTGGCGAACTATGAAAAAAAAATTGTGGCATGACGTGTAGCTGTGGAAAAAGGGAACACTCGGAACGTATGTAGGCATTCTTGCTTCTTGCGGTGGAGGGCTCTTTCAAATGTTGTGTCATGGTGAGTTTAGAAGGCTACTACATGGTCTGGAAATAACTTTTTGGGGCTTAAAATAATCACGATAGTCTCAGCTTTCCAACAGTGAGTATATGTTGTTAAGATCAGATGCTTAAAACTATTAGCAAAAAAAACTATTCGTTTTTACGAAGGGTGTTTGTTTAGTGAAGGGTGTTCCTATGTTCCTATGTTGGAACGGTGTTCCTTAACCCATTAGAACCCGGACACATTTCTCCTTAAAGGAAAATTATGGGGGGCATAACGCAGACTAAATAGACCACATTGAACACATTTCTGACATTTTTTTCAAAATGCCACCCACCACTGTCAGAGATCTGAAATGTTACATATATGTCACATTGGGCGTTAAGATCGTGAATAATTTCTCCATCAATGAAAATTATGGAGGACATAAAACAGACTAAATAGACCATATGGAACACATTTCTGACATTTTTTCTCAAAATAACCCTCCCTAGTGTCAAAGATATGTCAGTGGGTGTTGATAGTAAATTCATTCCTCATTTGAAAATAAATCATCCATCGTATTTTTTGGTTCTAAAACAAAGCTTTGTCTTGTGATTTGTGTTTACACAATAATTTCATTTTACCTGTTAGGTTTAACAACAAGACCTTTAACAGCACAATTTTGATTTATTTCATCATACAAAAGTTTGCAAACTGAATTTAAAAAAGACTGCCCCTTCATATTGGAGGTCTTGTCAACAAGCCAATGTAACTGTAGTAAACTGAGCAACAGTGTTTTTCTGGTTATGTTTTTCTGTTTGGTAGCAAAGATTATAACTTTCCCTCTTAGGTGTAATAACAACATCTTTTCATATTTGTTTTCCAACACAAAAATGAATACATTTGTAAAAGTCTGCAAATTGAATTAAAATAATAATAATAATAAAATTACCTCATATTGGAGGTCGTAATACGTCACTGTAGCTGTCGAAAACTGAGGAACATCTTGTAAACTTGTAAACGCAAAAAAATGTGTCATTAAAAAAACTTTTGTATTCTCAGGACCATGTTTGAACCATTGTTATCAACATGTGTGGCAGTTAAGCCTTAGTCAAATGGAAAGATTTTAAACAATTACTTTTCTGAGTGAAGCAAAGATGCACGTGGCATTTCTCACAAAGCGTGGTGGCTGCATTGATTTTGCAGAATGTTCAATGGCCATGCTTCTCACATTTCACAGACCAGTGTGCAACCTGGTCCATGTGAACATCACCTGGAACTCCAACACCAACTCTTTTGGGAGGTGGTGGTGGAGATGTGTCATTGTCCTGGGTAGTTGTATTTTGCTGTCTAGGGTTTATCTTTGGTTGAGGTACTTCATCTAAATCACCTGATTCACTGCAGTCTGAATCACTAGACTCACTTGACTCATTATTCTCCATGACTTTGGGAGTGTAATCAGGGTCTTCAAGGTCTTCATCTGAGCTACTTTCACATCCCTCACTGTCGTCTACATGGATGACTGCCAATGCATCCTGAACACTGTATTGATTATTATCCATGCTGCAGATACAATTAAATGACATTTTTCAATTGTTTATTTTTAATTTTTACTGTTTATTTCTTTTAATTAAATTTTCAAATAATATAGGGTGGAAAAAAGTGATATAGGGTCTGTTTATTTCATTTACTGAGGGGTAAAAATTGTTTCCTTACATATTTCATTAATAATTTGATTCATTTAATGTGATTTTTGTTTTAATATGCTTTAAATTGAACAATATAAAATATATTAACAAAATATCATTGAATAAGTTAAGTTAACTGAGCAGATCAATATATATTTTTCTTATTGTGACATATATGTCACATTGGGTTTGACATGAGAATTTTAAGGTTAAAGGTCCGATGTGACATATACGTCACAACGATATTAACCTGACTTTTTTTATATCACCTTGTTCATGACAAGTGTTCAAAACAGGTTAAATGTAATAAAGGCATTGTTATGTTTGCATTACAATTCTTAAATGGTTTGAATCTTACCCCTGGCTACCCAAAACAAGCTATTTAAATTTAGCTAGCTCTGCCGCTAATGGTAACCTGGCACACAGACATCTTGGAAATGTTGTTATGGGAAGACTAAATCACATGACCTGTCACATGACCCACCAGGATGTTTAGTATGTGTCACTCTGGGACTTCAGGAGTAAAAATCAAGGATAAAGCTGCTCATAGAATTTTCCAGAGCATTTAAAGGACGTGTGACAACTGTGTCACGGTGGGTTCTTATAGACAGTGTGTAACTATTTAAGTAATTTATTAACTCAAATCAACGTCTTCATTCATAAGTAAGTGCGCATTGTTGTACAATTACCTCTGCCAACAATCTGACATATCCTCCAGAGCGAAGAATTACCTATCTGAATATGCATAGCACGGGTAAGCTCTATGGAGGCCGTCATGTCTTTCCGGGTGTAAAAAAACTATGGACTGCCGAGAGGGACACAAAGCACTACGTAGTAGGGCTAAACGCGATTTAGCTGAGAGTTAGCTTGACTGCGGAACTGAGAGGGAGCTCAGCGAAAGCGCTCGTCACTAACTAACATCTCACTAACTACATCTTTACCTCATTACTTGAATCAGCAGAAATACTCGACGCTGTTGGGAAAGAGTCCATATTTTGAAAATGAGTTTTTTTGTCCGTCAGGGCCACCGTAGCTTCTGGAACTCTTCAGGATGGGAGAGAGCCTCACAGCTAGATGGTGCTAAATACTTGATATATTACACACTGTCCCTTTAAGTGGTTGAATAAAATAGGAGAGAATTTTTTTCTGCAAATACTGAATTTGTCACTGAGTGCAGTGTCAGGACACTGCCCAGGTAAAAGGATGATTATTGCTGGATTTAACCAAACACAGACAACTGTCACACTGAAGTGCAACAAACAACATGGGCATAACAGAGTCTGCTTCAAACATATGTGTGTGCACATGTCTTATAATTTCTGTGATTCATGTTCCACAGTGCAGTGAAAGTATGGATGATTGTTTTCTGAATGTGGTTAGAACAATTTGGACTGTTGGATGTGACTGGTCAAAGATCCCATCTTAACCCCCTAAGATCTGGCTTTTGTGTGTAATGGGAATGTGTACACTCTGCATTTAGTCAATTGACTTTGCAGTAGACACAGGATTTTATTGTTGATCTCAACGGTATTGAAAAGTGCTAAATTCCACCACGCGTTTTATGTCTGGACACATAGTCCTTCCTTTGTAAGATGCTCAGTGGTGTTTTGAACAAAAAAAGCTTGACTTCCAGGCTATGGAAATACCTGGATCACTTACTTGAACGGCAATAAAAAAAATTTAATAATGCAGCTCTTCTAGATTTTCCAAATGTTATTGGACTGAATGACTGAAATCATTATAGTGAAATGAGTCATTTTTGCAAAAAAATTATTTATCCACCCTTTTACAGATGTTTCTTTTACAGGGGGTGTATTGCTGTTTTCTCTTCTGTTACAACTGCTTCAGATGCATTCATGACATGAAACTTGGCGTCAGTGACGTACAATGACGCTTCAGATAAAAATTACCAACAGGCTGAACCTGTGGGTAGCAGGAATGTGGTCAATACGCAATTTTTTGCGGGTGTCCATGAGCCTTTTCTCTTCACTTTTTGGCAAATTCCAATCTGGGCTTCCTATTCTTATTGCCAATGAGTCGTTTGCATCATCTGGTGTAAGGCAAGGCAAGTTTATTTGTATAGCACAATTTAGACACAAGGCAACTCAAAGTGCTTTACAGGCACACACAAATTACATTAAAAGACATAAAAATTGCATTAAAAAACATTAAGAATTGCATTTTAAGACCAGTTTAAGAAACACATTAAGAAAAAACAAACATCAAAAAGAAAGTAGGCTAAAATAGAAAAGCTTTAAAAGAAACAAGACTGTAGAGTCAGAGTCATAATGCAGTTCAAAGACTTGATTTAAAAGAGGTGAGTGTTGGAGCAGACCTGCAATTTTCAGGGAGTTTGTTCCAAATGTGTGGCGCATAGTAACTGAAAGCTGCTTCTCCATGTTTACTTCTGACTTTGGGGACTGAAAGCAGACCAGTGCCTGACGATCTCAGAGGTCTGGATGGTTCATAACGCGGCAGCAGATCAGAAATGTATTTTGGTCCAAAACCATTCAATGCTTTATAAACCAACAACAGAACTTTGAAATCTATTCTTTGATAGACAGGAAGCCAATGTAAAGATCTAAGAACTGGAGTGATGTGATCTACTTTTTTGGTTCTTGTTAGGACTCGAGCAGCAGCGTTCTGAATCAGCTGCAACTGTCTGATGGAGTTTTTAGGGAGTCCTGTAAGGACACCATTACAGTAGTCGAGTCTGCTGAAGATAAATGCGTGAACAAGTTTCTCCAAATCCTGCTGAGACATAAGTCCTCTTATCCTGGATATATTCTTAAGGTGATAGTAGGCTGACTTTGTAACTGTCTTAATATGGCTGCTGAAGGTCATGTCTGAGTCCATAATTACACCGAGGTTTCTGGCTTGGTCTGTAGTTTTCAACATTACAGACTGTAGCTTAGCAGAGACTTTTAGTCGTTCTTCCTTGGATCCAAAAACAATTATTTCAGTCTTATCTTTGTTTAACTGAAGAAAACTCTGACACATCCAATCATTGATTTGTTCAATGCGGTATGTATGTGATCATAGTCCCCTGGTGATATGGTTATATACATTTGTGTGTCATCTGCATAACTATGGTAGCAAATTTCATTGTTTTCCATTATCTGAGCTAGAGGGAGCATGTAAATGTTGAATAGTAGAGGCCCCAGAATGGAGCCCTGGGGTACTCCGCTTGTCATTTTCATCCGTACAGATGTGTAATCACCAATAGACACAAAGTAATCTCTCTCATTTAGATAAGATTTAAACCACTTTAGTGTTGTACCAGAGAGTCCAACCCAGTTTTCCAGTCGGTCCAGTAGTATATTATGGTCGACTGTGTCAAACGCAGCACTGAGATCCAGTAATACTAAGACTGAGATTTTTTCGCTGTCTGTGTTTGAATGAATGTCGTTCAGGACCTTAACAAGAGCCGTCTCAGTGCTGTGATGTGGTCGAAATCCTGATTGGAAAACATCAAAACAGCCATTTATTATTAAGTAATTGTTCAGCTGTTGAAAGACAGCTTTTTCAATTATTTTACTTAAAATGGGGAGGTTTGAAATGGGCCTATAGTTATTCATTACTGATGTGTCTAGAGTTCTCTTCTTCAGGAGTGGTTTAATGACTGCAGTCTTAATGGCTTGGGGGAAGACACCTGAGAGAAGAGACGTGTTAACAATCTGTAGCAGCTCTGGAATCATGCAGTCTGAAACTTTTTTGAAGAACCCTGCTGGTAAAATATCCAGGCTGCAGGAGGAAGATTTCAAATGCTGTATAATGTCTTGCAGGTTCTTGTCATTGATTGGCTCAAATTGTGTCAGGGTATTAGAGTTGGGTTTAGGTGGACAAAACGACAACACACCTCCAGTACCTGGTAGAGTGGCACTGACTGCTTGTCTAATGTTCTGAATTTTGGCAGTAAAGAATAATGCAAATTCATTACAGGCCCCGGTAGACAGATGTTCAGAGGCTACTGGCACAGGAGGGTTTGTTAGTCTGTAGACAGTAGCAAACAAGGCACGAGCATTACTTTTGTTCTTGGTGATGATGTCTGAGAAGAAGGACTGCCTTGACTGTTTTAATTCTAATTTAAAAATGTGAAGTCTCTCTTTATAAATGTCAAAGTGAACCTGGAGATTTGTTTTTCGCCACCTGTGCTCAGCTCTTCGACATTCCCTTTTTTCCATCTTGACTAGCGTGGCATTTCTCCAAGGAGAGTTTTTCTTACCAGAGACCACCTTCACTTTAGTGGGTGCAATGGCATTCATGACATTTGTAATTTTGGAATTGAAATTATGTACAAGGTCATTGACAGAGAAACCTGTTCCAATTGCTAAATTATCTACCATAAGCTCCACCAAACGGTCGGTCATTGGAAACTGCTCCAATGAGCTTGAAACCCTCAAATTTGACTTTATTAATATTAGATCACTGTCAACCAAATTGACCAACCTGATTGTACTGTACAGACCTCCAGGGCCTTACTCCCAATTCCTAGAAGAATTTGGTGAATTTATTGCAGATGTTGTGACCTGCTCAGATAAAATCCTAATCATTTGGGATTTCAATATCCACTTAAATAAGCCATCTGACCCTCTAGGGAAAGCTTTTTTGAGACTTCTTGATATTTCCAACTTTATTCAGCTTGTCTATGAACCTACTCATTCCAATTTCCAATGGACTAGATGTGTCAGCCCTGAACGTTGCTTCCGTCTCCTCTGCTGTGTCAGACCACTCTGTCATTACATTTGAAGTGTCATTAGCCTGTCCCTATGTCGGTGACACAAATGTTTTTACTTCTCGTCATATCAGCCTGGCAATCATAGCGACGCTCAGTGATAAAGTGCCTGGGGTCCTGGCTCACAAATGAAGTTAACTTCCTACTTGTTTCTCTCCTCAATTCTGTGGCACCAGTCTACCAAGACAAGACAGCCAAAGAAATCTACTCCCTGGTTTACTGACGAAACCCGAGATCTCAAACAGGCCTGCAGGAAAATGGAACAAGCATGGCGTAAATCTAAATTGGACGTTTTTTATCTTGCATGGCGTGATAGTGTAGTAAATTATAAGTGTGCTCTAAATACTGCTAGAACAGCATATTTCTCCACCCTAAAAAACAATAATAAACACAATCCTAGATTTCTCTTCAACACCGTTTGAAAAACGGTAAACTTACTTAACGTTAAACTTAGTCAAAAACCACAGTCGGTAAGCTGTGCACCCTCTAATGCAAATGATTTCTTAGATTTCTTTTGCAATAAAATTGATGAGATCAGAATCAAAATTAACCCATCATCTCTGGCTTCCTCGTCAACGTTTATTAAAAAATATCCTTCTGCTGATTCACCGTTAGTCTCAGCTCTAAACACTTTTGAAAATATCTCCCTTGACATATTGGACTCATGCATCCCCTCCCACTCACACTAAGTGGATCCATGAAACGCTGCAAAGTATCGCCCCGGATAGGATAAGGTTCTCCCATAAGGGAGGGTTAGTTTTGTAAACTATGTAGACTCTAATTATTGATGCTGAAAATGTCTGAGCACTGCATTCCCACCTCCCTCTCCTCTCTTTTTCTTTTTCCTCCTTCCCTCCCCCTTCTGAGTACATACTTATGTGTTCACCTTACTTCAATTGTTAACCTGCTTATTTTCTCTTTGTTTGCTGTTATTGTTTGTGTGTCCCCTGATGTGCCTCTGTGTGAGTGTGTTGTCTTTTAATGTGTTCCTTGTCTGATTGGGTGGGTGAATTTGGGGTGTTCGGGCGGGTGGGAATTAAGCTGGAACCTTTCTTCAGTACTTGTTACTGCTGATGTACCTCAACCAAGCACTTGAATGTACAACGGGTCCACTCCAGTGTTAAAATCAATAAAGAAACTTTTGAAAGAAGAAACCACACCTCAACCCAGGATCACTAAATAATTATAGACCATTATCCAACCTTTCCTTCTTCTCTAAAGTCTTAGAGAGAGTCCTGTCCCAACAACTTTCAGGCTACTGACTTAAAAATAATCCCCTGGAACCTTTTCAGTCAGCTTTCAGAGCCTGTCACTCCACCGAAACCGCCCTTACTAAAGTGGTAAATGACATTTTACTTAATACTTGTCCGAAAGATCCCAATGTGTTTCTTACAATGGTACTTCATCAATTTTTTTGGGGAACTCCATACTTTATATGGAGTTCCCCAGGGCTCTGTTCTGGGTCATTTGCTCTTCTCTTTATATATTTCATCTCTCGGCTAAATTATTTCGAGTTATGGAATACATTTCCACTGCTTTGCGGATGACACTCAGCTTTATGTGCCCTTAAAAGCTGATGATAAATCTCAAATCATGATATTAGAGACCTGCTTATACGCGGTAAAGAAATGGATGTCAGAAAACATCCTGCTCCTAAATTCGGATAAAACTGAGATGCTGGTCATCGCCCCTGCCAGACAGAGACACCATGTTGATCAGGTGACCACAAGGTCTTGCTGATGACATACAAAACTGTACACGGCCTTGCTCCTTCGCACATGTCAGATCTCATTACACCATATATTCCAACTTAGGCATTACACTCTCAAAATTCAGGGCTCCTGATGGTTCCCAGGATTAAGAAGAAGTCAGCTGGCTGCAGGGCTTTTTCCTATCGGGCTCTTTTCCTCTGGAATAACCTCCCAGCTGACATCAGATAATCTGGCTCTGTTGACGCCTTTAAATCTAAACTCAAAACTCACTTCTTTGATTTAGCCTTTAATTAGCCCTTGATATCAATTGTAAGCTTCTTCAGTGGGTCGGTGTCAATCTCAATGAGTTTCTATAGTACTAGATTTTACATTGTGCTGCCAACGAGAAACAATCTGTTTATTCTGAAAAATACCGCATTTCTCTAACCTTTGTTTTTGTTTTCTGTTCCCGCAAGCTGCAAGCTGTGTCACTCTCTACACTCTCGATAGCTTCCTCCTCCTCCCCCTCCTCTTCTCTCTCATCCTCCTCTTTCTCCTCCTCCGCTCTTTAATTCAGGCTCCCTTCTGATTCTGAATTCAGGCTCCTGTTGCCTTGAAATACTGACCGTTCTAGATCGCCACACCCTGGGCTCCGCTGGATCATTGCTCTCCTCTGCTGCACTATCTCCTCATATCTATATTTCTGTAAATCTTGATGCCTCTCTCTGCCTACTACTAAATATCTTGTGTAGTCTGCCCTCTTCCAGGTCACCATGGTGGACAGGAGGTCGTGTAGCTCGGGCACCACTTGCTGATGCCTCATCCATCCTCCATATTTGTGTCAGACTTTCTGTTAATGTAACTTGTAAACTGTGATTTATTGTTCTTTTCGGTACACGCAACACCTATTGCATGTCTGTCCTTCCTGGAAAAGGGATCCCTCCTCTGTGGCTCTTCCTGAGGTTTCTTCCATCGTTTTTTACCCTGTTAAAAGGGTCTTTTTTTTCCATCAATATGGCAAGTTTTTCCTCACTCGAATGGAGGGTCTAAGGACAGAGGATGTCGTTCACTGTACAGATTGTAAAGCCCATTGAGGCAATGTGATTGCAATTTTGGGCTCTATAGATCAAATTGATTCGATTTGATTTGATTTGATTTGATTTGAAATTCATATGGCCAAAAGGGGGCACCTTCAACATGGTATGCTGTGATGTGGAGACTGAGACTGAGGGGACATGGAGGCCAGAGATACAAAAGCCAGCTACAAACACAAGAACAAACAAGCAAAAGAAAGAGCAGTATTAGAGTACTTCAGACAGGACGGAAAGAGTCCTGTCCATCAGATGCTGCAGAGGGAGGACAAGATGTAGACAGAGAAACAGGGATCAGCGGAGCCACGGTTATACACACAGAAAGGACAGTATCCTGTAACTGTAAATGGACTTGCAATTATATAGCGCTTTTCCAGTCTACTGACCACTCAAAACGCTTT
The DNA here is from genome assembly GCA_903131615.1 of Diplodus sargus. NCBI lineage: Eukaryota > Metazoa > Chordata > Actinopteri > Spariformes > Sparidae > Diplodus > Diplodus sargus. The sequence goes on from CAEMYA010000029.1 coordinate 5,289,766, forward strand.
ACAATATTTGCCACATTCACCAATTCACACACATTCATACACTGATGGCTGAGGCTGCCATGCAAGGTGCCAACTGCACATCATGAGCAATTTGGGGTCCAGCTCAAGGAAACTTCGACATGGAGCTCAGCCAGGGAGAGCTAGGATTTGAACCAGTGACCTTCCAATCACTAGACGATGGGCTCTACCCCCTGAGCTACAGCCGCCCCAGGAACACTATTATTTGTAATTATCAGGAAATAGTGTAGGAAATAGATGCAGAGCAAGAAATAATAGATTACAATGAACTGTGCAAGAAGGGAAGAGTAAAACCCACCATACCTGACTAGATGTATTGAAAAATGAGCACACCCAAATCAGCAGGTAAATAGAGTAAGAGCTGAGAGAACTAATGCATGATAAAAAAGGAAGAGCATCTGAGAGAATTTCCTGCACAGTGCATGCATCAACAAACGGAAATCAGTGATGGGATCATGTCGCCATGGTAAGAAGGCCGAATGGTGGAGGAAAGTTCCGTATGCAATTGGAAGACACAATAGCATCTGAAGGTATTGAAGAGGAGGAAGATCTGCTTGGCAGCTATAAGGTAATGGCGGCCCGGCCACAACACTCACTATAGGACACTGCAGGAAGAACAGGTCAAGTAAGTTGAAGTGAAGCCAGTAAAATCCTGTGAACTGGGAAGAAGATTTGGGGAGAGCACAACTCAAACCCATTCTTGCACAAAGCCTGGCAGGCAGAGAGACTACAAACTACAGTACTGTCAGCAGAGGGCTGAGTAGAATAAGAAGCTAATAACTATTATTCCTTCACCATGTGTTTTGGTGGGGTCAGCACGTGTATACCGAGACTTGTCTCCATGCCAACGATACACTGGGTTACTCACTGCTGCAAGTGCAATTTTTCCTTTCACTTTCGTTTTTTGGAAACGCATACTGACATTTTGCCGGCGGTAGGAGCCTAGGTTGCACGAAAATGGTGTGTTACAAGTTCACTGATAAAAGAAAAGTGGACAGTGAAAATCGGCAATTTGAAAAAGAATGGACTGAAAAAATTTGCATTAATTTTCCCTCCAACCAGCACAAGACTCATGTGCTTAATATGCCAGGAGACTATAGCTATGATGAAGATTTCCAATTTGAAACGGCATTATGAGACGAAGCATAGGAATTTTGAAGAGACATTTCCTCAAAATTCAGAGGTAAGAACAACAAAAATTAATGCACTGAAATCGTCATATCAAGCTGCAAGCAGGATTCTTGTCACATCTATGACACAACAATAAAAAGCAACAGAGTGCTCAATTAGAGACTTAGACACTTTGTTTTATTCAACTATTTCAATTTGTCAAAATGGAAATAACATTTTATTTTAGTTCATATTTTTGTTGCTAACCCTAACCCTTTTGCATGAAAGGGACATTTTGTTTTGAATATATATATATATATACACAAAGCAAGGCGAAGAGCTACTTGTGTATGTGCAGTTGCGCACCGAGTCGAAGATACTGGAGTCACGTACGCAGAAGCTACGGGCAGATGCAGAAGGAAGAACAGGCTTTTTCCATATAGATAGCAGTGTCAGCTGAAATAAAGAAGAATAGGGATTGGTTGAGGCCATGAAGGCTAAGAAGACACCCCTGTTTTTTTGTGTTTAAAAGAGGATGCTAAATACTTTGAATCTCGGGTCAGTTTTTTTTTTTTAGAAAATAAGGGGGAGATTACTTGGAGATTTCCACAAGAATAAAGCTCTGACACATCCAATCATTGATTTGTTCAATGCATCATCTACTCAAGCAAATTTCATTGTTTTCCATTATCTGAGCTTGAGGAAGCATGTAAATGTTGAATAAAAGAGGCCTCAGAATGGAGCCCTGGGGTACTCCGCTAGTGATTTTCCAACCCAGTTTTCCAGTGGTCCAGTAGCATATTATGGTCGACCGCGTCAAACGCAGCACTGAGATCCTGTGTTTAAATGAATGTCATTGAGGACCTTGACAAGAGCCGTCTCAGTGCTCTGATGTGGGCGAAATCCTGATTGGAAGACATCAAAACAGCCATTTATTTATTTTTAAATTATTTCACTTAAAATTGGGAGGTTTGATATGGGCCTATAATTATTCATTACTGATGTGTCTAAATTTCTCTTCTTCAGGAGTGGTTTAATGACTGCAGTCTTCATGGCTTGGGGACACCTGAGAGAAGAGACATGTTTACAATCTGTAGCAGATCTGGAACCATGCAGTCTGAAACTTTTTTGAAGAACCTTGCTGGTAAAATATCCAGGCAGCAGGAGGAAGATTTCAAATGCTGTGAAATGTCTTGCGGGTTTTTGTCATTGATTGGATCAAATTGTGTCATGGTATTAGAGTTGTACCTGGTACCTCCTGTACCTGGTACAATGACACTGACTGCTTGTCTAATTTTCTGAATTTTGGCAGTGAAGAATGATGCGAAGTCATTACAGGCCCTGGTAGACAGATGTTCAGATGCTACTGGCACAGGAGGGTTTGTACCGTCAAGCAGTAACGACAGTTTTGTTCTTGGTGATAATGTCTGAGGAGAAGGACTGCCTTGACTTTTTCAATTCTAAATCAAAAAGTCTGTCTTTATAAATGTCAAAATTAACCTGGAGATTTTCCTTTTTTTCCATCTTGACTAGCATGGCATTTCTCCTAGGAGATTTTTTCTTACCAGAGACCACCTTCACTTAAGTGGGTGCAATGGCATTAATGACATTTGTAATTTTGGAAGTGAAATGATGTACAAGGCCATTGACAGAGAACCTGGGGGGGGGGGGGCGAAAGCCTCAATGAATATGTCACCAGTGTTTTCAGCTATGTATTGCTTTGAGACAACCTCAGCTTGAACATTTGTGTACACAGATATATCACTCTCAAAGAAAACCCAGTAATGGTCAGAGAGAGCAACACCAGATACCAGAACCTTGGAAATGTTCAGACCCTTGGAGATCACAAAGTCTAGGATGTGGCCCCTGTTATGTGTGGGCTGTGTCACAAGCTGAGTGAGTTCAAAGTTATTAAGGACACAGCACAGTTCTTTAGTCCATCTGTCCTCAGGTTTGTTGACATGGATGTTAAAGTCGCCAACAACTAACACACAATCAAAGTCAATGCAGATAAGAGACAGTAACTCAACAAGGTCATCAAAGAAATAAGTACAGTATTTAGGTGGCCTGCAGATGTTTAGAAATATAGCCTGAGAAGAAGAGTTTTCCTGAAGAGCCACATATTCAAAAGAAGTAAAACTTCCATAAAACTCTGCTTGCATTTGAGTAACTCATTAAACTGAATACTAACACCTCCTCCTTTTTTATGCATTCTAGTTTCACTTATGAAAGAGAAATTTGGAGGACTTGATTCAATGTGAACAGCTGCACTGTTAACTATCTAACCACATTTCAGTTAAAAACATAAAATTAAGATCGTGTTTGATGATAACATTATGTATTAAAAAAGATATTTCTGCCAGAGACCTGATATTCAATAGAGCTAAAGTTACAGTATCAAAACTAACTGTGCAATTTTGTGTGACAGTTTGTGGCTGATGGATTGGCAGATTTAATTAGGCATTTCCTGTTTCTCAGCAAATTCACATTTTTTTCTATTACCTGTAAGCACAGGAATTGAGGAGGCTACCTGAACTCCCAGGGTCCCTGGCTTTTTTGGGGGAAAACAGTAGTGAGATCAACTCTGTAGCCTGGACTCGGCACTTATCAGTAAGCGTTAATTGTACTGTCTACATGGACAGGATGTGCTCCGCTGTTTTCAGACTGTAGAGACAGAGGAGGATTCAGAGGAGGTCGAGGGGCACGATGACATTTTGGTGATGGTTGTTTCAAGCGTGGCAGATTTCGACAGGATGTGAGTCTGAGTCCAACATTAACAAGCTTCTTCATCTTGTCTATGAAATCCGGGAGGGGGGAAGAGGGGTAGAGCCTGAGGCCGATTGGAGAGGGCAGAGAGTTGGTTGGGGTTGGTGGAGAGTGGAAGTTCCCTCTTGTTGCAACAGGGGGGCACTCCACCTTGGGGGGCGAAAATGGCAGCAAGGACTCCACCTCCTGGCACAGCTGTCTTGTTTGTCCGAAGCTTATCTCAGGCACTTGTAGTTCTCCTTCCGAGGGCTGTCTTATCAGTTGTTTTGGTTTGTCTTGCCTGTTGTCCTTGGAAGGAGGAACTGCTGTGTGGTGCACTGAGTAGAACATGTTGGAGGTTAACAACCTTATTTCTGGCTTGTTAAGGCAAAATCCATCTGGCTTAAAGAGGTGTCTGTGTTAGCAGAAAATGTTAAAATTGTCAATAAAGTTCACCGATTGAGCGGCACATGTAGCTTTGAGCCATTTGCTCAACATCAACAACCTGCTAAATCTCTCATCACCTCTTCGGACAGTCAGTAGAAGGCCACTGAGAAACACCACCGTATAGAGAGGTCTGACTTTGTTCAACAGATCAATGAAGTCTTGTTTCAATACCTCAGATTGTTGCTTCACAACATCACAGGCCCCTGTGTGTAAGATGAGAGATTTTGCTGTTGGATGATCAGCAACGATGTCCAGAATTTTTCCTGAGATGTCTGAGACCATATCTTTGGCAAAACAGAGTACTTTGGTGTTCTTCTTGCTGCAAAAGCTGTTTACCTCCTTCACAGCAACATCACCCGCAATCAGTGTTTGTGGCCTAGCCATTGGCTCTCTCTGCAGCTGTTACTTTTGGATTTGGTGTCATTTCTTTCCTTGTTCGTGGACGGAATTCTTGCGAGGTCTTGATAAAGTGGAGCAAATCTGTTCTCAGTTGTATTTTTGTTATTTGGGCAGGTTTGCTCTTACTTTTTGTTTTCACTGTTGTCCACGGCTGTTTCCTCTTTGGTACGGGCATTGAGGAGGCACTCTTTCCAGAGGACAGTGCAGGCCAACCAGTTGCATCACAGATCGCAGGGCGCTGGGCTCTGCCTGTTACTCATTCTCCCAAAAACTATTTGTCTTTAGGCTTTGCACCAAGAGTATTCCAACAAGAAAGAATGTTCCTGGGTTTATTATTCCATGGGAGAGCAGATTCATTCCCACATAGTCTATTCACTTCCACATTTACTTCTATCTGGCAGACCTTGGTTTCCAGCACAGAAATTTTCTGAAGGATCTAATGAAAGTCGTCCATTGTAAAGGGAGGCATTTTGATACTACTTAGCATTACCTGCTAATAGGCTTGTGCTACTTCGTAAGCCTCGTTCTGAAAGTACTGAAGAGTTCTGAAAAAATTGTGAAATAAGGCAGCAGCAGCCAATTAATTGTAGTCCCAGTGGTTTCTAAATATCCAGGAGTCACTGCCTGTAACCTCTCAGTGAAGAAAAAAAATAATAACATTGGAAAAAAAAGCAAGCAGAAGCGAGAGCAAGCAGAAAAGCATCTGCACCCGAGCAGATACAGGAAGTGTTATAATTGAACTAGTCCAACATGGATATGTCAGAATCTGACCCAGGAATTAAGAAATATGAAAACAGCTGGCCTTCTCACTGACTGTGTTCTTTTCTGATGTGGGTCATATAGAGGCATCGGTATTAGAGACTTGTTTCAAAACAAGTTAAGAGTTCCTTGTAGTATGTTTAGCTTGTTTCAAATGCTCACTGTCAACTGTATGCTAGCACGTCTGTGTTTTCCTGCTTTTGTCTTTGTCTTTTGCCTACTTTTTGATGATTCTCTTTGTGCCTACAAATGTATTGTTCTCCTGAAACATGTGTATTGCAATTGTGGCAAAAATTATAAAAGCACCTTAATTCCCCAGCTACTACAACAAGTGAAAACATAGACAATAAATTAACTTACACTTGTTCTGTTGGCCAGTGTGAGTTTTCCTCTATCCTGAGGGGTTCAACCAAGTGTGCTGCTGTCCGACCCTGCACCGAAACACACACACACACACACACACACACACACACACGCCTGTAAAGATGATCTGAATTTGAGTTAAATTCACGAACATAACATAAAATCCTTCCTATCAGTAATATACATGGTACTAAACAAGTGACTGAACTTGCTGAGATCTGGAGTAAGATCAGGAAATAGAAAAAATCCTGAGAACTTTGGTATGAAGCATAAAAAGGTACATAATTTCAATATCCTGCTATGTTGAATGGATCAACATGCACATGCACACTGTGACAGAACATATTTTATCTGTACAGTTACTCCTCCTGTTGTACTGTTTGGTAAGATAGTCAACTCTTATTAACTGACAACTGGCAACTTTGGTGGTAGACACCTTTAAAACATATCAAGGATGTCAGGAACTCAGAATGAAAAACAACTTAACACTGGAATCAAGTAGTTCAATGATACATGGCCGACTGACAACAAGACTTTACTCTGAGTGTTGTATTAACAGAAAACTGAAGCAAACACTGAGAAAATGGGCAGCACAAGAACATGAAATCTTGCCTTGATGTAGTTGATGAATCGAGTACTGAGGGCAGAATCTCTGTAGCTGAACTGGTCCCTTGAGGTTTCTGTAGGGCTCTCCTCAATTAGACAGACTGAGTCAGAGTTTGGGTCTGCAAGAATGGAGAAAACATGAACTTTGAATGCCTTAAACTGACATGTTGGGAGTCTTAGGCATTGTCTGAAATCACTAACACTGCTATTTGTAGACATATTTACTATCCACTACTTTTTTGTACCCATGTTATGCTTTTCCCCATGTCTGTTGGTTAGTTGGTTTGTCAGTAGGATTATCCCAAAAAATGCAAAACGAATTTCCACAAAACTTGGGTCTCTGCCTAGAATAGACCCCAAAAACTTTTGGAGCTTATCCGGAAAAATGGATGGATCTGGCAGTTTTCTCTCTCACTGTCTTTCCTTCACAGTCCCAACACAACAGAAGGTTAAGTGTTATTTGCTTCTGCATATTTATATGTTTCCTCTAAATCGTTTCCTCTAAATTGTGATCACCCCAAGAAAAGAGGAAAGAGAGCCAGGATCAAAACAAACCTGACCCAACTGGGGACCTAAAGCTGTTCCTCTACCAAGCCTTCTTCTAGCTGGTTGCAGGAAAATAAAGTGGATGACGTACTGTGCACACATCTTTATAGATACATGGTAAATTCTTAACATACCAGATCAAGCCATTGCACTGGATCGGCTGACCTTTTTTTGAGCCAACAGTGGACTGGACTACGGTAAGTGGGGAGGATGAGGGCTATGTGTCATACATGTACATAAATAATGCTTGGTGCTCAAACACAGTTTAACTGGATGAACAGCGTTCACCTGATGTTGAATTCCGATACCAATATGTTGACCATGTAATATGCCCAGGGAATTCCCCACTGTTTTTAAGTTTTTGAACATTTCTTTGGATTTCTTTGCATTTCATCAGCAGCTACATGACTAAAAAGCTTGATGGAATTTTCAATGTAGCTGGAGATTTGCCAAAAAGTCATCATAACAGTTTAAACTAAATTCCACCAGAGTCCAAATCCTTATATCCCTCAACCAGAAGGTTAAGATGAATGGAGAGGTGAGGGCTCTATCCAGCCAACAAAGCTGTGTTTTAGTCAGGTGACAAGGAAGCATACAACATCGCCAGAGTAGGACTGAAGACCGGTATCAAGGGGGCAAATAGAGAGACTGGAGAGGGACCTCAACACCAAATGCACCAAAGATATGTGGCAGCAATTAAAAAGGTCATAGCCTACTGCAGCAGGAGGTTTCAAATCATGTGTGAGGCCTGAAACAGTTTATGCTTATCATGATCTCAAAAAACACAGCCTACTTGCCTATCAATCTGCTGGAGTCTATGCAACGGACTGCTGGAGCTGTGGTGAAATGAGCCAGAGACGTGGCAAGATTTTCAAAAGTGTGGGGGATGGATGTGGTTTGGGGGGATCACCTACAAATTCAGAATCTTAAAGGCTGTATGTTATGATATTACATATTTTTATTTGAATTCATTCACACAATCTCATCAACTTTGCCAACTCAGAATGCTCAAAAGATTGGTTACAGTTGATTACAATTACATAGAATGGTTGATGAACTTGACATTAAACAAACTGACCAATGAACATATGAACAACTACCTCTCATTTAAAAGAACCAAAAGTGCTCTTCCTGCCCTTCTTACAGGAGACAAACTGTTAAGCAATCTTTTTTTTCTGTTTACTCTGTCTAGCTTGTCTTTATGTACATGGCACACAGCAAAACTGCTGAAACTCCTTTCTGATTCTGCTGATGATACAGGCACAACCAATAAAGGGCCACTTCTACAAAGTGCTAGAAGTTAATGCCTCTCTTTTACCCATTCACACACAAATGAATATATTTGAGAAACACATAGGTACCAAAAGAAAAGTATGTAACGTTCTCTGATGATTATAAACATTAACTACTCTAACTACTATATGTTATTATGATCGTTTACAGCTGCCAATGTATGTAACGCCATAACTGTGATGATAAACAACAGTTAAATATTGAATCTGTCGATAATAACCAGATCCTGACATGTAAATGTGAATGTGAGCCAATACATGGTTAACCTGTGGCTAACCTGTCCCCTGTCCCGCTGAACCAGGAGTCATCTGACATGGAGATAGGTCCCTTCCCTACTGCAGTCCAAGAAGATCTAGCTGAGCAGCTGTGTGCAGAGCTTCGAATATCTGAGGTGAGAGAAGCAGCCCTCACATACTCCAGCAAATTGGCCAACCCATCCAGGCCAACCTAATCAATTAAGGGACCACAGCCAACAGACCTGCAGCTCCCATAGTACTGTCCCTGACCGCTTGACACCGGACGGCTATTAAGTGCCTCTTTTGGCCTGCCTGATGGACACAGGTGCCCCACCTCCTAGCAGTGCACTGCAGTCCAGTTTCAGCTGCACCACCTTATGTTTGGACACTGTTACCCCATCCCAGAGGTAGGAAGGTTACTGCAGAGTCCAATGCAGCATGATTTGTTTTGGGTCCGGTCCACGAGTGAGCTGTACGCAGCATGCCCACCATTTAACCAGTCTACAACCCCACCAAGAATGGGGGTCAACAGTCCCCATCGCCATAGCGACTTTTATTAAGGCAGCCATCAGACTCCAAAGATGCCAACTAATTAGCCAGCAGAGTGAGCAACAGAACCAGGTGTTGAGAGCCCAAACCACCCCAGAGCCAGGCAAGACAAAGATAGCAGACCACTACAGATCTTTCTTATGCTCTTTTCTTAAGCTAAATACTTGTTCAACCTACTTCTTGACTGCCCAGATGTGCCTCAAAGTGAATATTCTAGTGCCCAGACACAAAAGCCTTTGACCATGAACTATTTGAACTGTATGGACTTTTACAACCTTTTTTTTCCTCAAGGACATCTGGATTATTCAACCTGCCCCGTGTACTTAGGACCACACATGGACAGTTTGTACACCTTCCCTGTTCAGAGGATACATGGGAAATGGAGAGGCCTGCATGGTAAACCAAAGCCTACTATAATGTCTTCTTAGCGTATTTTCAATTGACTTACAACATTTTCCTTTGTCAGGGATGTGGTTTCGACATGCCACTCTTTGTTTCGAACAATCAAGGAGATCTCAGTTACGTTGCATCATATCCATTTTATTTTGTAATGCGCCACAGTCAGTTTTATAAACATAAACTTTCTCCTTATAGAGTAACAAGAAGTTTGCCTGGGTGTGTGTGGTCAAAAGACAATACCGCTCTCCCCTTCTCACACAGATTTCCACCTGCGTCTGCAATTACTCAGACATTTAGAGGATTAGGTCACTTCCCTCTGGCTACCACAGATGCAATACATAAGGACAGCAGGGAGAAATTCAACCATACATATCCATATCCATACATAATATCAAAATAATCAATTGATTTCTCTTACAACTGTTATAAAAGTATAATAGAATTAATCTGAACAAAGTTAAATTGTCTCTAACACCTACAAATGCAGCTTCCATGCACTAACAAAGCCTAACAAATTAAAGTGTACCAACCCCAGTGTCCAGTAGCTGGCTGGCTGCTAAAGTTCGCCTTTGTTTGAACCTCCCTTCTCCCATTGGCTAAGAGCGCACCATCATTCTGGCGCAATAGCCGAATGTAAGGAGAACTTAAAAATACACTTGAACATGTTGTCCTGTGCATTATGTCACAGGGGGACATGCATAGGCTCTAGGTGCCTGGCTCCATGGCCTTTATAGTGGAAAGCAGAGAGGAGTGGATCCAGAAGGGCTCTGTGGCACAGAGATTGCAGAGGTTGAAATTATTCTTGATGTACATTAGCTGACAGACATTCACAAAGCAATTGTATGGTGTTTCCACTGTGCTCACAGGTCAACTGCAAAACTGGAGTCCTTCCACAGTCATACTCCCATATGCCAGCAGGCGATTCAGCTTATCCTTGCCTGTATTCCAACCTCGGGCCATGCTGGCAGGCTTGGACTACAATCACCATATCAACAGACCGGCTGATGGCTTGTTTTAGTACGTTCTATTATAAGTTATCCTTGGCATTGTTACCAATAAACGTATAGGTGCTGTGTCAAGGCTGATCAAATAGTATGAGAAATATTCAAGTTGTTTTGTTTTTAAAACAGGAACTATGTGTTTGTCACTATTTATTTATTTAGTCACTTTATGTAGTAACAAAATCTCAGATTCAGATTCAGATTCAGAATACTTTATTAATACCCAGGGAGAAATTGTTTTTGTTCCCGGGGAGAAATTGTTTTTGTTCCAATGCTCCGTGCAAAGTAGAAATACAGCATGAATGGAAATACGAGATAAAGATAAAGATAAGGATATAAATAAAATACTAAAATAGACAATGAAATAAGGGGGCGGCTGTAGCTCAGCGGGTAGAGCAGGTTGACTAGTGATCCGAAGGTCACTGGTTCAAATCCCGGCTCCGGGCTGGGCTGAGCTGCATGTCGAAGTGTCCTTGAGCGAGATACTGAACCCCACGTTGCTCATCAGTGAGGGCCCTGCGATGAGCTGGCGGCTTGTCCAGGGAGTACCCTGCCCTTGCCCTGAGATGAAGCTGGGATTGGCTCCAGCAGCAACACCCGGTGACCCCATGGAAAAAGGGACAAGCGGTTACACATGATGACATGACAATGAAATAAAATAAAATAAAATATTAAAGTGGACAGTAAAATAAAATAAAATAAATAGTAACGTATACAATCTGAAATATATATATAATATACAATGAAATGGTTGTAGCGTCATAAATGGAATAAGTAGTTATATTTGTTTTATAAATGGCCAAGTGAGTCCGATCATCAGAGAGAGGAGTTATAAAGTTTGATGGCCACAGGCAGGAATGACTTCGTGTGGCACTCAGTGATGCATTAAGGAGCAATCATTCTCTGGCTGAAGGTGATCCTCTGTTCGACCAGAGCATTGTGGAAAGGGTGAGAGCCATACTGCAGTATCGCCCGCACCTTCGACAGCATCCTCCTGTCTGACACTACTGTCAAAGTATCAGGCTCCACCCCCACAACGTCACTGGCCTTTCTGATCAGCTTATTGAGTCTGTTGGCATCTTCTACTCTCAGTCTGCTGTCCCAGCACACCACAGCAAACAGAATAGCACTGGCCACCACAGACTCATAAAACATCCTCAGCATAATCCGGCAGATGTTAAAGGAGCGGGGCCTCCTCAGAAAATAGAGGCGGCTCTGTCCCTTCTTGCAGATGACTTCAGTGTTCTTAGTCCAGTCCAGTTTATTGTCGATGAACACCCCCAGATATTTGTAATGTTCAACAATGTCCAAATTATGTCCCAGGATGGAAACGGGGTTCACTGGTGTCCTGACTCTCCTCAGATCCACCACCAGCACTTTGGTTTTTGTTGTGTTGAGCTGCGGGTGGTTCAGCTCACACCATGAGACAAATTTATCCACCACAGCCCTGTACTCAGGCTCCTCACCCTTGCTGAAGCATCCAACAACAGCAGAGTCATCAGAAAATTTCTGAAGATGGCAAGACTCTGTCTGGTAGCTGAAGTCCGTGGTGTAAAGGGTGAAGAGGAAAGGAGAGAGGACAGTCCCTTGTGGGGCTCCGGTGTTACTGACCACTGCATCTGACACACAGTGCCGCAAGCGCACATACTGTGGTCGGCCAGTGAGGTAGTCCACAATCCAGGACACAAGGGGAGGATCCACCAGCATCGCTGTCAGCTTGTCACCCAGTAGCGCTGGCCTGATGGTATTGAAAGCACTGGAGAAGTCAAAGAACGTGACCCTCACAGTGCTCGCCGGCTTGAGATGATGACGTCCTCTACTCCAATCCGGGGCTGGTAGGCAAACTGCAGGGGATCCAGGTGTGGCCTGACCATAGGCCTGAGCTGCTCCAGGACGAGTCTCTCCAGGGTCTTCATGATATGAGACGTCAGTGCCACCAGTCGGTAGTCCGAGAGACCGCTGGGCTGCGGCGTCTTTGGCACTGGAACGAGGCAGGACATCTTCCATATCACAGGGACCTTCTGGAGGCTCAGGCTCATGTTGAAGACATGATGAAGCCCTCCACAGTGCTGTTCGGTGCAGGCTCGGAGAACCCGTGGACTGACACTATCAGGGCCTGCAGTTTTACCGGCGGGGAGTTTGTAGAGGTGTAAAAAGTGCAGGTTGAGGAGGGGGAAAGTTGGAGTCCAAAGTGAGAGGAGGGCAGATAAAAAAGTAAGCATGAGCAACTGGAACAGGCTGCATACACGGCAGCGCATGCACACTCCAATCTGCTGTGGTGTAGCTTGAACATAAAGTAACATGCTGGTGTGAGTAATCTATTTCGAAATCCATCACTCTTAATTAGTTTTTATGATCTGATGCAAATTACTATGAAAGTGAAATTTTGCTATCCCTAAAAAGCAGAATTGCTCATTATGAAATGATTGTAAATGGTGCAATTCTGATGTAACAGATGCTATTTCTGGTCAATGTAAAATTAAAAAAACGTCTGTCAGTGAATCCATGTGGGTAACATAATGTAGCAGCATAATGCTTTTGTATCCCGGTCACTAACTGACAGTGTGAGGCACATTACTTTAAAAAAGTAATTTGTTATAGTTACTAGGTACTTCTCCCAAAAAGTAACTGAGTTAGTAACGGAATTACTCCACTAGCAAAGTAACTAGTGTCCAGGAAAAGTAACTATTGCGTTACTTTTAATTATCTCCCCTTTTGAGCTCGACATTCATTTCAGCGTACTCGGCATCTATGTATTTAGAAAATGTCTTTCTTGCATGGCGGACCGGCACCTGCTCTCCAGGGTATTTCGCCAATGAGGCTCTGAAGGAGTCTGATTCAACTGTTGATAGCAGGAGCATGTTCTCAACAACATACCTGCCTATCATTGAATTCAGCTCAGTCTGTGTCACAAGTTTTTGTGAAGCTGGAGCAGAAACATCCAGCTTCAGCTGCTTGGACGGCTCCGTGTCCTTCTTTGTTAGCAGAGCTCACGTTAGCCACACCTGGCCTGCTATAATCATCAACAGTCAACAACGGTGTTTTGGGCCGCTCGTGTTGTAGAAGCGTGTGCTGCTGAGAGATGCTTCATTAGATCAGAGTTGCTTGCAACGGACGTGGAGATTAAAGTGGTGTCTGTACTTCCACTTTGAAAACATTGACGTTCCCTCCGGACTCGTCTTCCTGCAGCTCACCTCTGCTAGTTTGTGTGTGACAGGCTGCTGTGTGCGTGTGTTGTTTGTGTGTAAACTTAACACTGCCTCTGATTGGCTTACGAACTCTCACTCTGCCTTAGAGAGCCAATCATCATCACTTATCCGGTTGTCTCACCCCTCCCTCCAAGAGTCAACGGAGAGATAAGAAATATTTTCTGGTCCCGTTTGAATTGTGCCATGAATTTAACATATGTTGTTTGTAGTCTTCTTTGCATGGAAAATTATTTTTAAAAAACACAATTTAGCGCGAAGAAGTTTGATAATGTTTTGTGTGAGGCCGCTTTGTGAACTACAGCTCTTCGCTGCTCTCGACGCGAATGTCTCTCTGCTCCACTTCACCGCTTTTTTCCAAGGGGAGGATAAGAGCCTAGACAGAGGTGAATATCATTACAAGTCGGGGCATGTAGAGAGCTTCAGCTATGGTGATGGAGAGATGGTCGGACTTGTCCACGCGAGTCGCAGGGAGCAGCCTTATGGGGCGTTCAGACCGAACGCGATAGATGCGAATACAATCGCTTCAGACGCTTCATTCGCGCCGCTTGATCATTTTGGACAATTTTGGACAATTCGCGTCATTCGCGTCAGTCGCTTCATTCGCGTCATTCGCTTCATTCGCGTCATTCGCGCTTGAGAAAAAAAAGAGCTTCGCTTGCCCACTCATTTTGCTAAATTAGCTTCTAACTAAATTAAATACTACAATAAACATTCACACAAACTGGAAGTGGTATCCTGCAAAGGCGGATAATGCTATACAAGTGCTAACTGATGCTAACATTTCATAGAGAAACACGGTCAGTAACATAGTAAAACAAGCCACAGATAGCTTCAAAACTTACCAGAGAGTCCCACCTCCTCAGCGACTTTCACCCATGCCTCCTCTTTTTTAAATTGTCCCGGTAGAACACCACAGTGGTGTCATACAGCACCGGGTGCCCACAGACAGCTACTATCAGCTTCTCCTCCATGTTGCTATGAGCGACCGTAAACAACCGTACGTGAAGGAAGTGACGTCGTCAGCTTGAACTCGTCGCTGATTGGATGTCGCGGCGCGATGCCGCCTGAAAAGTTGGATATTTTCAACTTTATTCGCGTCGCGCCAGACGCTTCATTCGCGCCGCGCCAGACGCTCCAAACGCCCCAAACGCTCCAGACGCTTCATTCGCGCCGCGCCAGACGCGCCGCGCCAGACGCTCCATTCGCGCCACCGACGCCTGAATCGCGTGTCATCGCGCCATTTACATTGATTTTCAATGTAGAGTTGACACTCCATTCGCGTCTATCGCGTTCGGTCTGAACGCAGCTTTACAAGGTTTCGGTGAGTGTGACTCCACTAGCTAACTAGCTAGCTTTTTGCAAGTGCTGTAGTGTAGTTGCTAACTTAGCTCTCGATAAGATTGTATGCACCAAACACAAAGTTAGACATTATTTTAGAGTGTTTACTGTTATACCCAGCAGAATACGCAAGTCTAAATATGTCCAAACCCACTCTGCATCATCTCACATATTTTGCTAGCCAAATGAAGCTAAATGAAGCTCTCGATTCAAGTTTGAATCAAAATTCGTGGTCAGTGTGTTATCATTGCTAGTGAGTGGTGTTAGTCCTATTGTATACTCTTGCACAAGTGTGTGTTTTGTTTTCCTTTTCCCTTTAGACTCGTGTCAGAACAGTGAAGACATGACCCTCACCGTGCGCTGTAACATGGTCCCTTTAAGCGGTGTGCCTGAAGATGGCTCTGAGGAGTATTGTTTTCCCACTCTTCTTTAGACGTCAGCAATGTCATCAAACATCTCATAAGATGGACATATCATGTGCAACATGAACAAGACACTTTGTTATGCCATTCGTTTGTCCTACATTCAATCTAGCAGTTAGGCTTAATATCATGGTTTAGCCATTGAAACATCAGTAACATTTTTACAATTGGGTGTGTGTGGTGATAAAATATAAAATCAGATTCACAGCCCATACAATTTATCTCAAATGTATATCAAACTTGAATATTTGAATAAAATCTAAATGACTGTCATCTTTCACATTGGGAATAAAGTAAGCTTGTATTCTGTTTAAGGCTTTGTCTAATTGTTTTTAAACACAAACATTGCTTTTGACTCAAAGAAACACAGCGCCAGGTCATAACCACAGTCAACTGAATTTATTTGAAATGGTATACAAATCCAAGGTGCTGATTTGCAAGCAGGACACACAGGAACAGGGTATGATGGTGCTGAGGAGAGAAGAATATAGAAAACAAACTTGGAATAAAAATGTAATTAACACTCACTTAAACTCACTTAAAAAGTTACACTGTTACATTTTTGGTGTGTAAACGTTTGATTGGTGTTTAAATAATTAAATGCATTAATAATGCCTTAAAGAAAAGTCACACAACATATGCTCAAGGCACCATGCCACATTCCTCATATTGCATGTAATATGATTGACATGGGGTGGTGCATTGTGCACAATTTGTGTGACTGCAAGACTTGTGTACAGGTTCCTGGTTGGTAAGTGCCCAGTTGGTCACCGTTAAATTTTAAATACTGCTGTGTATGCTGACACTGCTAACTCAGTCAGTCAGTCCTGGTTGGGGCTTCTGCTGTTCATGCGAAAAGAGAGAAAGGGAACAAAGCAGAACATGATTTATTTAAAGTCTGATGATGGAAAGAGTAATCCCTATTATTTATTTTTTTAGAGACTGATTCACACAAGGTTGCAGTAATCATTTGTGTATGTTATTGGCCTAACTCACCCCTCAATGCAACAAACAAGCCAGGCTGGCTACTGGTCCCTTTCAACTCTCCCTGATCTGTCTGATTTTGTTTATTTCATTTACAAGATTATATAAGACTACAAGAGTGGATTAAAAAGGAAAGAAATGCATGTTATCATTACATGTTGCTCACTACCTTCATCACTACTCTGAAGCCAAATTACTCTTACACAGTCAGATGAAAGGTATGGCTATCAAAGTATGTGCACCTTTTGGAATTGTGTGCTTTTCTGCACTGATTGGTCATAAAAATGTGACCTGTGGATATCTGATAATTTTCTGTTGTGCTAACAACATGTCACACTGTAGGAGCAGTCATGAATGAAACATCTGCACCATCATATGCAGAAATCTACACAATTCCAGAAGGTTCACTCTTTTTCCTTCCAACTGTGTAAAATAATCAGGATGTGGATGGACTGAAACTATAAAAATCAATGTTACAACTTAATGTTAAAGTTAATGTTAGCTTACGCCCATTGTTAGCTGCTAGCTAAGTAGCAGCTAAGTTAGCTTTACTAAATTTTCATACACATAACACTTACCTGATCAGTTTGAACCAGTGATTCCTAGTGTGAACATCAGACAGGAAACAAAAGATAGAATAGCTGTTCCTGCTCGAATGGGCATCTTGATCTGATCTAATCGGCACTATCAGACTCAGACAACTTTATTCATCCCACCAGGGGCAATTGGTTTCAGCAGCTTGCATATTGGCAAAGTACAACAACACAGTACACACAATAAATAGATAGGGAATAAGGTAAAGTAAATAAATAAAATATATTAAATGCCAAGGAGTAAGTGTCATCAAGGATCAATAGTTGAATAAGTGAATAAATAAGTAGATAAATAGATACACATGTTGACCTATACGATGTACATGGTAAAGGAATAAGATATAATCATTACGAAGAATTTAAGAGACGAATAGCAGAGGGGATAAAAGATCTTAAAAAGCAGTTAGTCTTATAGACTGGTGAGACATAGTGACGACCTGAGGGCAGCAGAGAAAATTCACTTGCAAGCGCGTGACCGGGAAAAGACAGTTATTTGCTTTCCTCAGAGTTTGTTGGTCACAAAAATTGGCCTGGTCCCTAAATTTCACTCCTGTGATCTTGGAACATGTTTTAATAATGCTATACAAGCTGTTTTTATCTTTCAGTTTAAGGCTGGGAAACCAGCAGATGAAGGAGAAACACAGGAGACTTTCGATAAAGGACTGATAAAAACGGCAAAGAATAACAGGGCTGACAGAAAAGAGTTCAGTTTGCGGAGAAGATTAATTCTCTGTTGCCCTCGCTTCACAATGTCTGTGGTGTTCACATCAAATTTCAGCTTCTCGTCAAAAAAGGTGTCTAGATATTTATATGAAGTAACCCTTTCCACAGTTTTGCCATGAATGGTGCTATCTATCGCTGGGTTTTTGTCGCGTCTAAAATCAATTATAAGCTCCTTAGTTTTAGACACATTTAGGTCTAAATAGTTTTTGTCACACCAGGAAACAAAATCAACAAGAGCCTCCCCGTGTCCTGATTCAGATCCCTGAAGAAGAGACAGCAGTGCAGTGTCGTCAGAGAATTTGACCAGGTAGCTTCCTTGTCTAACGCTTCATCTGTATATAGAATAAAAAGTAAGGGGGAGAGGACACACCCTTGTGGTGAGCCGGTGGGCAGAGCTAAGGAGTCTGAAACACAGCCATTTACAGAAACTCTCTGCTTTCTGTTAGTTAGAAAATCTAACAACCATAAAACAACCTGGTGGGGGAGATTAAAATCACTTATGAGCCTCTTAAGTAAAAGATGCAGCTGCATTAAATTGAAGGCCGAGGAAAAGTCAGCGAATAGGAGGCGAGCATGGGCTTGAGGTTTTTCCAAGTGTCTATAGAGGCAGTTAAGGATAAAAAGCTTGGTGTCCCCCACGCCTTTCCCTGCTTGGTAAGCAAACTGGAGTGGGTCTATGCTCCCCTCCATATGTGAAATAATCATGTTCTTCATAATTTTCTCAAAGACCTTCATGCACAGTGGTGTAAGTGCTACTGGTCTAAAATCATTGAGTTGTTTGGGGGATGAGTTTTTTGGAACAGGGATTATGATTGAAGATTTCCATAAATCTGGTACTTGACTGCAGTTAAGTGACCTCTGAAAGATGTGGTGAACTATGAACAGAGAAGCGGAGGGAAAGGGTGATGACGTGATGTCACATACGCAACATGTAATCTTTCTCATTGTGTTTCCTCTACAGCCTTTAACTGAACAATTGCACAATAAACGGTCAAACTCTTGACATGAAACCCACAAACAACATTTGTGTAATCCAAGGCATATAATGACTGGGACCAGA
This sequence comes from Diplodus sargus, assembly GCA_903131615.1. NCBI lineage: Eukaryota > Metazoa > Chordata > Actinopteri > Spariformes > Sparidae > Diplodus > Diplodus sargus. The sequence continues at coordinate 5,308,566 of CAEMYA010000029.1, forward strand.
AAATAATTACTTTCTGTCCATTGAAACCCATATATATTTTATGATCCCAAAGGTCCCATGGGGTCCACTGGAAGGGGCAGGACTTCGCCACTCTATTGAACACTGATGGTAGCCACGCACTGTAGGGGGAACGGAGTATAAATGCGGCAGCTCTCCCCGGCGCTCTCTTTTTGCGCTCCTGTCTGACGTGTCACTTACGGTCCGGATGCTTTGGCTCTCGGCAGAGCGGCTGAGCTGACGTACCCCGCTTGGTGTGCGCTGGTCCCGTTAGGTTGCGGTGGTGAATGCCAGTAGCCACATGGGTCTCTCCCTCTCTCACCACCGTGTGTGTGTGTATCCGATCCGGCCCAAAGATGAGATACAGCCATTGAGCCGAACGATCTGTGTGACTTGAGAAACGTCTCTGCTCTGCAGCTGTTTTGCCGCTGATAAGCCACTGTCTCATTTTAATTAATTGTGCCTTCATGGCCATGTGTATAGTTTCACTTTGACACCTAAACTTGGTTTATTTTGTTTATTCTGTTTATTTATTTGTTTTCTTTACCCCACCTGTTTGTTTTGACCTTTGACATTCTTTTGGTTAATTTGATTTAATTAACTGGTATAATTCATTTGTTTAGGGCAGGTGGTGTTTAGTTTTTGCATACAATTGGTGCTATTTGCTTTCTTTTCTTTTCTATATAGTTTGTTTATTCTGGGCAATAGATATTTTGTTTGGTTTGACTTTAATTTGCCCAGTTTTCACTTTATACTAGTTTTGTTTCATTGTCTGTGACTATTCTCTTATTCCTTTTCTTTGCAGAGGCTGGTGGTGGTGGTGCTGGTGACCTGGGTGGCGGTGTCCCTTCCTTCCCTGTGTGCTGTGCTCCCCTGGGATTTTGGTTGTTCGCAAAAAGTGTGTGTGAGTGTGTGATTGTCACGTGCCCAGGTGACTTATGACATTTTGTTTGGACCCCTTCCCTCACTAGTTTCACCAAACCAATGAGACTCAGCCCTAAATAGTCTCTTTTATATTTTGTGTGGATGCTACATTGTTTTAATAAGATTTGATAATAAAGTGTACTTAAACTGGGATCCACGTCTCATGCCTGATGAGTTGAACTTACTTGCCTGCCCTTAGATCAACTGACAGAACTAAATCTTTGGGTGAAAGTCCCAAGGTGGCGTTGTTTGCAGTCAGTAGGCTACGAGTGGGATCCCGTCAGACCTACTAGCCTCCTGAACACAGGCAATCTGACATTGTTGTGTCTCGTGTCCTCCCTACGCTCGCCACAAAACCATAAAAAAACAAATAGCAGGCGAATGTGACATGAGGTAGCTACTTGTAGCTAGATGTGATAAAACAATGCACACTCTTCTTCCCACCGCTCTGAGGACTATTCAGCAGTTGTCAGACTGTGCACATTCATTGTTGGGGGGAGTGGTTCAGGAGAGATGACTGAGTGGAGTAGGTGATCTTTTGGTTGGATACTGTCAAAATCTATCCTGAGCTTGTTGGTTTCTCCTTCTTACCAACCCTAGCTTTAATGACTACCCCACTGTGGCTTTGATGATATAAGGACTTCCTCACAAACAGTCCCCAGACGGATTGGCGACCACACTTCCTCTTCATTAGTGCTCAATCCCAGGGCATCCCATGGCTGTGTGCTCAGCCCCCCTACTGGTCACACTGTACAGCCAAGACTGCACTTTCAGACATGACCTCTATTGTTAAATACACAGACAACACCAAGATCATCAGCTGCATTACAAAGAACGATGAGATATTGGGAAGAAATTGATACTCTTTGAGGTGTCCAGAAAACATCTACTGCTCAATGTCAGCAAAACCAAGGAGCTGATGTTGATTTTAGAGAAAAAAAAGAGGTAAAGACATACACCTGTCTACATTGGGGGAGCAGGTTAACAGTTTTAGGTTCCTTGGTATTAACCATTACAGAAAATCACACATCTCTGGCTAAAATAACTGAGGAGATAGATTCTTGTAAACTTTTAGAGAGGATCTAAAGAAAGCTTTGTAATGCTAAAAGCCTCCCTGCTTTCTCAACATGTTCATAAGACCTGTGACAATCTTGTTATTATAGCCATGCTGTTTGATCTTTTTATTAAAGATTCAATTGAGTTTGGAGAGCTCATCTTTACTGATGATCTACATTCAAGATCTGATCAATAATGTGACAAATATTGTCCACCTGCTTTCTGTTAGCGGCCGCACTGCAAGACATTACTTGGCCACGAAGGTAGGCTTTTAAAGCTTCTAACAATGTTCTCTTTGATTTGTCTCCATTGTTAATTGATGCGAGAAAGGATGTCTATATAATGTTATAAAGTTCAAAACCCTTTGAAAGATTTGTCTGCAAATAAAAGATTACTAAAGTGACATTTTCTGGGCATATTTGTTCAAAAATGTCAACTGCATTAAGTGCGGGGCATGGTCTGAAAAGACTATGGCCTCATAATCACAGTACTTAAGTGAAGGGAGAAGTTTACAGTCAATAAAAATGAATCTGAGTATATGAAGGATGAAAGGGGGAGAAAAATGAATAACTATGGGATGATGGCTACTCAAATCAGCAGGTATCAGCAATTTTGTAGGTGCTGAGGAAAGATTGAATTAGTTGAGCAGGTTTCATCAGTGATTGTTTGTTTGTTTGTTTACAAGTTTATTAAATAGGATAAGCCCCTTGAGATGAACCATCTCGTTTTCGAGGGGGTCCTAACATACAATAATAAGACGACATGAAACAACTAAACTAAACAACTAGACAGGATTAAAAAAAAAAAACAGGCAAACAAACAGAGACATTACAGACAATAAAGCAAAAAAGAACACAAGAACAAAACAAAATAACATGTACAGTTTAACTCAAAATAAGAAGACACGCCATTTTTAAACAGGTGAAATGATGTCAAGGATCGTATGTTTAAAGGTAATTTATTCCAGTCTGAAGGAGCCTTAAACCTAAATGCTCTTTTTCCAATTGCTTTTCTAACAGAAGGAGTGGAAAAGAAGTATTGCACTGAATGTCTTAATTGATATTTTGAGGAACAAGGTACTAAAAATTGTAGTAATAAGGTAATGAGGGTAGTTTAAATGTAAACATTTAAATATTAGTTGCAGCCAATGAATGTGTCTTCTTATATTGAGTGAAGGCCATTTGAGTGAGTTATACATTTTACAGTGATGAGTATTAAAAGAACATCCAAGAACAAATTTACAGAGATTATTGTATGCTATGTTGAGGGGTAGAAGGTTAGTTTTGGATGCATTATGATAAACAACATCTGCATAGTCAAAAAATGGCAATATGAGTTGTGTGGCTAGTTTCTTTCGGATATTAAATGTAAAACAGCTTCTGGATCTAACTAAAACCCTGGTTCCAAACTTAATTTTGCGGAGAACATAATCAATGTGCGGTTTGAATGTAAGTTCAGAGTCAAGACATAAACCCAAGTATTTAATTTGGTCAACTTGATGCAGATAAGTACCATCATTACAAGCTATTATTAGATTATTAGATTTTAATTTGAGATTATGTCTTGTGCCAAAGACCATAATGTAAGATTTTGATCTGTTGAGTAGTAGTTTATTAGATAAGAGCCAATTTTGTAAGTTATTGAAATCAGATCGAAGAGCAGATTGGATTTGTAGTAAATGAACTTCAGAAGTATAAATAACAGTATCATCTGCATGAAGTTGAACAGAAGAATTAGAACACATTAAAGGAAGATCACTGATAAAAATGGAAAAGAGTAGTGGACCCAGAGTCGAACCTTGGGGTACACCTCTTTGTTGAACAAAGAGGTCAGACTTACTCCCTTGAATCACCACACAATGTTTTCTGTTATGTAAGTAAGAGTTAAACCATAAAAGTGCATTTTGTGATAGACCAATTGCATAAAGTTTATCCAGGAGTAGATAGTGGTCAACTAAGTCAAAAGCCTTTTTGAGATCAAATAGCCCCTGTGAGCTTACCATTGTCAGATGCTGAAAATACATCATTAGTAAACTTTAAGAGAGCAGTAGATGTTGAATGGTTAGGTCTAAATCCAGATTGAACTGATGATAAGATATTATTATTCTTAAGATACTGTGATAGCTGATTAAAGATTAGTTTTTCAAATACTTTAGCTATAGTACAGAGTATTGAAATAGGTCTATAATTATTTGGATCAAGAGTGTCGCCACATTTATAAAGTGGGATAACACGTGAGTATTTCCAGATAGTTGGTAACTCGCAGGTGGATAAGGACATGTTAAACAAGTCAGCAAGTGGGTACATAAGAATGTGAGAGGCTAATTTAATATATCTTGATTCAATATCATCCAGTCCAGCACCACTGCTTGAACTCAATTGTTTGATAGCAATCAAAACTTCTGTAGGTGTTATTTTTGCAAAGGAAAAGGTACTGTGGCAGGTTGAAATAGTATTGAAACTATCAGTATAGGAGAAGTCGGGTATGAAGTCAGAGCAGACAGAGGAAAAATGCTGACCGAACACCTGGGCAATAGATACAGGGTCATGATTTATTATATTGCCATCTCTTATTTGATTAATATGACATTTCTCTGAAGTGTCTATTATAGATTTTATACTTCTCCAGAAATGTTTGTTGTCCAGAAAAGGATTTTTAAACTTATTAGAGAGACACTCTTTATAATAATTAGATTTATTGTTGCGGGTCAAGGTTTTGGAGATATTTCTTAGATGCCTGTATGTTTCCCCATCAGCATTTTCTCTTGTCTGACGAAATTTAGCCCAAGCCACATCCCTCTGCCTAAACAGACTTATAAGTTCTACACTTATCCAGGGTAAGTGTCTACCCTTGACCTTTGAGATTTTCCATGGAGCATGTCTCTCTACTACTTGAATGAACTCTGAATATAAAAAATCCCAGGCATCTTGAACATTGGGTATTAATTGGAACCTATCCCAGTTAATTGAGATTAAATCATTAATAAATAAATGTACATTCATTTTCTTGTGTTGTCTAATTCTTATAAGTTTCGGTGGCAATTTTGGAATATTAGTCTTCCATACACAGTAAATAACTGAGTGATCACTAAAGCAGTCTGACAAAACACCAGCTTTGATATATCTATCAGGGTGAGTGACAAGTATCCAGTCAAGTAAAGACTGACTTGTTGGAGTAATTCGAGTGGGTTCCTTGATTAGTTGTGTTAGGTTAAGTTTTTCAAAATTATTTTTATCTTTAACAGAAGATTTATCTAACCAATTTCTGTTGAAATCACCCAAGATTATCATTTCATTTTTACATGAGATAGAGTCAATGGTGGAAATTAACAAGTTTGAGGACTCAACAGGGACAGAGGGAGGTCTATACACGTTTCCAATTGTTATATATTTATTCTGATGAAAAAATATTTTAACAAAAAGGCATTCAAAATGTATAGGTTTAACTGTGGGTGTAATTAGCTCAGAAACCAAGTTGGAGGAGACATATGTAGCCACGCCGCCAGCCCTGGAGCCTCTATCAGCTCGATAAAGTACATAATTTAACAGTTTAATTTCATTGTCAGAGACTTTACCCAAGCACGAAGTAAATCAATTTTTGGCAGAAGACTTCTAATATTCAAGTGAATAATCTTTAAACCTTTTTTATTATTCATTTTGAAAATAAGAGTTCAATGAGATATCAACATTATTAAGGGATAATTGGAAGCTAGACAAATTGAGAAATTTTATTAAGATTGTTAGAGGTTGTAATATTATAGCAACAAAACAAACACACAAAAAACATAGACACAGAAGAAACAAAAACACAAAAAACACAATATCTGGCCCAGCAGCCCCAGCCATCAGAACCAGGGCATCCCCGTGAGAAGGCAAAATTCAGTCAATAGCAGAAACCATAAAAGACACAAAGGTCTGTCTGCATTGTAGATAGAATAGTGACATAGCTAAAAAAAAAATAAAGTAGTGGAAAACATAAATAGCCTACACATTCCTTTTTTTCTCTCTCTCTCTCTCTCTTCCTCTTTTACGACAACAACTGAGAACAGCTGGAAATGCAGCAGTACATATGGATTTACGACAAACCCGAAAGTAAACAAACAAATCAATTTGTGGCAGATAACCAAAAGACATTCCAGCGCATATAAACTACTCACCAAGCAAAATATATAGATATACTAAATCAATAAATCAGGCTGTGTCAACACAGCCTTAGCAGGGGTAATGTTACAGCCAATTTAGATATTTTAGTATCCCGGCTTGTAAACGACACGTAACCGCATTAATTGTTCTAATGAAGGAGAGGAGACATGAAGGCAGTTTCAGCGGCTTTGTGACAGGTGAACAGTTGAGATTTTCCATCAACAATGACATTCAGTGTGCACGGATACCGGAGAGAGTATTTTAAGTCTAGTTCACGGAGTCTCTGTTTGACTGTATCGAAGGAACGGCGCTTCTTCGTGAGCTCCGCGCTGAGGTCAGGATATATGTAGATGCGAGTACCTTTATACACCAGCTCCTTTTTCTCTCTGGCAAGACGGAGGATTCTCACCTTATCCTGAAAATTGAGAAGTTTAATCAGGATAGGCCTTGGACCAGCTCTATCCTTGTGAAGGAATGTGGGAGTACGGTGAGCCCTCTCAATAACCGGAGCAGTGGGGAAGTTTTCTCACCCAAGGAGCTGTGGGATTAACTGGGACATGAAGCCAAGAATATCGCGGCCCTCAGAGGATTCGGGAATTTTGACAAAACGAAGATTAGAAGATCTTGTTCGGTTCTCCAGATCCTGAATCTTGTCCATCAGGTAGGCATTATCTTTAGTTAGATCTTTGTTCTGAGTCATGAGATCTTTTAGATTATCTTCGTTTGCCCCGATCCGTTGTTCTAATGAAGAGACATGCTCTCCAAGAGTATCCAGTGACATCTGAATGCTGATCAGTTTTGTTTGGATAGGATCGATCTTTGAATCGATATGAGTGAGCATATCTGTCTTGATCTGTTGTATGCCATCCCACAAAGTTTGTAGCGAGATCTGATTTTGTTGATCCAGTGCCATCGTACAGCCGAATAATATTATCCAGTTGTTGTGCCGAGTAAATGGAAAATAAAGAAGATTTTAAGCCTTACGGCAAGTCATGTGTGAATAAATCACACTCTTAGTATGATTTGTAGAGCTACAAGAGTAAGCAAGCAGACAAGCCTGTGCTGTGCCAACTCACGCTGCGGCCATCTTGGATTGGGTTTTACGAGACAACCAATCTAGTTTGGGGTTAAGGACACAGTCAAAGTCCCCTCCCATAACTAGCATGTCAGTATTTAAATCCAGTAGAGATCTGAAAAAGTAAGGAATATTAACCACAACAAACCTACCAAGTGGATTAGAGGTAATGTGGGATAAGATGCTAAGAAGTTTTAATTTTTTATTATTATTTTTTGTATGTATATATATATATATATATACTCTATTTGTTTGTTTCAAATTAAACCCTTACAATAGTTACTTATCACTCAGTTTTACGGTAACTATTGTACATTTTACCAAGCCCATCTCATCCCATGGTCCCAACATCCCACAGTAAATAAATAAAGAAAAAACAAACAAAACAAGACAAAAATAAAAACAGATACACATACAAAAGTAGAATTACACAAGCCTACAAATGTATATTCACATAAAAACATATATATGTATATATATATATATATATATATATATATATATATATATATATATATATATATATGGTGTCATTGATAGTTATTTTACCAGATATATACATATTCCACTATTTACCCATTTGTTGAATTTCACTTTCAGACAGTGACTTGTTTGACTGGAGCAGCATTGTAATAATTAACTAGAACTGCAAGCAGTTATGAACGGGGGCCAAGACCCCCGCGCGACTCGGACCCCACGCACCGCAGAGCCTATGGAAGTTGGCCCCAAAGGATGACGGGCTCGGGGCAAAAGTGAGGACACAGGCCAACATCTGAGCCGTGGTATTTGCTGTAATGGAGAGTGCACCAGAAGTGCAAAAGGCTGAATGTGTGCCGATTTGGATTTGTTGTAATAAGCCACGCCCACATTGAGCAGTCATGACCACCTTCAAGATATGGCCTCAGGATTTGCCCTACATCATACCGACCAAATTTCGTAAAAATGGGTGTAGCCGTTCAAGAGATATAAACTTCCCATACTTTTAGCGCCCCCTAGTTGCCAAAATTCGCCAAATTCGGCTCATCCCTTCTTAGTGTCATGGCAACCAAGGATCTCAAATTTGGTGTTGATAGCATTTAGTTTGACCAAGATATCAAACAGTTTACATTTTTATAGCTAGCTACAGAAATGTGTTTGTTAATAATTTGCGCATTTTTGGACCGAGCAAAATTCTTTTGATAACTTCAGATCAGGTCCAGCTGAAGAGTGTACATGCCAAGTTTCAGATGGGACAAATTCCCAAGGAGGAGTTTGAAAAAGTAGGTTTTCCAGTTTTTGCGATTTTGCGAAAAAACTTTCTCAAGGGAAGTATGCGTGGCCATCGCAAAGTGATTCAGCTCCATTGAGGGAATCTGTGGATACAAGGTTTTTGAATGAATGAAAACGTGTTGGCCTAGGTTATAGCGCCCCCTGCAGGCAGATGTATGTAGTTTTTTGTGTCTGAGATATTCGCAGGAGTCTGGACCAAACTTCCAAATTGCACCACCCTCCCTTCCACGGTTTAGCCTGCAGCACCACTTTTAGCCGGAGAAAAAAAAACAAATTAAAACTGCAAGCAGTGATGAACGGGCCCTCGCAGTCCCCGCGCGTCGGACTGCGCGCTCGCCTGCTACTTGCATGTCACGACTGGGAGAAATCAAGCAGTACACGTCACGTCATTCGGACGATCTTTGTGTGACTTCCTGTGTTCAGTCGGTGGCGCTATGGATACGTCTCAGTTTTGATGCACAGATACGTGCAGGGCGATTCCCTCTGCATTCCTGAGATATTTGGTGCGGATTGGTCATTGTATGGTGAAGTTATGAGGACTTGATGCTTCATGGCAAAGGATTTAAATGGACTGCACCACCACGGCCAGCAGTTACGTCAGGCTGGGGTGCCGTTGGATTGCGCACTCACTTGTTATGTTCATGTGATGCTGGGGAGAAAACAGGCAGTAAACGTCATGTCATTCGGACGATCTTTGTCTGACTTCCTGTGTCCAGTGGGTGGCGCTATGGATACGACTCAGTTTTGATGCAGAGATATAATCAGGGCGACTCCCTCTACATTCCAGAGAGATTTGGCGCAAATTGGTCATTGTTTGGTGAAGTTAAGAGGACTTGATGCTTTATGGCGAAGGATTTACGACCAGCAGATGTGTCAGGCTGCAAAGCTGTCAGATTGCACGCTCACCTGTTACTTGCATGTCATGCATGGAAGAAAACAAGCAGTAAACATCAAGTCAATCGGATGATGTTTGTCTGCCTTCCTGTGTCCAGTGGGTGGCGCTATGATTATGAAACTTTTTGATGCACAGATATATTCAGGGCGACTCCCTCTACATTCCTTAGAGATTTGGTGTAGAAGGGGAACTGTATGTTGAAGTTACGAAGACTTGATGCTTTATGGCGAAGGATTTAAATGGACCGCCCCACCATGGCCAGCAGGTATGATGTAGGCGAAATCTTTGAGCAGGTTTTCATCTTTAAGGTCTGTGGATGATACTGAGTTACTGTGAAGTATGTTGTGTTAAATCTATAGGAGGATGTCATTACAGTTCTAGGATTGGAAATATTTCAAAATGGCGGCCACAATCAAAATGGCCAACTTAGTATTGATGCAGAGACGTATTCCGGGCAACACCGTCTACATGAATGTGCCTTATGGTGTTGATTGGAAAGTGTATGTTGAAGTTATAAAGCCTTGATGCTTCACGGCGAAGGAAAAAAATGGTTTCCACCGCCACGCCCACCAAGTATGGTGTAGCGGAAAGATTTCCATAGCTTTTTTATCTTCAAGGCATGAAGATGATGCTCAGTGAATGCTCATGATGAATCTGCGTACCTAATTTCGTGCAAGGCATCACAAAAAGGGGGCGCTACAGAGCGTGCAGGACACGACCACGCCCAATGACAACACAGATCTTTTCAGGGCGACTCCCTCTACATTCCTGTGAGATTTGGCCGAGATAGGAAATTGTATGAAGAAGTTATGAGGACTTGATGCTTTACGGCGAAGATTCGAATTGACCGCTCCACCGCGGCCAGCAGGTATGATGCAGGATAAAGATTTCCACAAGTTTTCATCTTCAAGGTCAGAGGATGATACTGAGTGACTGTGAAGTCGGTGGTGTTACGTCTGTAGGAGGAGATCATTTAAGTACGAAGATTAGCAATATTTCAAAATGGCAGCCAAAAGCAAAATGGCCGACTTAGTATCGATGCGGAGATGTGTTCGGGGAGACAGCCTCTACACTAATGAGCAGTTTGGTGTGGATAGGAAATTGTATGTTGGAAGTTATAACGCTTCGATGCTCGACGGTGAGGGAAAAAAATGGTTTCCACCGCCCCGCCCACTAAAGTATGACGTAGCTGAATGATTTCCATAACTTTTGTTCTTCAAGACATGAAGAAGATAACTGAGTTAATTTGAAAACTGTGGTGTTTAAAGGGATAGTTCAGGTTTTTTGATATGAATCTGTATGGCATCCCTGTCAGCAGTGTAGTGAATCAACACTTACTTACCCCCGACAGTGTCCTGTGCGCCGAGTTCTTGCCCGGCTTTGGTGCTGACGAAAGTAGTCCGGCAAGTTGTCTGGGGTCACGAAAATAAAGCCTTTTTTCTTCTCAAAACAAATGTGTTCAAAAGAGTGATTAATTTGCATCACAAAACCGTTGTCCACGAAAAAGTCAGACCTCATAATCGCTTGGTGCTATTTTCGATTCGTATCACTGCGCGCTGCTGCTGCTGTCAACCTGTTTCACTGTGTTTACTGCTCAGAAAGTTAACAACATGTCTGACTACGACACCGACGATCATAAAGACTTTAGCACAGAGCCAAGGTGGTATCTTTACGAACCCGAATACACTGACGCCGAAATTCGCCAGACGGAGTAAGAGCGGGCGGAGAGAGACAGGAGGGACAGAGAAGTGGTACAGGTTGAAGCTGGAGCCGTGAGAGACCGGTTGACAGACAGGTGGTGCACTTGTTTTAAGTGTCAAATAATGCCCACAGAGGTGGCGTGGTACTGCTGCCATGAATGGGATCTCATCATGCCACAGCTTATAAACAAATCGCTAGCTAGCTCTCACGTTAGCTCTCTTGCGTCGCTGTGGTCATTGGTCCGAGCACGTAAAACACTTCCAAACAACTGAAAAAAGTGCTGGATTCGTGCGCGGCTGTCAGCTGTGGGCAGCGCGCAGTGATACGAATCGAGAGAAAATAGCACCAAGCGATTATGAGGTCTGATTTTTTTCGTGGACAACGGTTTTGTGATGCAAATTAATCACTCTTTTGAACACATTTGTTTTGAGAAGAAAAAAGGCTTTATTTTCGTGACCCCAGACAACTTGCCGGACTACTTTCGTCAGCACCAAAGCCGGGCAAGAACTCGGCGCACAGGACACTGTCGGGGGTAAGTAAGTGTTGATGCACTACACTGCTGACAGGGATGCCATACAGATTCATATCAAAAAACCCGAACTATCCCTTTAAGCTCCAGGACAAGATAATTTTTGAAGTAGGCATGAATTGGACAAAAATGCCGCCACACATCAAAATGGCAGACTTCCTGTGGGAGTGACGGTATCGGTCCAAATGGGTTTTTTGTGCGTCCACTCATAAGGGAATCAGCGTACCGAATTTCGTTCTTCTATGCACTTGTGGGAGTTGGGGCTGAACATTAGGGGGTGCTACAGAGCCCGTAGGTCACGACCACGCCCAGTGACGATGCAGGATTGCAATTTTCGCTTAGCGGGACGTGTATTCCAAATTTGGTGAGTTTTCATTTATGTTCAGGCATCCAAAACTGCAGTCGAACTCGGATCGGAATAATAATAATAATAGGAAGAATAATTTTTCCAATTACAATAGGGTCTCACAGGTCTGTGACCTGCTCGGGCCCTAATTAAAACTGCGAGCAGTGATGTCTGACTTCCTGTGTCCAGTGGGTGGCGCTATGGATACGACTCAGCTTTGATGCAGAGATATAATCAGGGCGACTCCCTCTACATTCCTGAGAGATTTGGTGCAGATTGGTCATTGTATGGTGAAATTATGAGGACTTGATGCTTTATGGCGAAGGATTTAAATGGACTGCACCACCGCGGCCAGCAGTTACATCAGGCCGGGGTGTTGTCAGATTGCGCGCTCACTTGTTATTTTCATGTGATGCTGCTGGGGAGAAAAGAGACAGTAAACGTCATGTCAATAGTATGATGTTTGTCTCACTCCCTGTGTCCAGTGGGTGGCGCTATGGATATGACTCAGTTTTGATGCAGAGATATATTCAGGGCGACTCTACATTCCAGAGAGATTTTGCGCAGATTGGTCATTGTATGGTGAAGTTAAGAGGACTTGATGCTTTATGGCGAAGGATTTAAATGGAGGCACCACCACGAGCAGCAGACGTGTCAGGCTGCAAAGCCGTCAGATTGCACGCTCACCTGTTACTTGCATGTCATGCATGGAAGAAAACAAGCAGTAAATGTCAAGTCAATCGGATGATGTTTGTCTGCCTTTCTGTGTCCAGTGGGTGGTGCTATGATTATAAAACTTTTTGATGCACAGATATATTCAGGGCAACTCCCTCTACATTCCTTAGAGATTTGGTGTAGAAGGGGAACTGTATGTTGAAGTAACGAAGACTTGATGCTTTATGGCGAAGGATTTAAATGGACCGCCCCACCATGGCCAGCAGGTATGATGTAGGCGAAAGCTTTGAACAGGTTTTCATCTTTAAGGTCTGTGGATGATGCTGAGTGACTGTGAAGTCTGTAATGACAACCTCCCATAGATTTAACACAACAGTTCTGGGATAAGAAATATTTCAAAATGGCGGCCGCAATCAAAATGGCTGACTTAGCATTGATGCAGAGACGTGTTCCAGGCAACACCGTCTACATTAATGTGCCTAATGGTGTAGATTGGAAAGTGTATGTTGAAGTTATAAAGCCTTGATACTTCATGGCGAAGGAAAAAAATGGTTTCCACCGCCACGACCACCAAGTATGACTATCGGGAAAGATTTCCATAGCTTTTCATCTTCAAGGCATGAAGAAGATAAATGAGTTAATTTGAAGACTGTGGTGTTTAAGTTCTAGGATAAGATAATTTTCAAAGTAGGCATGAATTGGACAAAAATGGCGCCACACATCAAAATGGCTGACTTCCTGTTGGAGTGGCGGTCCAAATGGGTGTTTTGTGCGTCTGGTCATGAGGAATCAGCGTACCGAATTACGTTCTTCGACATGTTGTGGGAGGCCGGGCTGAACATTAGGGGGCGCTACAGAGCCCGCAGGTCACAACCTCGTCCAACGACATTAAATTATAAAATTTTTCGCTTAGTTTTGCAAAGTTTGGTGCAAATCGGTCAAATTGTCTAGGAGGAGTTCGAAAAAGTAGGTTTTTCATTTGTCACGATTTTGCGAATGGAAAGTTACTGCAAAAGTGGGTGTGGCCTATACCACACCATTCAGGTGTATTCAGGGAACACGTAGCTATAAGGTTTTACAATGTGCTACATATAATGTGGGAGTTATGTGCCAAAAACGGTTTGCATTGAAAATAGCGCCCCCTGCTGGTCATTTTTGGTGTGTGAGTCACAGGGGCCATTCCATAGCACCTCTATGAATTTCATTTCAATAAGTGTTATGGTGTGGGCACAGTGCCAAATATAAAATTAGATTGGCACCACAGCGCCATCTGGAGTCAAATTGGTGAACCCTTCAGAAGCTCTCCTCAGGAGGGCACTGGCAATAACTATACAAAGTTTCGTGTCAATACGATGAACGGATGTGGAGATATAAAATAGCTCAATTTAAAGAGCGCCACCTTGTGGTCATCGCCTGAAATTTTGCACAGGGCCTTAGCGACCTATGGCGAAGTCAGAACCTCAGTTTCATGTCATAAGACCATACCAATGTGGAGATATGCAACACTTCCTGTTTTGAACCAAATTTGCAGGAAGTTGATATTTAATAATTTGAGTATTGTGTGGTATCAAAATTCTTTTAGTAACTTTTTGTCAGGACGATCCACAGATACTACATGACAAGTTTCGTGCAAATCAGTGAAATCGCCTGGGAGGAGTTCGAAAAAGTAGGTTTTCAACATTTCGCGACGTAGCTGAAAAAAATGGTTGGCGGAAATGTGCGTGGCCTATTGCACGAGATTCAGCACAATTCACTGAATGCGTGGCTATAAGTTTTTTGAATAAACGACAAAGTATATGGGAGTTATTAGCCAAAACGCACTTGCCTATTTAACAGTTAATAACAGCGCCACCTAGTGGTGGAAATTCACAACGATAACAGATGATCGCAATTTTCACCAGATGGGACGTGTATTTCAAATTTGGTGAGTTTTCTATTATGTTCAGGCATCCAAAACTGCAGTCGAACTCGAAGCGGAATAATAATAAGAAGAAGAAGAATAATTTTTCCAATTACAATAGGGACCTCACAGGTCGATGACCTGCTCGGGCCCTAATAATAATAATCATTGCGATTACAATAGGGTCCTTGCAGGTTCCCTGCTCGGGCCCTAATAATAATAATCATTGCGATTACAATAGGGTCCTTGCAGGTCCCCTGCTCGGGCCCTAATTACAATAGGGACCTCACAGGTCGATGACCTGCTCGGGCCCTAATAAGAAGAAGAATTTTTCCAATTACAATAGGGACCTCACAGGTCGATGACCTGCTCGGGCCCTAATAATCATTACGAATACAATAGGGTCCTCGCAGGTTCCCTGCTCGGGCCCTAATAATCATTGCGATTACAATAGGGACCTCGCAGGTTCCCTGCTCGGGCCCTAATAATCATTGCGATTACAAGAGGGATCTCGCAGGTTCCCTGCTCAGGCCCTAATAATAATCATTTGAAAAACAATAGGGTCCTTGCAGGTTCCCTGCTCGGGCCCTAAAAATCTTTACAATTGCAATAGGGTTCCTAGCACCGCTGGTCCTAGGAAACGGGTATGCTTGCATATGCATTCCCTCGGCCCCTCGGGCTTGGCAAGCCAAGCCCCCCAGCGCGAGTCGGACCCCACGCACCGCAGAGCCCACGGAAGTTGGCCCCAAAGGATGACGGGCTTGGGGCAAAAGTGAGGACACAGGCCAACGTCTGAGTCGTGGTATTCGCTGTAATGGGAAGTGCACTGGAAGTGCAAAAGACTGAATATGTGCCGATTTGGATTTGTTGTAATAAGCCACGCCCACATTGACCAGTCATGACCACCTTCAAGATATGGCCTCAGGATTGGCCCTACATCATACCGACCAAATTTCGTAAAAATCGGTGTAGCTGTTCAAGAGATATAAACGTCCCATATTTTTAGCGCCCCCTAGTGGCCAAAATTCACCAAATTGGGCTCATCCTTTCCCAGTCTCATGGCAACCAAGGTTCTCAAATTTGGTGTTAACAGCATTTAGTTTGACCGAGATATCAAACAGTTTACATTTTTATAGCAAGCTACAGAAATTTGTTCATGAATAATTTGCGCATTTTTTGACTGAGCAAAATTCTTTTGATAATTTTAGATCAGATCCCGCTGAAGAGTGTACATGCCAAGTTTGACGCAGATCAGACAAAATCCCAACGAGGAGTTCGAAAAAGTAGGTTTTCCATTTTTTCCAAGTGATTCAGCTCCATTGTACATGGTTTTTGAATGTACGACATGGTTTTTGAATGTACGACATATGGTTTGGGAGTTATAGGCAAAAACGTGTTGGCCTAGGTTATAGCGCCCCCTGCAGGTGGATATATGTAGTTTTTTGTGTCTGAGATATTCGCAGGAGTCTGGACCAACCCTCCAAATTGCACCGCCCTCCCTTGCATGGTTTAGCCTGCAGCACCACTTTTAGCCGGAGAAAAATAAAAATCTTTACAATTACAATAGGGTTCCTAGCACCGCTGGTCCTAGGAAACACGTTTCCTCGGCCCCTTGGGCTTGGCCCCCTAATTAAATTTGGGAGAGCTAGTCCCTAGTGTAGTAGAGGTGGATTTCATTGTTCGATGTCGAGATTCAGTTCCCGTAGGTCAGTTCGGCAGGATGACTTGTTCATATACTTTGTTCGTTCGTTCGTTCGTTCAGTCGCGCTTTCGGTATAACGTCCTTCAGTGGTGAATCACGCAACGCACAGTTCTCAGCTCCTCATTCTCAAACGATCGCGCTATCGGTCAACATAACACTGCAGTTCAAGGCAAATACATAACTGCAACCTCATGATTATGTGTACTTTTAGACAACACGACAGTTAACAGCTAGCAGCTAAAGCAGGCTAGCCAAGAACGAGTGACTGACTGAACGAGAACGACAGGAGAGAAATCGAACGAACGAGAAGGATGAACTACGAACAAAATGATTTATTTATTTTTTTTCATGGAAACGGTTGCTATGCATTCCTGTTTCTCATTGGATAAAATTCGACGACAGTGTTCTAGACTCAGCATACGATTGGCTGGCTCTCAGTCCTCCTCACCACTCTGATAACTGAACAGTGAACAACACAGCGACTGGTCTGTGAGAACGAACGAACGAACGAGAGAGAAGTGAAACGGGAAATCAGTTCAGTTCGTTCGTGTTAAAGAGTCGTTCATTCAAACTGATTCGTTCGCGACTGCGCCATCACTACCATGTAGTTTGGCTGTTTTAAGCATCTGTTTTAACCCCAATTAAATTGTTTTAATAATGTTATCCCACTGAATAAAGTTCTTTTTTGGTATATAAATTGGCAAATTTTTAAAGCGAAATAAAAATCTTGTTAAAATGTCTGTTTTCATGATCTCATTTCTCTCTGTTATTGTTTGTGGGATCAGTTTCCTTTTTTAAATTCTTGTTTAATTTGACTCTCCAAAGCCCCAAAATTATATTGATAAAGCTTATTAAAGTCATGGCAAATGGTCACCCCTAAGAATCTCAATTTATTGTGTTGCCATTTTAGGTTATATTTAGATCTGATAGTATCTGATATTAACTGTACAACTATGATTACTTCTGATTTACCCATATTTAGTTTATAGTCAGCAGTGTTGGGAGTAATGGCGTTTAAGTATAACGGCGTTACTAACGGCGTAATTTTTTCAGTAACGGAGTAATCTAATGAATTACTTTTCCCATCGTTACAACGCTGTTACCGACTATAAAATGTGGTGCGTTACAAATTGAAGTTTCTCATTGAAGCTGTTGTCATCCGACTCGGCTCTCAGCCACCAGAGCAGCAGGGCTGCTTTATTTTTCTCCGGTGAGGCAGGAGGGAGGGGCGGGACAACCGCAGTGATGATTGGCTCTCTAAGGTAGAGTGAGAGTTTGTAAGCCAATTAGAGGCTGTGTTCAGTTTACACACAAACTAGTAGAGGTGAGCTGCAGAAATGGCGAGTCCAGAGGGAAAGTTTACGTTTTCAAAGTGGAAGTACAGACACCACTTTAACCTCCTTTGTCCACGTCAGTTTTAAGCAACTCTAATCTAATGAAGCATCTCTCAACTGCATATTCAAGGTTCTACTAATGTTATCCCCCAGGGTTCTATCTGAGACAAAACCTGACTGATCAGGATTTATAATGCTAGGAATAATGGATTTAAGTCTATTTGCAAGAATTGAAGTCGTAATTATGATCTACATTTAATTTATTGGGCGATATGACGCACAATCTGTTAGTTCTTTACCTTCTTTATGAATTAATGTGATAACAGCAGAATTCCAAGTATCTGCATATTGCCTGTTCTCCAGAGACCAGTTAAAGGTTTTACATAGCAGACGTACTAATAAAGCTTGAAATACTTTATAGAACTAATTTGTGAATCAATCAATTCCTGGATGTTTGGTGGGTCAGGATCTCAATCACAACACATTATGACAGCATCCATATGATTATTAACTGTCCACGGGTTTAGATTGACAGGGGGACACCTGGGAAACACCGACGTCATCAATATGACGTGTACCGTCACGTCTCTTTAGGAGCCGCAGCGCCGGCTTTCTGTGTGAATTACACAGTGGTACGGTGGAGATGCTTTGCTCTGTGTGAATCACCATTGGCGGAGAATTGGCGAACCACTGCTCCGGAGATAATGCGGATACGTTGTGTAAAAAGGGCTAGTGTGAGAGCGATAACACCAAATTTAACGCACCTGCTCCCCATTCACACCTGAGCCTTGTAACACTAATGAGTCACATGACACCGGGGAGGGAAAATGGCTAATTGGGCCCAATTTGGACTTTTTAATTAGGCCCAATTTGGGGTGTACTCACTTTTGTAGCCAGTGGTTTAGACATTAATGGCTGTGTGTTGAGTTATTTTGAGGGGACAGTAAATTTACACTGTTATACAAGCTGTACACTGACTACTTTACATTGTAGCAAAGTGTAATTTCTTCAGTGTTGTCCCATGTAAAGATATAACAAATAATTTACAAAATGTGAGGTGCGTACTCACTTTTGTGAGATACTGTATAGACTCAAGTAAGAAACATCCAGGTCTGGGGTCAGATAACAGTGTAAAACGACCCACATACTAGTCACATTTGCCAGAAAGTCCTGCAATGGACCTGGCCCAGAACAAGCCACCCTAGTCCACAGTAAGATGAAGAGAAACATGTCATTAAGTGTGAAAACAGAGAAGGTCCTTGTTTTTCATAAAGATGTCACAAAATAAAAGAACATAAATGTCTGGTCATGCATTACACAGATTTACTGGAGAAAACGTTTTTCAATACATTCAAAACATGTCAATCTGCACTGGTTCCATGGCTATGTAAATTAGAAGGTGGTTCCATCTTTAAGCTATCCAACTCAAATTAGATGAAAAATAACTAGGGCTGTCAGGCGATTAAAAAAATTAATCTAATTAATTACAGGATTTGTAATTAATTAATCGAATTAATCACATTTAATCTCATATCTGCTAAAGGTACCCAAATAAAGAATTTGAATTCTAGGACATTACAAAATTGTATTGCATGACTAATCAATTGAATACACTAAGAAGAGAAGGACGATACACCAAACTCACGATTTGGTTTGTATCACGATTTTTGACCCACGGTTCGATACAAACCTCGATTTTTTTTTTTTCTAAATTAAACATTTTATTAATGTAACATTTCAATAACTTATGTAAATGATACTTGTCTGATAGTATCAGAGGCGCAGTATTGTGGAGGGCGTGTCTATCTGATGGTCCGTTAACTGCACAGATCCCTCACTGAACTTAATACAGAGAAATGTCCCACAAAGCAACGCTACAGAACCAAACTAAGGTAATGTAGTAACTGTAACTGTCTTTGGCAACAAGTTAAAAAATACCACAGCTGTACGTGGAGAAGCGTCCTTCCTCCCGCCCGTCCTACAGACTCCTCATCACATTTCTGCCATGCGCCTGTCACCGGCAAAAAAACTTTCCCTCACTGAGTGTTTCTGATGAAAAAAAATCTCCGCGACGGTCAGCCCTCCGGACCGAGACTACAGTGAGCTTTACCCCGGAAGACAGTCTCCGTCGGTTTTGATTGACAGGGGAGACACCGGGGAAACCCCTTGAAAACACACACACGTCATCATCATGACGTGTACCGTCACGTCTCTTTAGGAGCCGCAGCGCCGGCTTTCTGTGTGAATTACGCAGCGGTTCGTCTTTACAGCAATGTTTCGCTCTGTGTGAACAAACAACAGCAGAGAATTGGCGAACGACCGCTGCGGTGTTAATTTGGTGTTACTTACAGCTCATAGGGCTGATCTGGACTGGAAGTTGTGTCGCGATTCTGCCTTCTCACAGCACGAGAGAGGTTCGTGGATCTGAGTGTCGCAATTTCAGCTTCGATACGTGTATCATACAGCCCAATTAGCAATGCAGGTGGGAAGAGACGAACACCTCCGGACAAGTTCCTCGGTGCTGGTGCCACAGTGACGTGCCACTGCCAAGTAGCCTACGGGTCATTCAATAGGCCAAATTTAAAATGCTTACGCATTGAATTGCCACTCAGAATCTCAGAATTAATTGCGTTAATTTTCATAACGCGTTAATTTGCAGTGTAATTAATTAATCGAATTAACACGTTAAACTGACAGCCCTAAAAATAACGTTGTGATTAATATTTACAATGGTTATGTAGCTGTCTTAGTGTGGCAAAACTCAGCAGCTGATTCTGGGGTGCTGAATTTGTGTGTAACACATTTGAAATACATGGAGAGGACTGGGGGAAAGAATTGACTGTATTAAGCCTTGGCCTCATACAGTTTAGCTTTCATTGGATTGATGGCAGCTCGCAGTTTGCATATGTTTTCAGGAAGATCGGGGAAGATGTGAACGGACAAGCTTGGTAAAGAGCCTTTCTTTGTCCTTAGATATGCCCAGGATGCACTCCAATTCAGTGTAGTACCGCAGATGTACTGGAATGGGATGAGGGCAGCGCCGCCGCACCCACCACGTGCATCATAGGCTGTGCGTAGGGCACCAAGTGCTAAGGGGGCACCAAAAATAGCCTAATGAAAAATCATCATAGTCATGATATTTATAATGCCAATATTATTTCAGTATAGAATTATCAGGCACTTTTTAGGCAAGTATATCACAAAACAGGCAAAACAAGAGATATATTTAATTGCTCAAGACAATGGTGCTCCCCCCAAAAACACACACACATACACACACACACACACACACTCAACTTCCCAGCTCCCCGTGGGTGCGCTCCTTATCGTAGTGGTCTGTTGGATTGCACCTGACGAAGTTTGACAGCAGGCTGTCAACTTTTTTGGAAATGGCCCCGAAAAGACATCAGGAGTCAGGAGCAGAGAAAAGAAGGAAGAAGCTGCGAGATGATGCCCGTGCATCACTTGCAGGCAAGTGTAGCCCAGGCTTTAAAATGACATCCATCTAACATCAGAACTCTCCTTTAAAAATAATTCATTTAAATTGTGAGATAAACAATTCATTGACAAGTCATTAAAAGTCCTTAAAAACAATTCATTTTATTTTGAAATAATTAAATAATTGATTTTATTTTGAAATAAACAGATAATTCATTGTAGTTGATTTATATGCACCAAAAACTATTAAAAGTGTTTTAAAATGAAGAAAGGAAGAGAAAAGAAAACCTGCAGAACGGGTTTTCTTAGCTAGCCAATCAGTGAACCCTGTGAGGCCCAGGTGATCAGCCCCACAGGTTTACTTCCTGTCATTACTTCCTGTTTACGGACGTTGATAGACTTGCCGCCGCGGGTGATGTCCGATCCATGTGAAGATTAAACCTGTTGTCATCCAATGGGTAAGACATGAAAATAATGTCTTAAACGGAGTTGTATTAATTCATGATGATGTTAAACAGATGCTGATCGCTATATTGTTACATTTAAACTTTAGAGAGCAGCGTGAGAGATGAGAAGGTTTTCGCCGATCTGGCGAGGTGAAACGCTGTAAAGCTCATTCATACATTGACCCCTCGGTGAGTGAAAACACTCTTTAATCTGTTCAGGTGATTGTAATGCACTTAATGTTCATGTTTAACCTGTTAGTGCGATTATAAGGCAGCTGATATTGATGTAATTGCCGTAAATAGCCATGAAAAGGTGCTAATGGTGCTAGCCACCGAAGACCGTGGTTTAGGATGCTAACGGCCTAGTGGTTAGAGTTTAGCCACTTAGCTGGCATGATTATTTGGTTTCAAGTATAAACTTATGTGAGATACCTGTTTTGTTTTAATTGATTACAAAGGAGGATGTTATTTTCCTAAACTGTTGTTTATTAGATATGTTTGAAAAAAGATATTTGTGAGATAATTTGATGTGTATTTTATGCCTGTGGTAATCAAAGAGGTCAATTTTTTGTGCATTCTCTCACTGTTACCGGTTCAAGGAGAGATAGATAAGCACGTTAAGCCTTCATGCCTCTAAGTTACTTTGAATGTTTACTGCACTTAATGCACATTCTCCACCAGATTAAAGGAGCGCTATGTAATATTTTCTCATCTCTGTAAAATGATTTGGTGTTAGTTATTAATGTCATTTTAGTTCTTTGAAATGGTTATTAATGTAATCACAGTTCTCTGAAAACTTAAACATAATTATAAGAAGCACTTTGAATGTATTTATAGTTTCACAGCTGCAAATTAACAATTGAACTAAGGATAGATTTTTGTTGTACAACTAAACCTTTTTGATTACATGATTTGAACCAGCTACTACAAACGAGTATTATTGATTGGTAAAAATTCATGGAAAATGAGAGAATGGATATGATTTACATTGATAAGCGGTTGCTATGGCGCCGTACTAGGTGGCAGCCTGTTGCAGCAGCTCCCGTGGGCTTCCAAGTTTTTTTTGTATTTCTGTTTTGATTTTCGATGTGATTTTTGGCAATTCTTCTAAAGAGACAGTGAGAAGATGGACACTTCCTTTTTTTAAACTTTTTTGTCTTTTTGAACAAGACGGACGAGCTTGTGGAACTTTTATGCTTTATGTTTATTATGCTTACCCTAGCAACGGAGGGACAGGAGCGCATCATTGTGCGCATTGTTTACACACGCGACCAGCCGATTGCACTGTGTAAACCTGCACTGCTGTGTAAACCTGCACTGCTACCCGGAGCCAGACCTGAGGTCCTGAAGGAGCTGCAGAGGAGACGCCGTGGCTGCAGAGCCAGAGTGAAGAGGAGGGGGAAGAAGAGGAGACACAGACCGGTTGTACCGGCGATCGTCATGGGAAACGTGAGGTCTCTGGGGAACAAGACGGACGAGCTCGCCGCGCTGATAAAGGCTCAGAGGGAATATCGTGAGTGCAGTGTGTTGTGTTTCACGGAGACATGGCTTCACTCAAACATACTGGACCACAGCGTGGCGATTCCCGGCTTCAGCACTTTTCGGGCGGACAGGGATGTGATAAGCAGCGGAAAGAAGAAAGGAGGAGGGATTGTACTGTATGTGAGTGAGAGGTGGTGTAATCCCGGACATGTTCACGTGAAGGAATGTCTCTGTACCCCGGACATTGAACTGTTGACTGT
>CAEMYA010000029.1:5333803-5346875 GCA_903131615.1 Diplodus sargus
GTCGTAGCAACAGATACAGGAAATCTTTCCTGCCACAAGCCATCACTTTATACAACAACTCTCTCACCTCTGCCTGATAGAGAACTCTGCTCTCTCTACTGTTTTGTTGTATGTATTATTATTGTTCATTGTTTATAGCACACTGTGCACTGTATATATACACTATGTATATATTGGATTCTATTTATGTTATGTATGAAGTGTTTTATTTGTGGACCCACAACTGCTGTAACAAAATAATTTCCCAGTCTTGGATCATTAAAGTATTTCTATCTATCTATCTATCTATCTATCTATCTATAAGGTGTGAATATAACAGGCCATTTGGATCTCCTCTGACCTGTCTACAGGTCAGGTTTTTTGTGACATCATCAATTGAGGTCCCAGCCACGTCCCAATGTCCATTGGAGCGCTTCCTGCTGGTTTCGTGTGAGGTTTCCAGAGATCCAGAGATTGTTTCCAGATTCCAGATCCATAGATTCCCAGTGTGAGCTGGGTGGCGAGCTACATCGAATCTACTGATATTGAACTCAGAGAGTGGTGAAGGATTTCCCAGTTCCCCTTCCTCACGGACTGTGTGGTAGGACAAAACAAACACTGATTCTGACTTTGAAGGAAAGAAAAGGGCCCCAACGCAAACTTTGGGAACAGAGGTTTTATTTTTGCCGGCTTTATTATTTTAGTTTATTTTCCATTGAATGATTTGCAACAAAGTGTTGTCATTTTTCATTGTGTTATTCATCTAAAATAACAAGTGGCCACAAACTCACACCATTGTTGTCTGTGTCTTTGAGTATTCACAACATAAAGGCTCTTACAAACCTGAAGTCTTCTGTAACTGGTCCAGCTATTAGTATTGACTATTACTTACCTGTGCTCTGTTATTACTTCGTAATAAGGGTTACACAAGTCCATGTTTAATCATTAGTAAATGATTAAACAGCTGCTAAACCCTCCCTTGCTGGCTCCTGGATTCAAGGTCCTTGCATTTGCAAGTCACTTTACCTCACATGACTGTGATTCATTCTGGCTGTATTTGTTTTGCAATCCACTCAAGCGGATCATTGAGGCTTTGTGCAAGGACAGTCTGTTCCCCAGTACTGTCTTTATGGTCTTGTTGCAGTTTTTCCAACTTTCCAACCAAATCATGGTGTTACTTTTGACTGTTAGTTATGGTCTCCATCCGAAGAAGGGTGGCAATTTCACCTTTAAAATCTGCAAGGGACGCTTGGAGAGATGGCTGTATTTCACATTTCAATGCTTGTAAAGTAAGCCATACGTTAACGTTACATGACCAAACAAAAGTAACGTAGTAACTGTAACTGTCGAAAATACCGCAGTTGTAGGCGGAGCAGCGTCTGTCCTACCGACTGTCCTACCGACTGTCCTACCGACTCTTCGTCACATTTCTGCCCGAAAAAACAGCGCCTGTCACCGACAAAAAAACTTTAACTCACTCAAGTGGTTGTGTTGATATAAATCACCACGACAGTAAGCCCTCCCGACCGAGACTTCAACTTTCCCCCAGAAAAAAGCCTCCGTCTCTGTGAGTGACAGAGTCACGCAGCGACCTGTTTACTGATGGCGATTATGTAATGTAATGTAAAGTAATGTAATATGTAATTTAGCGTGAAGAACGTAACTCTTTCACGTTGGAGGATGTTTAGGGGGCCGGGTTCTCAATCACTACACATTCTAAACGGTCTGGGGGTTTAGATCAACAGGGGGGACACCTGAGAAACACACCGACGCCATCACCATGACGTGTACCGTCAAGTCTCTTTCGGAGCCGCAGCGCCGGCTTTCTGTGCAGTGATGTTTTTGGCAGCCATTTTAGATTTAGTCTTAGTCTTAGTATTTTGGACTAAAATACTTTTTAGTTTTAGTCAAATTTGAGTCATTTCTGTATGTAATAGTTTTAGTCCAGTTCTAGTCGACGAAAACTCAAAAAGGTTTTAGTCTAGTTTTAGTCAGTTTAAGTTAAAAAAAAAAAAAAAGTAAAATATTTTATCAAATTAATTTAGGTCAATAAAAAAAGATCTACAATCTCACAATGTGTTGCAATGTGTTGAGCTTGTAGATCTGCTATTTTCACAACTTATGTGTGACACTCTTGTATGATGAAGTAGGGCATCAATTCATGAAAAAACAGTTGAAATATGCCGATATGTGCTGTTTTTTTATTGTATACCTTGTGGTATTGTACACTTAAATTGTTCAATAAAGAAAAAAAAGTGACATAGAATTTGTCTTCAAAATAAGAGCTTTACATTGCACCCTATTTGAGTTTAGAATTGGGTTCTTAGCGGGGGGCTTTGAATTTGAAAGTAGCGACCTTTCCTAGCCTGCTGCTACAACAGCAAGCGGACAACAAAGACAGAGACCAAGGAGACGCTGCATCTCCCGGACCATTGCACTTTGAACGTCTGACAGACCACCCACTGACATTTACGTCCATTCTCGTCTCGTCAACGAAAACTCACACACGTCTCATCATGTTTTAGTCATCAAAGAGCCATGTTTATCTCGTCACCGTCTCGTTATTGTCATGAAAAAAAAAGTGGCGTCTACTAAATAATTTCGTCATCGTTGACGAAAACAACACTGTTTCTGTGTGAATTACACAACGGTTCGTCTTTACTCCAGCGGTGCTTCGCTCTGTGTGAATGACCAGCGGCGGAGAACTGAAGAATCGCTGCTGCGGTGTTAATGCAGCGTCTCTGTGTGAGAGGGGCTATTCTCAGCCTCCGCGGGTCCTATCACTTCCTGTTTGGGACAACGCGGCGTCCCAGCCCTATTCACATTGTTCAATGAGACAGAATTAAAAGAAATTCTTAGTTTTATTTTTTTATTTATTTATTTATTGTTTTTAGAAAATTCAGATTAGACATAAAAAAGCATTCAAAGCAAAGTATTTCATATATCTTGAAAACATGTCGGAAAAGGACATGGTACAGGCCACTTATTTACACTTTTTTCAGCTTTCACTGAAATATGTTCTCAGCTGTTGTCAGTCGGCGATATGAGGGGGTATGCTGTCCCCCTTGTTAGCAAAATTACAAATAAGCATCCCCCTTGTTAACCTGCCATCACTCTCCATCTGCTAGCAGCAGATAGTGTGTTACGAGTCACAGGCGGCCGTGATCAGCTCCCGCGCACAGTGGAGTCTAGCTGGGCACGGCTGCTTTGGGTTCTGGCTGCCTGGTCTATTTTTTTTACAGAAACCGCAACAAGCTGCACAGAGAAAGATCATGCTGGCAGGAAGTCAGAGACACAGGAACGGCATAGAGCATCCGGTTTATTTTCAAAATAAAGCACCCTGTGCAGACTCCCGGATGTATAAAAACCAAAAATTACCAGATCTACAAAAGTTTGCTATTTATGTTCTAAAACTAAATTGCTACTTTTTGTCAGTGTTTTTAGTGTGTCTGTTCAGAACATGGTGGCTTATGTTATGTTGGCAATTCTAATTTTTGTGCTGGTTTATAGTTTAACCATTAGTGAGGTAGCTGTTACATTTCCTGACACCAGCTGTTTTATCCCTCGTCGAAGCACACTCTGCTGGACAAACTATGTAATTACACCACTTCTAAATTACCCCGAGCATGTTTTTCTGCATTATACATTTAAGATGCAAGGTTTTCATATCGGTGCATATTGGACAATATTTACACTGATACCGATATACCTGTGAAACTAATATTGGCCGATAAAATCAGCCTATCAATAAATTGGTCTACTATTTTGCACAATGTTCATTGTGTGTCCTTCAAGGAATCTAAATGGTAATTCTAATGGGGTCATGTAACTTAAGATAACCCTGCTTGAAGTGTATTGTAAGAAACATCAGAAAACTCTGCCTGAATAAACTCAGTCCATTGCATACCATTTATATGTGTATTTACTCATTACTGTAATACAGTTATAAAAACACAATTGTAGTAGGGAGAGAAGAAAGATAACTGGATAAAATGGAATTGTAGAATTAGAAATGTCATAGTTATGGTTAAGGCGTCCTGCAGCAATGTACTTTGTGAGGTGTACATAGGTGTGTTGGGGCAGGGTGGTGCTCTCATTGGGCCATCCCCCCTGTTAAAAATGAACAGATCACCTACTGGCTGTTGTTTTGACAAGAGGACCATGCCGTGTTTTTAAGTGATGTGTTATTCTAAGAAGACATGACCACATCTGGATGTGTGGGAAAATAAAACTATAAAGGGAGCTGGATGTTTAGGTGTAAAGTTGGCAAGCCCTACCAATTATGTTGAGATACTATATGAAGAAAATAAGCCATACAGCCTTCTTTTCACTCGTCTCAGCTCAGCTAATGTGACCCTCCATCAGATCTGACCTGATTGAGGCTGATTGAAGTCTATTTAAACTGTGTGTCTTGGGAGCTGCTTGTGTTCTCTAATAAGAGTTCCATAGCCCAGATTCTCACAGATACACTGCAGGCACACTGTCAACAGGTTATGGTTGTTAGTGAAGCAAAGCCAGTGAAATGGTCCAAAATATACAACTGTTCCTGATTCTACGCTGAAAAAAGACATTGGATAGTAATAGTGCTAAAACTACCACAGGGGGCAAGTTATGAAAAATTTAAATCATTGGCGTCTTCGATAAATGTATTCCTTGTATACAGGCTCTTCAAAGTACACATATGTGATATATATATATATATATATATATATATATATATATATGTATGTGAGATATATATATATAGACTGACCCATCCCATATTCTTCATTTAGAATATAACCTCATACCCTCGGGCAGACGACATAGAGTCCCTCACTGTAAACTCAACCGTTTTAAGAATTCATTTGTTCCAACCTCCATCAAATTCCTAAATAATGCTGCTTGAGGGCGATATTTGTGCAATAATTTTTAGAGTGTTTTGATTATTTATTATGGTGATCTTTTAGCATGTATTACTTATGTATAGTGTATGTATGTGTTATGTTATGGGATATGTGCAATATTGTTATGTATTTGTCAGTGATGGTATGGCTGATGATGTATTGTTTGTTGTCATTGTGGCTGTCAAGGCATTTATGGCGCAGCTGTTGAGTCCAAGACAAATTTCCCTGAATGGGACAATAAAGTATATATATATATATATATATATATATATATATATATATATATATATATATATATATATGCACTGGAGGCCTCTGTAGGCACAACGGCCTCTTATTTCACACTGTATGGCCAGTGATGGTCTCAAAGTCCCCTGCTCTTAATCCAAAACACCCGGATGATCCAATACTGATGACTATATTTTTGCCACAGGCCATACGTTACTCGACAATAAAACTGAAAAAAAACAAAAAAACAACAACAGTTAAATTAATCAAAAGTGGCATAATTTGGAGGAGCTACCAGCTGTGGAATCTTCTTGTGTTGCTGGTGCCATAGCAGTAATCAGTAATCATCAAATAAATCAGGCTGGATGAACATCAACAACAACTGGGGGGCGGCTGTAGCTCAGTGGGTAGAGCTAGTGGACCAGTGATCGGAAGGTCACTGGTTCGAATCCCCAGCTCCCCTGGGCGGGACTGAGCTACATGCCGGAGTATCCTTGAGCAAGATACTGAACCCCAGAATCGCTCCTGATGTGCAGTTGGCACCCTGTGGGGCGTAGCCAAGTCAGTAAGGGTCCTGCAATGAGCTGGCGACTCGTTCAGGGTGAACCCTGGCCTACGCCCATGAGTAGAGCGGAATTTGGCCCCAGTAAGCCCCGCAACCCCTCAGGGGGATAAAAAGCAGCAACATCCCGCAACCCTCACGGAAAAAGAAAACGAACAAACGACTGCTGAAAGGTTGGAGAAGACCTCCTTGCCTACCATCTTTAACAGGCCACTGTCTTGCCAGGCCTCATCAATCAGGTGGTTTGACTCATCTTCAACTTGATCCACAGTGTGGCCTCTTCAGGTAGAATGGAAGGAACAGGAAAATGTGATGACCGAAACTTGGTAACCATCAGCTACAGTTAAAAAGAACTTACACCCATCTGTGGAGAATGGCTTCAGCTCATGGTTACCCTGGTTTTTGGATTAAGGTTTGGGTGTCCTGTCGAGTGGAGAGTTCCTCAACAGGTAGCTGATTTTCTTTTGTGCTGGTTGGCTGGATACCTCTGTTAATGTCATTCACAGTAGTGATGACATGCTCAGGCTTACAGAATGAAAGAAATACAATGCAGATGCAGCTCCATAGTTGGAAAGAGGATATGGATGCATGGTTCCTCTTTTTGAAGTATTTGGTTGCTGATGTCAAAATAGATAAGATTCTCTTCAGAAAGAGTGAATATGCCTCTGGCATGGGGGTCTGTGTGGAAGCAACATACATTTTCAGGTATGTCAGATCTGTTTTCTCTCCTTTCTTGATTGTTTGGGGTTTTCTTTAGTATTTTTCTTTTGCAGCTTCATTGTGCTTGAAGAAAAATCTGGGTTTAACTCTGCAGCAAGGTGAACAGGAGCTTTAACTTGAGCTTGAAACGTCTGGATAGGAACAGATGTATATACGTGCAACTTTGGTGGGGCAGAGCGAAAGAACCTAGGCTGCATTGCAGCAGGCATGGTGGTGGGGCCTCTGGGTAGGACTAGGTGGAGGCTTTGGCAACAGGAGGAACCTAAGGGTTCTGTCTTGCTTTTCTTTTCTGACGCCTACCTCATTAAAAAAAAAAAACATTCCGAGCAGGCTCTCTTGATTCATAGATCTTGAGTGACATAAAAAAAATTCCCTCTCAAGACTAGCATCAAAAATCCTAACCACAATGGAGCTCATTTTAATGCCATCCATATTGGTGCAGCCATCTTTAGCAAAGCTGTATGGAGGCCACTTCCTTGCTTCTGTGAGGCACATATTATTCCTGGGCAGTGTTTTTACATCAGGAAATCTTCCTAACTAGTGGTCTAGTCATGTCTAAAGCAGCTAATAGTAATGTAGTGATAAGGAATGTAGTGAAAAGGGTTTCTGCCTGAATTGGTCTGTGTGCTTGTTTTAGTGACTGAATCTGCCAACAGCTTTTTTTCCCCCCCTCAGTGTGGTGTTGATGGCATGATGTACACACACAAACACATACAAAATTGTGTAATTTAATCTAATTCTAAATGTATTTATTTTTTTCAGAATTGATGTTTCACTGTAAGATATCTGTGCTTATACAAACTGATAACAATGAGGCAATTACATTTAATTATTTTACTAAATAAAATAATTTGTTTTGTATTTTGTAACATGTTTAATCGACAAGTATTTATAGAAACTAACATTGTAATGTAAAATAAAACCTATATTGCAATGTAAAACAGATATGGAACTGGAACTTTGTTTTCAGGATTTCTACTGTCTTTAATTATGAAATAACGAGAATAGGCTTTTATAGGCACACATCATATACGCCTGGTGGAAAAATTGTAGTCTATTTAACTGGATAATTAACTAGGAATGTAGGGCTTTGTAAAATAGAGGTTAAAACAACATTTTTTATCTGTACTGTCTGTAAAGGACTGAACTGTAATAGGATGAACGATGTCTCTTTCATAGCCTCTCTGCCCTATCACTTGTTTCTGCACTATGCAACTTCAGTGGGGGTGTAGGATCTCATTATGACATTATTACTGCCGCACATGTTCTCACTTTTTTTCATGATGCCATGATTTATTCCTGTACGGGTTTGGCTGCAATAACATTTGTCAGTACTTTACTATGAAAAGTCATGTTTAACAATCTGCGATATATGAACTACTTAAAGTCAGTTACTTTTCCAAATCACATGCCTAGTGAAAAAAACAAACTAGCTTGCAAATATTGTAAGTGGGCTAACATTATTAACCTTGGATATTTTCCCAAGGTTGAAAGATCAGCATTATATACATGTAATTAAATTCACAACTTCAACTAAAAGAACCATCAGAACTAGCCAGCCAGAGTGAGGAGGGGTAATGAGACAAAATTAATCAATGTTGGAATGACATCATGCATCTGTCAATCATGATCAACCCCAATTGATATTTGGGTAAAGTCTCTTCTTCTTTTGTTTTCTGAAGACTAGACGCTGCTGCCTTGTGCAGCTTGACTTGAATACTGCATAATGTGCATAATTAGCATTACATTAGCAGCTTCTTGCAAAGTTAAGAGTAAGAGTATATGTTGGCAGGTCTGCATTTTATTTCCACTTTCTGACAGCGAGGACAAAGCAGATTTAGACCTTGGGAGTGAGGACAATTCTTGGAAAGACATTACATTGCCGGTCCTCACATTTGAACAGACCTTTAAAGGGCTGTTTGAGAGTCAAGACGTGGTGTTACAGTGTAGCTCAGATTAGGGGACTACAAATACCTAAAAACATCTGGCAGGCTCTGACTTGGGTTATCCTCTCATTGTTGACACTTCCATGAGGAAAAGATCTAGGAAGCATATGGAAGTATTATCATGTGCATGCATGTGTGGATACCTGTCAGGGAGCTGATGTGTTCACTGATTCCTGCCTCCTCTTTGATGTGGCTCATCGGTACATTAAGACTCAGGCTGTCTTCATCTGACGGCTGTAACAAATAACAACAACAAAGTGGTTTAGAGCTAAAAAAAGAATATTATTTGATTAACAATATCCATTAAAAAAATTGACAAAACTGAATGTCTGACTGTTGTTTGAAATCATTTATTCGGTATGAAAAGCAAACTTTTGCTGACCCCAGCTTCTCCAATGTGAAGATTTGCTGCTTTTCTCTGTTTGACTTTGTGTTAAACTGAATATTCTTTATTTTGGATTGGCCATGAGAGAAAACAACATATTTAAAGAGATCCGTTTTGTTTTACTATTTTCCAACATTATGTAACATTTAGACTGTTGATTCATAAAATAAAGAATTATTGACAGATGAATCAATAAAAATAACCATTAGCTGTAACTCTAAACCACTTTCTAGTTCAACTAGTTCTCGTTATTGATACTGCTTATGTAAAAGCTACAAAATGTATGGAAATGTACAAAAATTGTATACCAAAATGCAGATCATATCTGACAAATTCTGATTCATTAAATGAAAAAAACAAACAAAAAAACCCCCAGAACATTTGATTGATGTAATGGGATTTTGATGTGAAATGATTAAAGTGATAACATTTCATGTAAAGTTTACTTTTACCTATTTACTTTTCAAATTGTTATCTTCTAATTAATGTTGCTCCCATCTTTGATAATAGCACAAAAATATATATTTTTTCAGTTTGCTTGATGTTTTTAAAGAGCAGTCCAAATCAAAAAACTTTTCTTTTCAGTGACATATACAAAGATAAAATTCAGCTGGGCGCAGACTAGAAAACTTGGCAAATATATTCTATAGATGAAACAAACAGACACACAGCATCTAGAGATAATTAGACAAACACACACATACACACCATTAAACACACAAACTCTCTATACCTCAGTAGCAGACAGCCTCTTGTCTCCGTTGTCACTGCCGACTCCTGAGTCGCTGTCCTGCTTCCTCTGCTGCTCTACGTCCTCCACACTGCAGACACACAAGATAGGTCACACATCTGACACACACAAACATACACACACACACACTATAGAGAGAGAGAGACAGACAGACAGAGACAGACAGAGATTAGAGAGAGAGAGAGAGAGAGAGAGAGAGAGCGAGAGAGAGAGAGAGAGAGAGAAGCACTTTCTCCTATAATGTGAAAAATTCAACGAAACAAGAAACATTTATTTTGACAAATTCAGCTCTACAATCTTAGATTTCAAAGAGCTGAATGACCAATCAAAATAAAAATACTCCTGGGAGAAGGAGACAGGGCATGGCTGGCTGGCCAATATATATCAACATGCCACAACCTGAGTGACAATGAGTGACCGACACACACACACACACACGCACGCACGCATGGACACACATACACACACACAGGATATACAGTCCTGTATATATACTTAATGTAAATGTAAATTAATGTAAATCAATCTTGGTGTTGTGTTGGTATTTACGTTATGTCAGAGTGTTTGAACAAGATGCTTCGGCAATATTGTTTTTCAAATTTCCATTTGTTTTAAGTACATTTTTAATATGCGCATAAAAAACACAGTGTTTGGCGTCAGGGTGAGTGTAGAGGTGGATGATGAATTAGTTGGCATTTTCATATCAAAAGGTGATGTCAAAAGAGTTGAGATCTGTACACACTGGCCATATATCATCGACAAGTAAAAGGACATTATACCTAGTTCCAACAAGTGATTACGAAACATATAAGAGTTCTGGTATAAGCGTATTGTATAAATAATCAGATGTGTACAATGATGTGATAACAATGAAATTACAATGAAGTAATAATGTTATTAAAATGAGAAACAGTTACTAAATCAAATGAAGAGATAAATCAGACAAAAGTGATTTACAAGCTGAAGTGGGGTAAAGGTTAAGATTCCACAATGAGTTTGCATAGAAAAAGAGGAACAACAGTTTACCAGTAAGTCATTGTGCTACCAGAAGTGGCTGCATGGCTTTATAAGGAAGTAAGCAAAATCTCTCTCATAAGCAATAGATGGCCAGCTGAAAGAGTTTAAAAAATGCAGCACCAGGGGAGACAATATTTTTTCCTCTGCTCTCCTGCCTTGGATTAACCTACAAGACAGAGTATATGAGCAGCGTATTGCCGCAGAATAGACTTCAAGACATTTGCAACTGGATCCAAGGATAACAGAGTACAAGGGGGATTAATCTGTACTATGGATTATAATTAGGACATTGGAGTTCTTTTCGTTCACTCTGCACGCACAGAGTTTGGACTTTGAGGAGATTTGGGGACCTCGGTTGGGGTTGTGAATTGCTTCAAGGACAACTTTCAGCAAGAAGGGAACAGGCATACTGGATCCATAGCCTGACCCTCTTAATCTCTACTACATATTAGTATTTTGACCAGCCTCAGCTCTTTTGGATTAATCTTTATTATTTACTGAATTGTGATTATTATCGATAGATATTCTTGAAAATGATTGATAGTAATTGAGATAAGTTTGAGCTGTATGCTTTGCCCTTGCTAGAATTTTGTAATAAATCTTCAACTGGAGTTAACGTAGAAGTTGTGGAATCCCATTTTAAAATAACACCTTGTAGGTTTAGGGACCAAACCCTTTATAACGGAAAGCTGGTCCACCCCCTGGACAGGGGTATACTGGACATACAGTGGACATAAGGTAAACACTGTCCAACAGAAATGTCTGAACTCATGTTTTCCTGAAGGTTTCCATTATTTTCATCTTGTTGTGTTCTTTTCTTCTACAGTACTATGATGGCAGCTGACTGGAAATCCATTCATTCAAAAATGTGTTCAACCATTGGATGGAAACTTGACTGATTACTAATCACCTACTAAAGTTATTCTTTTATTTGAGCTCATTTTTGGATGCCTTTGTTTGACACTGTTTTTATCTCTACCATGTGCAGATTTCCCAGCAACCATCTGGTCAGCCTTCCAACCTGTCACCTTCTCAAGTCTTCCAATGCTACCAGCTAAAGGCCCCCACACACCGCCCAGACGTCCAACTGCCTTATCCGACCACTCTCCGACCACTCCGGTGCCTCTTGTCTGGCCCGTTCGGCAGAAAAGTTGCATTGGACACAACGCTTCGACATGCTGCCAGCTCTACAGTAGCGTGTACGTTCTGCGCTTGTGTGAGATGCAATAAGCGGGTGGCGCTTGTGTTGTGAGTTGTAAATGAGAGGCTTATGCACGCAACTCTCTTTACTTTCGATCAGAACGAAACTTAACTATTTCAGATAAAAACAGCTGCATACTTAACAGCGAGGCATTACCAAACGAACACAAATTAATTCATCCTGAACGGACATAACAACTAGTCTCGTGCCAGTACTGCAAAACATAAAAACGGAGAATGATGGAAGTGCATAGAAAAACAAAGCGCACACAGTATTCCGCCCTCCCACACATCGCGCTGATTCGCTAGCACACCGCCAATCAGAACGGCCATTCAGCTGGCACACAACCAATCAGAGAATCCAATGACTCAGACGTCCGACGGCCCACCTCCTCAGACTTCGCATGCTCAATCGGAGCAGACAACGTCTGCGCAACTCCGAAAGCTTCCGACGCAGCTGAACACACCAAACATATTTGTTCCTGACCTCATCCGAGTCTCCCCAAACGCTTCGGACGTCCAACGGTTGGGCCGGTGTGTTCCTGCCTCAAGTCCCAGTAAACTGGTGAGACCACTCTAGCCAGCCACTCATCACCACATGCTCACCTGCTTGTATTCATCAGTTCCCCTGCTGTTCCTCATGTCTCGGCATGAAAACCAAAACCTCACAACATTTTACATTATATGTAAGGCAAAGGAAATAACAATTCATATACAGACCAGAAAGGCAAGTGATTAATAAACAATTCTTGCCATGTCAATGACTGCAGGTCAGATTTTTTTAGTTGATTTTAAGTTGATGGCAAGCTTAACCCTAATTAGAGGTTGTCAGGCCACTATTTCGCATGTACTAGTTAGTGTGAATGCTGAAGGCATTCACACTATTGTTCTTCTGGAATTTATTATTAGTGTGAATGCTGAGTCAGCATTCACACTATTGTTCTTCTGGAATTTATTTATTAGTGTGAATGCTGACACAGCATTCACACTATTGTTCTTCTAGAATTTATTATTAGTGTGAATGCTGAGTCAGCATTCACACTATTGTTCTTCTGGAATTTATTTATTTCTTTATTATTCCGTACGTTTTTTGGCACCTTTCTCCTCCTACAAATCTTGACCGATTCAAACCATTCAAATATCAAAATGTTCAGCTTGTTTAGGACATGATGGCGTCTATTTTTCTTATTTCTACCTTTTATACTTTTGGAAATATTCAGCTTTTCATTCATCCTTATGGGGATTTTTTCAAATTTCATTCTGCTATAACTTCAGCATACGTTCAGCTATTCAAATCATTCAAACATTAAAATGTTCAGCTTTTTCAGCTCTTCCAACCTTCCACTTTTCAACTTTTCAACTTTTTCAATAATTCAGCTTTTTCCAAAAAATTTTTAA
>CAEMYA010000030.1:0-19846 GCA_903131615.1 Diplodus sargus
CGCTCCGCGCCTCCGGATTATCCGTTCACACTGGGACGGCTCACCAATAATGCGGCCCTGATACACATACCGCCGGTGGGACCCGCTGTCAGCTGGACGGAGAGGGTCGGCTGCGGCGGCGCAGCCACATTATGTAGGTGGGACCCGCTGTCAGCGGGACGGAGAGGGTCTGCTGCGGCGGCGCGGCCACATTATGTCGGTGGGACCCTCCGTCAGCAGGACTGAGAGGGTCGACTGCGGCCACATAAGGCCGGTGGCACTTACTCTCGGCAGGAGGAGAGGATGCAAGCCGGGGACGGAGAGGATCGGTTCGGCCTGAAACGAACAGGGAGAAAAGTGGACACTGCAGAGACGGTGTTGGTGGTGATGTTAAACTCCCCACAGTAAGGTTAGCTCCTCTTGACAAAATCGATCCACCGTTTCTTTACGTTGTCATCTGAAGGAAACTTAAATAAGCTAACAGCGCCGTCACCCTGCATACTGTGGCATCCAGGAAATATGCAGGAGCGATGAAGAGGAAATGTGACTGTTTAGCTGACTGGTTGGCTTGTTATCTAGCTGCAAACTATTGTAAGCATTGCTATCCAGGACTGGAGAGCGAGTGGGAGAACCGCTGAAGCTGATGCGCTGCAGGTATTTATACCACTTCTGCAGCAGGGCGGGGTTTATGCAAATCATGGCCGTGTTACGTAACGCGGCCATGATTTGCATAAACCCCCCCTTGATTTCTGACCCGCCCATTAAATCCTGAACACAGAAATGTTGAAAAACAGTTTGTGAGCCTAGCTCCAAAATTAAATTCTAAATGGTCGAATGGCTTTTACATGTTTTAAGTAAACACATTTATGACCTGTTTAATGTGTTTAGAAGAAAATGGCTGATTTTGCTTTACACAGACTTTAAGGACCGGATGTCCTGAGGGAGTGTGTTCCAGAGCCGAGGGGCAGAGCAGCTAAAAGATCTTAGTCCCATTGTGGATAAATGTGCAGAGGGGGTGAAGAGGAGCAAAGCAGAGAAGGTACAATGTGAACAAGGTGCTGAAACTCATAATCCCTGAAGACCTCTGGGCTCAGTACAAAAGACCCAATAAGCTAGTTATGTGTCAAGGTTCAACCAAGGACAGGTCAGAACCAAACATACTGTCCTTCTCCGCACAAATCCTCAGCACCACGCAGGCAGGCAGCACAGCTCTCACTCTCCACCCCAGAAAGCCGCAGCACCAGCTTACAAAGCTTCTGTAGGCTATATTGGCTGAACACAATTCAATATAAAGTCAGCACTGAATGTCCACATCTATGGCAACTAGATACTTTCTTTTTTATCATTTTCATATTGATATTGAAGTTAATATATAAAGTTTAACTGTTCCACTTCAGATATTTATTTTCTTCTTGTTATTTCATACATGTCAACACATGTTTACAAATGTTTCTTATAGTAAAACATCTTTCCTAACTGTTTTGTGTTTTCATTGTAAAGTAAAGATCAAGTAAAAGATCATCTTTAAGCAATGTAAGATAGAGGAAGCAGTTATTTACTTTTCATCATAATACTTTTGTGATAAATGAATAGTATTTATGTGACTAAAAGCTTACTGCACTATTCCCCTCAAACGTAAAGCTCCATAGTCTGCACGATAAAAGTTCAGGTCATTCTGCAGTGCAGACACATTCAGGCAGACAGGTTCCAGGCCAGGAGGGTCCACCATGCATGATGATGACTCAGGAAGCTGCTGTAGTCTTTGTGTAACCTAGAAATTATGAAAGGCAAGTGAGTGACAATAGCTTAAAGTAAAGAGAGTGTTCACACTTAATTGTGGTATTTCCATACGGCAGATATTCTCAGGTTCTGTAGGCATTTGTTCACAATTGCCACAGGAACACCTATTTTTAAGAAGAATTTTTATTCGTTAGAAATCATGATAGCTAATCAATCATGTCGCGCTGTTTGTAATGTTTATTTAAAATGTATAAATCTTTAACTGGTTAAAAAACAATTCTGCTGGCAGAGAGGTGATGGGAGGCAACTGTGGCTTTTTGAAAACTACAGATGTTGAAAATTGCTGGCAGCAGCTAATTACAGGTCATCACTGCAAATAAGAGCAGGTTCTCAATTGACTT
Organism: Diplodus sargus; assembly: GCA_903131615.1. Taxonomy (NCBI): domain Eukaryota; kingdom Metazoa; phylum Chordata; class Actinopteri; order Spariformes; family Sparidae; genus Diplodus; species Diplodus sargus. Next base: position 2,121 of record CAEMYA010000030.1, read on the forward strand.
ACCTGGCTACTTAAAGGTAAATAAATAAATGTGGTTACGCTTTTCTCTTGTAATGGCTGTCGCTAAATTGCATTGGTTCTGTCTGAGTACCCCTTTACTGCAACTGAACAGCAGTAAACACCAGCTGAGGCTTGGCCAAGCTTTATGATGTAAACACTTGAGGCAGGAGAAGGGGGTTGTTAGCTGTAACAACGTGGGGCAGACGGCCACTAAGCCCGTAAAAGTTCCGTTAGTTTGCAGTAACATAAAAGTAGTGTCGAGGTAACAAAGTTAACTACTAACCACTGAGGAACATCAATGTTCATTCAGGGCTGCTGGCTTTCTTCTGGAGCCTCTTGTCAGACTCCGGCTCGAACATGTACGGTTCCACCGCAGCCATTACTCCCACAAACTCAGCCGTTGCCATGGTAACACGATGCCGTCCTCACGTCTTCCGCAAAGCAGGAAGAGGTGGGCAGTACCTTCAGCGGCGCACGTAGTAGCTCATCAGCATTTAAAGGAAAAGGCACTGAAACAGGCCACCTGGAGCAGGGCTGTGAAACTGGTGTTTCAAGAGCCCTGCTGTGCTCAATCCTTCAGGTTTCTTTGACCAAAGCATGTTACTAACATTCCATTTAGACATCAGAGAACCATGTCAAGAATTAGAAATTACCATAATATGGGACCTTTAATCAGAGTTAGAAACTGACAGATTAGTGCCTTTTTGTGAGACTGAATAAGTGAACTGGCTCTTTTCTATTCTTCAAGGGTGGTGCAAAGATGATCTGATAAAAATTGGATCTTATTGCTTATCATAATTAATAGTTATCCCTGATAATCCTTCATTATTATTGATAGCCGAGTTTAACCCAAAACTACGTGTTAAATTGCATTAAGCACTACTTATGGTGCCCAGTGTGAGACAGTGTACTGTTGGCTGCCTGTAGCTCCATTCACACTGCTGTTTGGATGCGGTGATCCTGCACCAATTCTCCGCCTCCTCTGTGTGAAAATCTCAGAGGCAGCGAGAGGTGAAATTTCACTCTGGCACTGACACACCTCTGGAGGTAGTATCAGAGGTGCACTATTGGCGAACCGAACCAGCGTGAATAGATAAGCCGATGGCGCTTATTGAGGGCGTGTCGGTCTGATACTCTGATAACTACACAGGTTATTCACTCAACCAAATGAAGAGAAATGTCCTACAAAGAAGTAAGTAAGGAACATAGTAACTGTAAATGTTTTTGGCAACTTATATTAGGAAAAAAATACAATTTTTTATGTTTTTTGTGCTAAGATTATTAACAAAGCATCACAACTAATGTAGTAGTAATTTTTATTTATTTATATGGCTCCATTTATATGACACCTCTTGTGTGTGTGAACCAACATGTTAAAAACGTCAAACGTTGTCATGGTAACTCCTCATGAGGTGAACCTGTGAGGTCTCTGCTACAGAAAGCATCTTTAATGAAACCTCAGTTATAACGGTGCTGTGTGAATCTGTGTCAGACTCAAAGTGTTTCAGTAACAAAGACAAACAGACGATTGTTGAAGAAAGTTCAGCAGAAGATTCAACAGAGTCAGAAAGCTGCTGATGATCCAGTGAAGACACTCTGAACAAACTGAGTTCATCAAGCACAGATTTTATTAATGATTCACTGAACACTGCATCAGTCAGGACATGACTTCATGTGGAACAACACAATATATTAAAATCACTAAAAACATGGATCAACATGTTTCCACGTGGACTGAGTCATCTGAGATATTCTACAAGCATGAAGACACCTGAAGGAACCAGAGAACCAATCAAATCAAAGTACAGCAGATCACATGACTCTTCAAAAACCCTCCAGACTCAGAGTCCTCTGTACAGTGATGAACATGACAAACATCATGTTTAACTGCTTTATATGAGCAGAAGTATGTCAGTGATGTGTTACTGAGACTTGTGTCAACATCAGAGTAACATCAGAATAAATCACATAAAAACACATTAGATCAACCTTAAAAACATTCAACTCACACAAAGAAACTAAAGAAAATGTTGAGAAAAAGAAATAATCAGTTCTTATAGTACAGATGGAACAATATTCAGATTCTCAGTTAATCTTTATCATCTTATTACAAGCCAGAGCAGCATCATCATCACAGAGATCTGAGTGAAGAGAAGCAGTCTCTCCTCAGTTCTTACAGCACTTTGAGATAACACACATTAACTGCGGCAACAACAGGATGCAAATGATTTCACTCCAGCTGTTATTGACCTTCTTTACTTGGTCGTTACATGTTCTTGTCTAAAGACACTTTGTTCTTCTCTCATCCAAATGTGACAAAGTGTCAAACATCCAGCAGCTGCAGCTTAAACTCCTCCACACATACATCCTGCTGTTATTAACACCGTCAGAACACACAGGAAGAGGTTTAACCCCTCCAGGCTGAACTCCTTTAGAATGAGTTTACCTCTATTTAGTTTCACAACAACTTCAACATTATAATATCATGGTGGATATATAAGACACATCTATTCAGACCAGCAGAGCAGAAACATGTGAGCAAAAGCCTGATTATACTGGAGAGAAACATGATTAGAGCGGCACACATAATGTATTTTTCGACAACAGCTGTCAGCTGGGTCACAGTTGTGTTCACAGCAGATATAAATGTAAACACAGTGAAGGTTGTGTTCTGATGTGATGAGCTGCTGATGGAGAAAAGAGGCTGAATGATGTAACTAACAGCACCAAATCAATCCTGACTCAGCGTTCACTGATGTGGATCAGAACATGACTCAGCACTGCTGATCATCTGTACAGTAACTGCTGCTGATTGATCATCAAACTACAGGAACAAACATTATTACAGCCCACAGAGGGCGCTGTCTGCACAAATTATATATTTAAACACTGATTACATTTTCATTTTCTGATATAGTTATGACATCAACACTTTATACGAACAGAATGAAAAACCTTCAATCACTTGAATCAACAGTGTAGAGTTTGTTTTCTGCACATCTGTCTGTTCTCACATCCTGTTCAACTACTTATTTGCTTCTCCACCAGCTGCTGTTTGTTTGTATCGCATCGCTGCTCTGGTTCCTTCCTCCACTCGACTCTTCATCTCTTCCAGTTTCTTGATCTTCTCTGTGTCTCCTTTCTGCTTCATCTTCTCAATCAGGAAGTCCAAGTGGATCAGAGTGGACAGTGAATCAACTTTCAGAGCGATCTGCTCCAGTTTGACAACATGTTGGAAGGTCTCCTCCAGCCACTGATCTTTTTCATTCTGAAGTTCCTCCATCTTCTTCTTAAGATTTTCCAAAAGGCTCAACTTGCTCTCATGTCCCTCCTTGTTCTTTTCATACTTCTTCTTCACATCTTCCATGGTCTGTTCAACTTTTCTTGTTTTGGTCACATAGATCCACTTTTCTTTCACATGTTTTGACGCAGAACACTTCCCGGTACACACAGTGCAGCGGCCTTTTTTCATGACCTTACAGCCTTTGGCATACCAGCACTCTTCACACCCAGGATAGTGACAGGTCTCCTTACAGACTGTACAGGAGGTAGCTGCTCTATACCATGCCCAAAAAACCCCGCACATCCCACCATCAATAGGTTGTTTATCTTTGTAAACTTCATCCACTTCTTGAATGAAGTTCTTGTTCTTCATCTTTTCTTCATGTTTCTTCAGAGCTTCCTCAGTCTGTTGGACCTCTCTCTGTTGAAGTTCTACATGTTCAACTCTGCTTCGCAGGTTTCCAATACAGGCTTTCAGTAATGTTCGCTCTTTCAAAACATTAATGGTTGACATCAACTTTTGAGGCTCAGCTGTTACGAGAAATTCTGTGAACTGACTGATTCCATCTGTCGTCACATCCCATGCAGCTTTTAAAGCAATTTTAGTTTTCTTTGTTTTCTCTTTCGTCTGGCAGTTACTGAACATAAAATGAAGAGGATCACCGTCCTCGTCTTTGGCACATTTAATGTTTGCATCTTTTAGAGCCTGCAGAGCGTTTTCAGGTGTCAGACCATTTGAGTGTGTGATGAGGGCGACGATGTTCTGCTCCATGTTTCTTCCAAACAGAGACACCACTGAATCAAAGATGTACATCATTCGATCACTCAGTCGATTCACAGCTGCTGTCAGCACCAGACCCACTGCATTAACCTCATGAACTCCATCATCTGAGCAGAACCAGTCTAATAATCTTTCACTGATTGCAGCATCTTGTTTAATCCCTCTGGTATCTCCGTATCCAGGAGTATCAATGATGGTCAGAGAGTAGGGCAGAGTTTTACCTTCAAATCCAAAGATCTGGTACACGATCACATCTGATGTCTGACTCTCTGATTGGTTTCTCTTCTCCTCCTCTACAATCTGAAACCAGACATCGTCCTCCCACTTCACTCCCATGGTGTAGTTGACCAGAGTGTTGATCAGAGCAGATTTTCCTGTTCCTGTTTCTCCCACAAGTAAGATGGTTCTGTTTGTCTGGTTCAGATCTTTTTCACCAAGAGTCATTCTTCTTAGAGATCCAATCTCCTCCTTCTTTGGTCTCAGCTGGTAGACAGCAGGAGATCCTGAACGGACGAGAAGACTCTTTGAGATGATGTCCTCGTATTTCACTGAGTCTTTTGTTTTCCTGTAGAAGAAGGAGATCATTTAAACATTCAATTTCATGTACAGACTTTAGCCTCCACTCCTTGTATGTTTGAAATGTGTTATTTTCTGTTAATTGTGAAAAAGCTAAATCAAATAAATTAGAATAAAACTAAACTTCTATTTACTGATTGGAACAGAAGAAAATGTGACAGCTGTATATTAAAGTGTTCTGGTGTTGTAATGGACCTCTTCTGATTTTGAGAAGGTATTAAAACCACTCTGAAGTCAAACACATGTAATTCAAAGTGATTTACAGAATGTATGAAACAATAAACAGGGTTTACATCTTTAAACACTTCAATCAAATCACAATATTAGAAACGATTTGAAAATGGTTTTAGGTGAAAGTTGGTTCAAGTTTTAAAGGCAGAACTTTGCTTTAAGTTTCCACATTTAGCTTCATTAACAATAGAAACATGTAATAAATGGTTTTCTAGCATTCTGTGATGTAGCTGTTAGCACATATGGGATCAGTGGACCCGCCCAGCTACAATAGATGAAGTCTACCACTATGAATTAACATCTTCAAGAGCTGAGCTGCTGAAACCTAAAGCCACATCTGAAGAACAGAAAGAATCATCTTTACAACTGAATTCAGTCGCTGTCAGCAGAAACTCCAGGACATCATCAACAAACTCTGACACATCCTGAGTTCAGAACCATCACAGGGTGAGATCACCACAGTCCCCCATCCTGTCACTGCAACAAGCACCAACAATCACAGACACACTTTTATAAACCTGAAACCTGATTACACTTGTCTTCATCTAGAAGGAAACTTCAGCTGTGGAAAATGCAGCAACTGCAACAACACAATGGACACACAAGTCTTTACCCATCAACACACTGGAGACAAGTTTCATATAAAACAGTTCAGAAACTGCAACACAACATCAGTCATGACATGCTGTCAGAGAGAGAGAGCACGGAAACAACACATCTCAACACAGAACAGCCATTAATGCAGGAAACATGGCAGAGACCAGAACCAGAACCAGCACTAACTACGAGCTCAGTAACAAACATATCAGTGAATAACAGCTGTGACAGTGTGAACAACAGCTGGCTGACATGTGGCTGAGCTGTTGTGTTGGATTGCATTAACATGTGTAGTTGTTGTGAATAAGGAGAAGGTGAAGCTGCTCTATAAACAGGTAATGAATGATGAGACAGTCAAACAGCTGTCTCTATAAAACATGTTGTCAGTGGAGACGTGATGATTGTTGAACACTGAACATTAACACTCGAGGCACAAACACTGAACGACGGCACGTCATGTTCACATTCTTGTTTCAGTCACATTTGCTGGATGTCGAGTGTTTTGCTGCTGATCCAGAAAAGTTTCAGGTCTGACAGTCAGATTGTTGTTGTGACTTTTACATGAAGTGACTCGAGTGTTGATTCAGACATGAGACCAACATGTTCCATTTCTACCACATTAACATAAAGCAGTGCATGTGTGTCTGTTCCCTGTCTGTCTCTCTGCAGGCATCATGTTCACATCAGTGTAGTTGTGTTCAACCTTTCTTCACTTCTTTAACAGTTACAAACTGATATTTAACTACCAGAAAACAACACAACAGAATAATGAGTGTTCAGGCTGAACACACTGTGACCTCCATCAACATGTGCTGCTGTTAAAGTGATGCACATGTCACTGTGTTGTGTGTGTATAGACTGCTGTGTATATGTGTGTCTGCAGCTTCACTTTACTGTCTGTGTGAATTCAGTTTTAAAGGCTGGTTGTGTTACTCACCCTGTTGCCATGGTGACGTCTGGTGTTGGTGTCTAAAGAAACAGAATCAGAACCAGAACTACATTTAATTAATCTGTAATAAATCAAACTAACACAATGAAATGATTCAACACAATTACAGTCAAATCTACCAGTAATCTAACCGTCTTTAAAAAGCACTTTCTGACACCAGACTGAATCATCAACCTGCTTCATCATGTAAATGAGCTGATGACAGATGATATTCTACTTTATTTATGACTAAACTGAGACTTTTAGGCCGAGAGCCAGGTTCACCCCTCAGAATGTTTTTTGCTACCTTTTTTTCACTATTATTTCCTGTTATCCCATAAATTGGGCCATCACAAGTTGCTGACCTACACCCCCAGCTTGGGCCGTTTGGCCTCACGGGCCCTTTTTGGGAAAAGCGTCAGGCGAAATGATGTAATTGCATATATTAGGGTACCAACGGTCAGATAAGACTGAAATTGTACATGGTGTATCCTGACACATAGGGGAAACTATCGGAATAATATTCTGGGGCATACTGCCTTTGTATTTTCAAATATCACCTTAAGTTTAGAAAGATAGAACACAGAGGAAGTTTGCGTCGCCCGGATAGGCGTCACTGGGGCCCCACCCTGGAGCCAGGCCTGGGGTTGGGGCTCGCAGACGAGCGCCTGGTGGCCGGGTCTTTGCCCACGGGCCCGCCCTCCAGCATGCTCACCACTCGCAGGAGGGTTCGGAAGGGGCCAGTGCAATGTGATTTGTGTGGCAGTCGTGGGCGGGGACCCTGGCGACCCAATCCCCAGACGCTGACTCTAGCCATGGGGACATGGAATGTCACCTCGCTGGGGGGGAAAGAGCCTGAGCTAGAGCGGGAGGTTGAGCGGTACCGGCTAGAAATAGTCGGGCTCACCTCCACGCACAGTCTGGGCTCTGGAACCCAACTCCTTGAGAGAGGCTGGACTCTCTTCAACTCTGGAGTTGCCCGCGGTGAGAGGCAGCAAGCTGGTGTGGGCTTGCTTATAAGCAAGCTATAGCTCCTCAGCTCAGCTGCCATGTATTGGAGTTTACCCCAGTGAATGAGAGGGTCGCTTCCCTGCTCCTTCGGGTCAGGGATAGGTCTCTCACTGTTGTCTCGGCTTATAGGCCGAACAGCAGTGCAGAGTACCCAGCCTTCTTATTTTAATGGACAGAATTTCTAGGCGCAGCCACGGGCCGGAGGAGCTCTGGTTCGGGAACTGCTGGATTTCTTCTCTGCTTTTCGTGGATGATGTGGCCATGAAGGAGCCAACCCTTCAAGCCAGGACCTCCAGCATGTCCTGGGGTGGTTTGCAGCCGAGTGCGAAGCGGCTGGGATGAGAATCAGCACCTCCAAGCCCGAGGCCATGGTTCTCGACCGGAAAAAGGTGGCTTGCTCCCTCCGGGTTGGGGGAGAGTTCCTGCCTCAAGTGGAGGAGTTCAAGTATCTTGGGGTCTTGTTCACGAGGGAGGGAAGGATGGAGCGTGAGACTGACAGGCGGATCGGTTGCGGTCGCTGTATCGGTCTGTCGTGGTGAAGAGAGAGCTGAGCCGAAAGACGAAGCTCTCGATTTACCAGTCAATCTACGTTCCTACCCGCCACCTATGGTCATGAACTTTGGGTCATGACCAAAAGAATAAGATCCCGGATACAAGCGGCTGAAATGAGTTTCCTCCGCAGAGTGGCGGGGCGCTCCCTTAGAGATCAGGTGAAGAGCTCTGTCACCCGGGAGGAGCTCGGAGTAGTGACTCTATTTTTTTTTTTACATTAATAAACGGTACCTATTTTTGTGCTTTGAAGAATATTTTGTGTAGAGACACATTTATGTATAAATCACAAAATACATTTGTGAATCCTGCGTGCATTCATCCATTTGGTAGACTGACAGAGAATGGAGTGAGTTGCTTCGCAATGCTTTCATACACTGCAACCCGCACAGGGAAGAGTAGATCAGATACACTTTTCTTTACTTCTTCATATGACTTTCATTGGCTCTGGGAAATCTTTTCGAGCGACCGCTTCAACATATGTCTGCACATGTAGCCACATGAGAAGTGCTCAGTTGCAGACATCGATGTTCTCAATCCAACGATGCTGACAAAATTTCAGTGTAAAGGTGTCACTGCCTGTGACCTTAGTGTAGTCCTCTCTATGGGAAGGACAGTGTTTAAAAAGCCAATACAGGCTGGTCAGAGCATGTTCAATGTCCCAGCCACTTGCTTTGCACCCATCCTGAAATGTATTATGCATAACATGTAATCCACATGACCCAATATTGAGCAGAGATTTGCTCACATCACCAAGAACTGTCTTTGTAGCATGTCAAATATTTTCCAATTGACATGAGGACACGATTTTTCACTCCAATCACATCAAGAACGGGAATCATTTTGTCAACAACATCACGTGCGGTTGCATGACCAAAAAACTCAGAGCCAACATACCGCGTCCGCACCTCTCCACCATCCCTAAAAAGTTTCTTTTCTTTCTGATGTACTTATTTGGATGCTGTTATAAGATCGAATGTCTATGAATTCAAACAAGTATTATTAGAATCACTGTTTTGCAAGCTAAAAATGGAAATGGCTAACAAGACTTAATGTCAAACTAGCAGTCAAGCTAGCTCACATTAGATGAAAACATGGTTGGTGATACTGGGATGGTTGTAACACCCCATTACAACCATGCTAGTATCACCAACCAAGTTTCATTTGTGTTTTAAAAACTAGCAAAGGTTAGGGATAGAGTTGCAGATACTGCTATTAAAGGGAAGCAATGCAGTTCTGGCAATTTCTTTGTTGTTTTCTTGCCGGCCCAATGTTGCATGGCAGGTTTTTCCAGAAACTGATCCAGTAAAGGGCCGCTGTGGCTGCAGGTTTTCATTCCAACCAAGCAAGAACACACCTGATTCGACTTATTCAAGTTTGACACCACTGCGTTAGGGGGAAGCAAGACAGCCACCATTCACCCCAGAAAAAGTCATATAACCATTCCAATGATTCCGAAGGTGTTATGTTAAGGTAAATTAAGCTAAAAAAAACGGCATAGTTTCCCTTTAATGTGCAAATTCAAAGTAAAATGTGCACTTTTTTAGGTGTTCTATCCATTAAATCATTTTCTTGCATTATAATTTAAAGGCTTCACCACTTTTTTGTCATGTAGTATGAAAAAAAGGTAATCATTACTTAAAAACATGAAATTAATAGTCACAATAACATAATAATAATATTTTCCATTTTGACTATATGATTGATTCATTATGTATATTTTAGACATGTTACAACCGTCCCTGTACACTGGGACGGTTGTAACAGTGGAGAGACTATATTAAATCAATTTTGCAACCTGTACATATTTAGGGCCCTATAAAATCCGTTTTATTTTTTCTCAAATTCCGTTTTATTTTTTCCCAAATTCCGTTTTTTATGTTTTAATTTTTGGGAATTCCGTTTTTTCCGTTATAATTTTTGGGAATCCCGATTTTTTTACCTTTTACTCTTATTATACTACCAAAAACAGTGTGTTTTTAATGTAAATGACTAAAATGTACACAAAATAAATAGAAATTACCTTAAATTTATTGAGGTGACAAACATACTTCCTCAATACTGTACAGTAAAGTGCATCAAAAAAATTTGACTTCATCATGTCTTCATACAGTCGTATATTTTGTGTTTTATGGGTTTCATTTGGGTTTTATTGAATAAAAACATGGTCAGCTTTCAGGCAGGTCCAGGACATGTTTGCATACCAAAATTGTTCTGAAAATTTAAGTTGTAAATATTAAAAAAATTTGCAAAGATGACCAACAAAATGAGAAATTATACTCGTAGCGTTATGTCAACTTAGCATACTAACCAGCTAGCAGTGAAAACACCAGCCCTCCTGCTGTCCTCTGGGCTCCCAGCCCAGGCAGAGTCAGCTAATAGTCCAGGCAAAGTAGCGTTTTACGACAGACTAATTGTAATAGAATTTTTTGCATCTTAGATCTTTTTTATGAGGGGTCCAGAACAACATACTAAAAGTCCTAAGAAATCCTAGTTGAGGAAATATGTTAAGTTCTCATCAATCCAACATGTGTGCCAGTAAGGCACAATGGAACTGTGTTTTTCCTTTACACCTATTAAAATGAAACTTTACACGATGAAAGTACCCATGAAAAGTAAATTTTTTTGTATTACAAGTTTCTTTGAAAATCAATTTTAATATGCAAATGAGCTATACACTAATCGCAAATATGCCCAAAATGCACCCAAATTAACTTTTTTTATATTACAAGTTTCTTTTGAAATGAATTTGAGTATGCACACGAGCTCCACACTTCTTAAATATGTCCTAATTTGCATAGGCAGAACACCATTCATATGTATGACAAATACATAGGCCCAATCTTCATCAAATCATCCTTCTGCCAATGGGTGATGGCAATGCTGCTTTTAGACTGGCCTCTAACCTGAAAACTGCCTGGCTTGGTAGTACCTGCCAGGGGTATAACCCCCGCTGGTATAGTCTTCAGGGTCACGGAGGAACACAAGCCTCCGCACCAATCCAGCCTGGATCCTTGACCCCTTCTCTGTGGCTCTTGATTCTGGCACCCCCTATATCAGTTCCTGGTTTGTTCTTTGCTTAGTTCTTCCCCTCTGGGTCATATTCATCTGATAAATCAGGCAACTGTGAGTTTGTGCAGCTAGTACCACGACTTTTTTGACAGACCGCACTCAGAGGGTAAGAGTGGACCCCCATACATCCACGGCCCTCAGCCTCAGCACTGGCTCCCCACAGGGCTGCGTGCTGAGTCCCCTGCTCTATGCCCTCTACACCCACGACTGCATCCCCGCTCACCACACCAACACCTTCGTCAAATTTGCCGATAACACCACAGTAGTGGGGCTCATCTCGAGGGGGGATGAGTCTGACTACAGAGACGAGTTGGAGCGACTGGCGGAGTGGTACAGAGTTAACAACGTGCTCCTCAACACATCAAAGACCAAGGAGCTCATCGTGGACTTCAGGAGGAAGAAAACTGACATTCAGCCGCTGCTCATAGGCGGGACCTGTGTGGAGAGGGACTCCGAATTCCGCTTCCTGGGAGTCAACATCATGAAGGACCTGGCCTGGAGCATACACACCACTGAGCTAGTGAAGAAGGTCCAGCAGAGACTTCACTTCCTGAGAGTTCTCAGAAGGAACACATCCCCCAAAAACTGCTGGTGTCCTATCGCTGCTCAATTGAGAGCATCCTGTCCTACTGTCTCTGTGTGTGGTTTTCAAGCTGCACTGTGGCACAGAGGAAGAAGCTCCAGGGGGTCACAAAGGCAGCACAGAAAATCTTTGGCTGCCCTCTCCCCTCTCCCCTCTCTGGAAGAACTTCACAGTTCCCGCTGCCTCAAAAAGGCCAAAACCATCCTACAGGACTCATCACACCCCGGTCACACACTGTTCAAACTACTGCTGTCAGGTAGGAGATACAGGTCCATGAAAACCAGAACAGACTACAAAACAGCTTTTATCCAACAGCCATAAGTGCACTGAATAGTGCTACCTAAGCATAACTCTCACCACTTACCTCTGTCAAAGGGCTATGTGCAATTTGTTTTGACTGTGAATGTATGAATGTATGGGTGTGTCTCCTATGTGTTTTTAGTGTTATTACATATTCAGTAGTTTTTATTTAGGTATTTTTTTACGCAGCTTCTACCTCAGCAGATGTTTTGCACTGAATAAGGACTGCACTTAATTTCGTTGTACCTGTTACAATGACAATAAAGATATTCTATTCTATTCTATTCTCGGCAAATGGCAGTGCAAGGGAGTCCATGTTTTTTTGCATCTCTTTGTACTGCAGTCTTTCTTGCAACTACAGCGGACTACATCTAGTATTTCTGGTGGTGCTGCAGGCTGATCGGTCATTATTGGTATAAATCTCCCATCCAAAACATGCCACCCCCAGTCTTTTGGGTCCATACATTCACTTCCCCCGTTCCACTCCATCATTTGGAAAAAGACCTGAAGACTATGGAACTTTGCAGCTGTTGATGTTAGAGGGAGAGTTTGAGGTTCCACTGGAAATGAGTTCTGAGTTACTTTATCACAGAATCGCCAGTATCTCAGCATATCCAGGGATTCATCTTTTTCGCCTCCATACAGTGATACTAGAGCCTTTTCACCTGCTGCAATGATGATGCCTTTTCCCACATTTTCCTGTGACTGGCTGAACACCTTTAGCTTGTTCGAGAAAGCTAGTGTCATTCTTTACTTTTTTTAGTGCCATTCCCTTTCCTATGCCAAATAGATGAGACATAGAATCACAGTCTGAAATGACATGGATAAAGAGGAGATTGTCACACACCTTGGGACCCAGTAACTCCTTCATCTGCTTTATGCACCATATCCGTCTTGTTTTTGTTACTTTCTTTGGTTCTGGTGCCAGAAACATCTCCTGTGCATTCAGATCAGCATGATGCAACAAAGTGTTCAAATTTATTGTGTTTATGCATAGGTTAACTTACTGAATGGACATGAATGTGTTGGTTTTTTGTTTTTTTCTACTTGTGACTTTATGGCTTCCTCGCCATAAGTCAATTAGGCCTAGTGTTGAGCTCATTTGCATATTTAGAATTGACTGATGTAAAACAAAAATGTTACTTTTCATGTATACTTTCATTGTGTGAGGTTTGATTGTGTTAGGAGTAAAGGAAAAAATAAGGGGTGTATTTTGGGCATATTCGATTAGTGTATAGCTCATTTGCATATTCAAATTCATTTTCAAAGAAACTTGTAATACAAAAAATGTTACATTTCATGGATGATTTCATTGTATAAAGTTTCATTTTGATAGGAGTAAAGGAAAAAAATAGCCCCATTGGGGTGTATTGTTGCCTGGTCTTACTGGCACACATGTTGGATTGATGAGAATTTAACATATTTCCTCAACTAGGATTTCTTAGGACTTTTAGTATGTTGTTCTGGACACCTCATAGAAAAAATCTAAGCTGCAAAAAATTCTATTACAATTAGATCTATTTTTGGCTCCAAAATGAGTTACTTTGCCTGGACTATAAGAGGGCTGCGGCTAACGGGGCTAACTAGCTAACAGCAGCTACTGTTAGCAGTCACTCTGGTATTATATGCCGATAATATGAATCGGACAGGTGGCTAACTCACGATTACACCTTTAATTATGATTTCTCAGGTCTGCTTCTTTGCAAAACAACAGTTCAACTGACACATAAAAGTCGTTCGGCAACTGCTCGGCTCTGACTGTTTCTCAGTTTTTTCGCCGACGAAGACGGAGCCGTGGGCAGCCACTTCGCCATGCTTACAATGTTTTGATGGGGGAGCTCAATCTGTGGGGACTGAGGGGGGCGGACGCGGCTTGTTGTGCCACCCAGATTTGCTTCCCTCTGTGCAGTTTTCCCCAGACATACGTTCCTCTTCCACATGAAAACAGCATTTCAGTGAAATTATGTCAAATTCCGCGATATTCCGCGTTAAAAAGTAGATTCCGTTTTAATCGGCCAATTCCGCGATTCCGTCCGCGATTCCGTGATCGCGGAAATCATAGGGCCCTACATATTTCATAAAATCACTTAAATACATTATTTCAGCAGTTGACAGATTGAAGTTTATAATATAACACATTGGTTATTCCAGTGTAAATGGTTTTTGATGTATTGCTTAAGTTGCAAAAAAGTGTTACAACTGTCCCTGGTCTCCCCTACAAATTCCATGACTTCCCAGGCCTGGACATTTTTATTTTTAAATTCCATGACTTTTCCAGGTTTTCCATGACCATGGGAACCTGTTTGGTTAGTAATGTTGTCTCTATTGACGGCTGGCATTTTGATAACAGGCTGCACACTTGAGTCATTGTTATTCAATGTGTTGCCCGGACTTTGTTCTTCAATAAATCTCTGATTTGTGTACCAGGTTTTGTGTGACTGAACCCTCCTTTGCTTAATCAGTTGTCTTATGTTGCACCCTGATACCCTGGTCCACCTGGGGATGTAACATCATTCACTTTTCATGTAATTAACTTCAGAAAGTATAGTAGTACATAACTCAAGTCTTAGCTCTTTTTTATGATATTGTTTATATTAGTGCTGTCAAACGATTAAATATTTAATCACAATTAATTGCATTCATATTCTTACGACCCTAGAGGTCATAAATGTTTCTATTTGTCTGTTTTTAATATCCCTCTTTAACCTGTGTGAGTATGAGTGTGTGTGTGAGATTGGTTGCAGGTGTGTCTGATTGTCGGTTGCCCTGTGGAGCTGATTGGCTGCTTTCCTGGAGCCATAGGTTTAAAGGCTGGCTCCTCCCCAGTTCCTGTGGGCTCTCCTCTACTGTCCCAGACTACCAGCATTGCGTGATTGTGAAAAATATGTTTGTTAATAAAACTATTGAAAAATGCTTTGCTGCTGGTGGTGCTTGGAGGAAGAGGGGAGTCACACTCTTGTTGCGCCAGGGTTTCCCCCTAGGCCCTGGTCGTAACAATATCATAGAATAGTATCTATTCTAAATGTCCCTTGATTTATTTTTGTCCCATTATTTTTTCACCTTTTAATGCTCTTATCAACATGGAAATGTGGATTGGCTTGCTTTATGCAAATGTTTTTTTTCTATTGAGCTAATTTTTTTATTGGGCTCATCAACCCAGCCTCTTTTTTCAGAAAGAATGAACAGTAACGGTTAGGTTACCAATAAAACATGAGCCTACTACTTCTTTGCTTTGAGCCAGTTACTCAAACAGCTGTCCAGAATTGCCACAGGCCCTGTTTTTGTGAATGAAATAGCTGGGTGCAGGTCGTTAAGGTAACATGTGTGGGTGGGACTCCTGGCCCTCTGTAGCCTCTCATAGGGCCATTGGCCAATATGCAGTTCTCTCGAGTTGCTGTGCGTGTGTGTCCAAGCGTGTGTGTGTGCGTGCATGCAGTGCACCATGACATTAAGCTACCGCGTCTTGCGCTCACCATCCACCTAAAACGTAACATGCCTACGACTCTTTGGCCGGCTCGCAAGCCCAAACAGCACGCCTGTCATTTTTCTTCCGGTCTATCTAGATCCAGTGTGGTGTTATAGTTTTTCTAACCTTACTAGTTGTTGCAACAGCGTGTGAAAAAAACTACAGTTTGCCAGGCCAAAAAGAACGTTAATCCCGCGATAAAAAAATTGACGCCGTTAAAATGGGTTTGCGCTAACGCCATTAATAACGCGTTTAACTGACAACACTAGTTTATATCAAGAAAACATGCTTAATAGCAGGTGTAATAGTATAGATAGAAAGGTCATCTTGGACTTAAATTGAAGCCTACAAATGTGGGAAGTTATTCACATCCATGTAAGGCACTGATATGTATAATAAAATGCTTGAAAATGATCACTTTGGTGACAGTTTGTCAGGTGGACACACATTTTTTTGTCTTTTGGGATAATATAAGGGTGATATTTGAAAATAGAAATGCGGTATGCCCCAGAATATTATTCCGATAGTTTCCCCTATGTGTCAGGATACACCATACAACATTTCAGACTTATTTGACCATTTATGCAATTGCAGTACCCTAATATATGCAATTACATAATTTCGCCGGACGCTTTTCCCAAAAAGGTTTTTTTTTGGCCCCTTAGGCCAAACTGCCCCGAGTTGGGGTTGGAGGTTATCAACTTGTGATGGCCCAATGTATGGGATAACAGGAAATAATAGTGAAAAAAGGTAGCAAAAAACATCCTGAGGGGTGTACCTGGCTCCTGGCCTATTTCTTGACTAAAAAACAACATGTATCAGTTAGAGGGCTCAGTTCAGATCCATTAAAACTCAGTTGATTTTGACTAAAGTTGGTCCATCTGTGTGTCATGTACATGAGGGCATGTTTTGCAGGTTTCCTCTTAGCGAGCACTTCTCATGAGACTGAAAAGGCACCATCTGCACAGCCAAAATCTGGTTCTGTTATAAAACTACATTCACTCAATAGACTTTTTCTTCACTTCACTTTAAAACTTTTCTGCAATCCATGGTTATTTGTTCATATGTTATTATAAGTTATGTTGAGTGACTCTGTTTCATTTGAAGTGTTTTAGTAGTCTAAAATCCTGCATATTTTCAAGTATTTGATTGTTTCTACCTAAACCTGTTTAACTTGTACATATTGAATTGTTCTTACCTGCTGTAGGCTTCACAAAGCTGTCTGATAATCAGGAAGCAGCGAGAGCAGACAGCATCTTTATATCAGCATGAAGGGAGGATCCTCTGTGGTCACGTGATTTCACAGAAACAGCCTCAGATACAAGAAACGTCCTGTGCAGAGACTGCAGTGAGTTAAGTTTCTCTGTGCTGTGTGAGACTACATGAGCGTCACTTTTTCTTTAACATGTGATTATATTACAACCTATAAATCCGGCTAAGGTGATTCATGAAGCATCTCAGTGTATGAAATCCTCAATTTTCTGTGTGACTGCACACAACTACTTTGTTATCATTTAGAAAAAGCAGTCAGAAAAAACTAAACTCCCTTTTTATTTACTTTAGACTTCAACAGTTCTGTTGAATGATACCAGTATCTGTGTGACTTCCTCAGTGAACAAATGTTCTCAGACAGACACTTCCTGAATGTGGCCAAAATCACAGACATGACTCTGCTGCACGCACGTCACTCAGAGCTGCACGGCAACGTGGCAGTTTCTAATTTATGTCACTAATTAATGTCATAGAGGACTTTAGTCAGCAGCCACTGCTTCTTCAGTGGATAGCAGAAGCAGAAGGTAGAAAGCATAATAAGTGTTGGAAACACTTGTGCTAATTAGAGACAGAAAATTATTATTATTTAACCCTTCACTGCTACTAATTGTTACTCTGCGCTCCGGTCAGCTGAGCTGGCTGCTCTTTGGTCGGAGTTTACAGGAACGGAAGTAAATAAAAATGTGGCGTTACATCGTAACGGTTGAACATGGGGAATAATGAAGTACAGTAAATTCTACAGTTGCAAGTAGATATTGCTATATATTACTACCTTCTAATCACCTAATGATGCAACTTCCACTTCCTTTGTGTGGGTCCAGCGCAGCTGAACATATGAAATAATTTGAAATTTGGAAATTCCAGTAAGTTGCAGGGAGATATTGATATAGATTTTTCACCATCTAACCTTCATTTTGAACCACTTTGTCCATTCAGACTTCATTTCCTGTAAATTCACGGCTTAGTAAATGACCCTTGAATAGTTTCAACCCTGTGATATTTCATTGATATCACATAATTACTGAATAATCAACTCTAACAAGTAGGCTACTGATTGGGAAATACTATGTGCATGCCAT
>CAEMYA010000030.1:29072-39939 GCA_903131615.1 Diplodus sargus
CTGACGGTGTTAATAACAGCAGGATGTATGTGTGGAGGAGTTTAAGGTGCAGCTGCTGGATGTTTGACACTTTGTCACATTTGGATGAGAGAAGAACAAAGTGTCTTTAGACAAGAACATGTAACGTCCAAGTAAAGAAGGTCAATAACAGCTGGAGTGAAATCATCAGAAGTTAATTCATAGTGGTAGACTTTATCTATTGTAGCTGGGCGGGTCCACTGATCCCGTATGTGCTAACAGCTACATCACAGAATGCTAGAAAACCATTTATTACATGTTTCTATTGTTAATGAAGCTAAATGTGGAAACTTAAAGCAAAGTTCTGCCTTTAAAACTGGAACCAACTTTCACCTAAAACCATTTTAAAATAGTTTCTAATGTTGTGATTTGATTGAAGTGTTTAAAGATGTAAACCCTGTTTATTGTTTCATACATTCTGTAAATCACTTTGAATTACATGTGTTTGACTTCAGAGTGGTTTTAATACCTTCTCAAAATCAGAAGAGGTCCATTACAACACCAGAACACTTTAATATACAGCTGTCACATTTTGTTCTCATCCAATCAGTAAATAGAATTTTTATTTAGTTTTATTGTAATTTATTTGATTTAGCTTTTTCACAATTAACATAAAATAACACATTTGAGACGTAGAAGGAGGCTAAAGTCTGTACATGAAATTAAATGTTTAAATGATCTCCTTCTTCTACAGGAAAACTAAAGAATCAGTGAAATACGAGGACATCATCTCGAAGAGTCTTCTTGTCCGTTCAGGATCTCCTGCTGTCTACCAGCTGAGACCAAAGAAAGAGGAGATTGGATCTCTAAGAAGAATGACTCTTGGTGAAAAAGATCTGAACCAGACAAACAGAACCATCTTACTTGTGGGAGAAACAGGAACAGGAAAATCTACTCTGATCAACGCTCTGGTCAACTACAGCATGGGAGTGAAGTGGGAGGACGATGTCTGGTTTCAGATTGTAGAGGAGGAGGAGAAAAGTCAAACAGAGAGTCAGACATCAGATGTGATCGTGTACCAGATCTTTGGATTTGAAGGTAAAACTCTGCCCTACTCTCTGACCATCATCGACACTCCTGGATACGGAAATACCAGAGGGATTGAACAAGATGTCATCATCAGTGAAAGATTATTAGACTGGTTCTGCTCAGATGATGGAGTTCATGAGATTAATGCAGTGGGTCTGGTGCTGAGTGCGAATCAGATTCGACTGGATGACCGACTGATGTACGTCTTTGATTCAGTGGTGTCTCTGTTTGGAAAAGACATGGAGAAAAACATTGCTCTCCTCTTCACACACTCAGATGGTCTGAGACCTGAAGACGCTCTGAAAGCTCTCGAGGCTGCAAACATTAAATGTGCCAAAGACGAGGACGGTGATCCTCTTCATTTTATGTTCAATAACCGCCAGAGCAGAGAGAAAAGAAAGAAAACTGCGGTTGGTTTAAAAACTGCATGGGATGTGACAACAGATGGAATCAGTCGGTTCACAGATTTTCTCAAAACAGCTGAACCTCAGAAGCTGATGTCAACCATTAATGTTTTGAAAGAGCGGCAAGTACTGAAAGCCTGCATTGAAAACCTGCGAAGCAGAGTTGAACATGTGGAACTTCAACAGAGAGAGATCCAGCAGACTGAGCAAGCTCTGAAGAAACATCAAGAGCAGATGAAGAACAATGAGAACTTCATTCAAGAAGTGGATGAGGTTTACAAAGTTAAACAGCCTATTGATGGTGGAATGTCTGGGTTTTTTTGGGCATGGTATAGAGCAGCTACCTCCTGTACAGTCTGTGAGGAGAGCTGTCACTATCCATGCAAAGAGTCCTGGTCTGCCAACAAATGTGAGGTCATGAAAGATGGCCGCTGCACTGTATGTACCGGGAAGTGTCCTGCATCAGACCATGTGAAAGAAAAGTGGATCTATGTGACCAAAACAAGAAAAGTTAAACAGACCATGGAAGAAGTAAAGAGGAAGTATGAAACGAACAAGGAGGGACATGAGAGCAAATTTAGTCTTTTGGAAAGTCGTAAGATGAAGATGGAGAAACTTCAGAAAGAAAAAGATCAGTGGCTGGAGGAGACATTCAAGCATGTTGTCAAACTGGAGCAGATCGCTCTGAATGTTGATTCACTGTCCACTCATGTCCACTTGGACTTCCTACTTGAGAAGATGAAGGAGAAAGGAGACACAGAGAAGATCCAGAAACTGGAAGAGATGAAGAGTCGAGTGGATGAAAGAACCAGAGCAGCGATGCGATACAGATAAACAGCAGCTGGTTAAGAAGCGAAGAAGTAGGTGAAGAGGATGTGAGAGCAGACAGATGTGTAGAGAACAAACTCTACGCTGTCGATTCAAATGATTGAAGGTTTTTCAAGTCTTGTTGTCATCACTATCAGAAAATGAAAATGTAATCAGTGTTTAGATGTGTAATTTGTGCAGACAGCGCCCTCTGTGGTCTGTAATGATGTTTGTTCCTGTAGTTTGATGATTAATCAGCAGCAGTTACTGTACAGATGATCAGCAGTGCTGAGTCATGTTCTGATCCACATCAGTGAACGCTGAGTCAGGATTGATTTGGTGCTGTTAGTTACATCATTCAGCCTCTTTTCTCCTCTCAGCTGCTCATCACATCAGAGCACAACCTTCACTGTGTTCACATTTACTACTGCAGTGCCCGTAGAAAGCATGTATTCCTATAGAAAAGTGGGAGGTTAAGAAGCTTTTTCATGAATGGCCAAATGAGGCTGTTTGAAAGTGGAACGTCAGGAATATTTAGGTTTGTTGTGAAATCTGATATTCCAGGGTATAATTGTCCGTTTTTGACTATTTTTAATTTTGCCATTATATTTCACCTTAAAACTATTTACTTGGTGTCATTATTTTCAGCACAACCTCATGTGCACAGGCCGTGGCGGTGGTCTGTCTGTCATCTACCGTGATGAGCTGGATCTGTCCCCCCTGCCTCTACCTGAACTGTCCTCTTTTGAATGCCTTGCATTTAAATGTAAGCCTCCGTTCCTCATGACTGTACTTCTCATCTACCCAAACCAAACCCAGCTTTCATTCCGGAGATGTACAACCTCCTCTCATCATTCTATACTACATCTGCCAATACAATTATACTGGGAGACATGACCATCCACTTGAAATCCCCATCCTGCTGTCTTGCTGCTGAATTTCTTCAATTTTTGGACTGTTTCAATCTCACTTAACATGTTTATGTACCCACTCACACCAGGGGGCACACTCTCGATCTGGTCATCACTGACTCTGCCCCTATCAGCAAGCTACAGGTATATGACCTGGGCGTGTCTGACCACAAGGTGATCTCCATGGAGTTACCATTTCCATCCCCCCATATCAAGAAAAATCACCTGCTCCGCTTTAGGAACCTGAAAAACATCAACCTAGAAAATTTGACTGTGGACCTCCAGTGCCTTCTTTCTGCTCAGCTTTCATCAGCCAGTGATTCTGTGGATTTCTATAATAAAACCCTGGGTAACATCCTGGATCTCCATGCAACTGTTAGGACCAGAACAGTCAGCTTCTCCCGTTCAACACCCTGGTTCACTAACGAACTGCAGAAAATGAAGACAGCTGGGCGTGCTTTGGAGCGGCGTTACAAAGCCTCAGAACTCACTGTGCATAGACAAGCCTATCGGGAACATCAGAGGGCCTACTCTAAATCCCTCAGAGAAGCACGATCAAAATTTTACTCCAACATAATAAAAGAGAATACTGGAAACTCTAAGCAGCTATTCTCCACCATTAATCATCTCCTCAAGCCACAAACAGCCCTGCACATAGAAACTACAGAAGAACACTGCAACAAGTTCATGGACTTTTTCAGCTCCAAAATTGACTCCATCCGTGCCATCCTATCTGAATGTCTCTCCACTCTACCTGTCCTGGCTGTTGACCCACAGTCTGCGATCTCCAAGCCTCTCCACTGCTTCCCTGAAGTCTCACAGCAAGAGATTGAGGACATCATCAGGAGGATGAAACCCTCTACTTGTGCCCTTGACCCCTTTCCTACAGCCCTGGTGAAAAAAACATCTCTATTATAAGTCCTCTGATCACCACAGTGATAAACCACTCCATCCAAGCTGGCCATGTTCCACCTGCCCTAAAAACGGCCATAATCAGACCTATCGTTTAAAAACCCTCCTTGGACCCTGAAATCCTTGCCAAGTACAGGCCCATTTCCAACTTTCCATTTCTCTCCAAGGTTCTAGAAAAAAGCTGTTTCTGCCCGCCTACAGGATCACCTGAAACAAAACAACCTCGAAAGGTTTCAGTCTGGTTTCCGCTCCGCCCACAGCACTCAAACAGCTCTGATGAGGGTCACAAACGACTTGCTGATGACGGCTGATGCTGGCTCACCCTCTCTCCTCATCCTCCTTGACTTGTCTGCAGCATTCGACACTGTCGACCACTGTGTACTTCTCAACCGCCTACATCACACCATCGGACTTACTGACACCGCTCTCGACTGGTTCCACTTGTATCTCACCGACAGGACAGAGTACGTCTCCATTGGAGGTGCAAGATCAGGGACACACACTGTCACCTGTGGGGTCCCTCAAGGGTCAGTCCTTGGCCCCACCCTCTTCACACTCTACATGCTCCCCCTTGGCCAGGTCATCAGTCGCTTTGGAGTCTCATTTCATTGTTATGCAGATGACACACGACTGTACATTAAAATGGACTCAAGCCCCTCTGCAACTTTGCCTCCAACTATACCACCATCACCACTATCCACTATCACCACCTGTCTGGAGGAGATAAAGGCGTGGATGAAGCACAACTTCCTGCAGTTAAACAGCTCCAAAACAGAAGTCATACTTGTTGGCACCCCTCACCAGATCCAGTCATCCTCCATAACCAGCATCACGTTGTCCGGGCAGGTCATTCCCCTCTCCACATCCGTCACTAACCTTGGTGTTATATTTGACCCTCACCTCACCTTTGAGGCTCACATCAAACGTCTCTGCAAAAACTCCTTCCATCACCTCAGAAATATTGCCAAACTCCGACCCTCACTCTCCTTTCCTGACGCCGAAAAGCTCGTCCATGCCTTTGTCTCCTCCAGGCTGGATTACTGCAATGCACTTCTGATTGGAACCCCCAGCAAGAGCATCCAAAGGCTCCAGTATGTGCAGAACAGTGCTGCTAGGATCCTGATGAGAGTGCGAAAGTATGAACACATCACACCCATCCTCCATTCACTTCACTGGCTTCCCATCTCTGCCAGGATTGATTACAAGGTCTCCCTCCTCACTCACCAGTGCGTCCATGGCAACGCCCCCTCCTATCTTAAAGAACTGCTAACCACACAAACCTCATCTCGACCCCTCCGCTCGACCAACTCTCACCGTCTCCACCCCCCCAGGACTAAGTTCCGCACCCTAGCATTCTGTTCTGCCGCCCCTCGTCTATGGAACAGCCTCCCTGAATACCTGAGGGCTCCACAGACTGTTGAATGTTTTAAAAAAGGACTTAAAACTTTCCTTTTTAGCAGATACTATGACCACTAAGTTGCTTTTGACTTTCAGATGTTTTTCTTTTTTTCTTTTACTAATGTTTTCTTTTATTGGTGCTTTTCCTGTAGCACTTTGAGATTTATTTAAATGTCAAGTGTTTTACAAATTAAATATATTATTATTGTTATTATTATGTGTGACTGTACTGTTATTTTTTCATTTTGACATATTGTATTAACACAATGGACCTAAAATCACAAAAAAACATAAAATCTGAGTAGAAAAAGTTAGATTTTTTTACTGTGAAAATCAAATATGTTTAACAAACCATTTGTATTACTTATAATGCAAATTTAAATTGTTATTTGCTAAATATGTACATACATTTTAAAAAATGACAAAGTTATGAGTAACTATTTACATTTAAATGCAGGCAATGCTCAGGTCTGCCTGAGCTCCTTCCAGCTGAATGAAGAGCTGCACTGCCTGCTCCACATTCAGCTTCTCCTGTTTTGACTCATTAAACAAAAACCGACTCCAGTACACACTAAACACACGACACCAAACACTACATAACACACTAACTATACACTCCAAACACGCTAAATGTCACAAATCTCTCAATTCTTAATATCGCTGTCTGTACACCGACCGTCGTCGCCTGTGACCCATCTGCCGAAGTCCCTCCCACAACTTCCTGTTCCTCTACAACCAAACTTGCTGCTTGGACACTTTCATGACAAAAGCCCATTTTTACTGTTTCTTCTGCACCAGACACAAAGCAAACGTGACAGCAATGTTCGTGAAAAGCGTGGCGGACATTATTGACCCTAAGTCGGCTAGCAGCTAGCTACACACGAACATCCACAGATTCCGACTCCACTTTGTTGTCCTCGCATATCCGGATCTCCTCAGACCCGAACAGACTCGGTCCGGACTCATTTAGTCTCATTAATCCACAACAGTCAGTTTAGATGCACAGAACAGAACGAGACCAAACCGCCGGCAAAATCCCAATCCAGGTCGTGCCGCTGCAGGTATGAATCCACTTGTTCCTTAACCCCTTAAGGAACACCCTTCACTAAACAAACACCCTTCGTAAAAACTTTGCTAATAGTTTTAAGCATCAGATCTTAACAGTATATACTCATGCCGCTCACTGTTGGAAAACTGAGACTGTCATGATTATTTTAAGCCCAAACTCAAAGGAAAAAAGTCATTTCCAGACCATGTAACAGCCTTCTAAACTCACCTCACTAACAACATTAGAAAGAGCTCTCTACTGCAAGAAGCAAGAATGCCTTCATACCTTCAGAGTGTTCCCTTTTTCCACAGCTACACGTCATGCAACAATTTTTTTTTTCATAGTTCGCCAAGAATCCATAGAATGGGAATATTATATATTATATATTATATGTCATTTTACCCAAAACTAGCTGCAAGTGTCGAACAAGCAAGAAGCCCCAGGGTCTTAGCTTTCATTTGAGACCAAGATGATGTTTCTAGGTAAAGGGGTTCTCAAGTTATAAGCCTTTGAATCTCAGTAGGCGCTCTTGTAAAGAAAGGACCCAAGCAAAACGCACGGACATGCCTTTAGAAAAAAAGTTGTGAAAAATCAATTTTTTTTAGGATTTAAACAGTAGAACTAATAATTTTTCCCTCTGATATGTGACGCGCCCGCCGTATCCGGGAGTGGCAATGCGCGATGTGCTCTTATGGAGCAGGTGGACGGAGATGGAGTTGGGGGAGGAGGAGGAAGGAGGAAGGTGCACAACAGGAGCAGGTGGTGCGTTTGGAGACTTGCGGCGATGCACCTGAGTGGCAGCAGCAACATCGCCACCCAGTCAAGACGGGCATTAATACCTTGCCGCATCCCGGACAGTGCGGTCCGGTCTGACAATGCTGCCGCGGCGTGTAGTGGGTCTGGATCCTCTGCACCTATGTGTTCGCTGCTCCGTCATCAGCTGGCCGTTGCGCACTGCTCGGCCCGTGCGCACTGCTCCCGATGTGTGATGTCATGGGGATGCCAGGCTTAGAAAAAATTATGGCAATTTCCTCCCACGCCCGTTTAACCAAAGCTAGTTTGGATGGATTTCTCCCCATACAACGCCACTTCTCTGTCTTTTACAGCCCCGACGAGAACGTCGGTCTCCTCGGCTGTGAACTGCTCCAGGCGTGCGCCTGGCAAATGCGCCCTTATAATAGCAATCCGCCATTGAACAAGCGCGCCTGCTCTTAAAGGGAATGTGAGATGACGCTCTGATTGGTTTATTGCACGTTACGCCCAAACCACACCTATGACTAATGCAGCTACTTCAGACCAACCCATTTTAGATTTGCCCCGGCGCAAGAGTCATTTATCCCGCTGGCATGATAGCAACAGCGCCTGAGATCCGCCCACAAACCTACTTGCGCTTTGCGCTTGAGACTTGCGTTTCAGATCGTCAAAATAGGGCCCCAACTGTCAGTGTTTGATTCTGGGCTGCAGATTGATACTCGAGGGAGAAAAAGCAGCAGTATTCTCTACTAGTTAGCATTTTGCTCAAAGCACCACTGACCATAAAAGTTATTCTACCACACCTTCAGCTCGTGTCTGAAAGGTTTGGAGGTAGGAAGCTTCTCCAGATATTCAACCATCCGACATTCACTCCTGAAGAGGCTTTATAACGCTTCATGTGTTTCTGAATTCCTCCTTTCTGCACCTTTTTCTAAACTGTCCCGTCTTTTCAAATTTGGGATCTCAGGGCTTCAATCAAGTTGGACGAGCTGCATGGAGCCAGTTTGGATTTGTTTTTGTAGGTTAATCTGCTTAGATCCTCTAGAAGGATGCTCCCTAAGATGAGAGGAACTTGCCTTAAAAATCAAGTTTTTAAGATTTTGCTCAGTGTCAAAGTAATCTGGTGATCGTTTTCTGTAAATTCACATGTACACTACAATCAGGAGGTGCTAACAGCTAATTCAGCAAACTTTTAATGGAATTTTGGAGTATGTTTTAATTAATTAACATGTTTTCATTCAAAGCCGAACTTTGCAGCAGCTGTTTCCGGACCAGATTCCTTCGGCGTTTTCTAGCTTTGCACCAGTTTTGTGCATACGTTTTTCCCTACAGGGCTTCGGCGGACCTGGATTCAGAACGCAGATAAACCTGTTTGGTAGCAAGTGACAGCTAGCGATGCGCATTGTTAACCGGTTTCGCTTGGGAACCGGTTAAAAAATCGCTAACAAAAACCCTTTACGATTCCGCTGACTATTCCTCCCGGCCGTGCCGACACTGTAAACAAACGTACCCTACTTGCAAATTTGCGATGACGTCACACACAAGCGGCTGCAGAGCAGAGGTAAGTTGAGCTGCTACGTGCGATGCACTGTGGTGAAATGTCTTCCTGGGATCCAAAGTCTGGCTGCATTTAACAAAGAAGGACGACACCTCAGGGATCATCACCTGTAATACCTGTAAGAGGGATCTGTGCGCCAAAGGCGGTCACACAACTAATATGTCCAAGCATCTGGCCACACAACACGGCATTATACTACAGCAATGCTGTGTGTTTGACGCACTTAGCAGCACCAGTGTGAGCACCAGCACAGCAGGTAGAATTCAACAACTGACTAACATCGTGTGATAATGATAAAGATGAGGTTAATTTAATCCGCCCAGCCCGTTCCTTGTTTGTTGTTCCTCTTGTTCGTCTGTGGGATTATCCTGAGCCAATAGCCACATCACCTGTGGACTAATTTTTACTAATTTGAGTATTGTTTAGTTGTTTATTGAGGACTCATTTGAATATTGTTTATTCTCAGCAGTGAATAATTAAGATTTATATTAATAAACCAGGTTGTATTCTTTTCTGTACTCATTTACTACTTGTTTTTCAGCCTATTTGGGAATGGATAAGAGAATCGATAAAAAACCGGATTGATAAACAGGAATCGATAAAGCATCAGAATCGCTAAATCCTCATCAATATACATCCCTAGTGACTGCTACGCTAAACACCCGCTAACTATCGAGCGAGCCATGAAGAAACCAAGCTGAACACATACAGGGCTCCCAATAAAACAGTCCAGCAATAACATTGTTCAAAAGACTATCAAGTCACGTTGCAAAGACAAAGTTCATGTTTACTGTGTCTGGTCTCTTTTGTCAAGCTCCTTTTTCTTCTTCTGTTCCTCCGACTGTGGCTTCCTGGGTCTCTTTTTAGATGACTGATCCATTATGAATACAACAATTGCCTTGCAACTGGCAGTTTATCTACCCGGTTCCATGTTTGGGGTCGTGTTTGCCGTAAAGCTCCCACTGGCTCACTTCCGGATTGACTTCGGACCGGTGGCAACAAGTTGCATGTTCTGTTTCTCCGCCCAGAGGCGCCAGGGGGAGCCGTAGCAACGACCAAACGACCCAGAAAGTGTCAAAGAACATTCAGAATGACTCTCAGCCTGCATAATTAGGGTAATTTTTGCTAATAGTGTTGCATAGTGCCCCTTTAAGATATATTATACGTAATGTAAGGCACAATCATCTTGAGAATAACATTTCACAGAGATTTTCACTCACAGCAGGAGAGAAACATCTTTTATTCATTGTTTTTTACTATCTGTTTGGTATCTTCTCCAGAGCTTTCGTGGACTCTGGCTGTCTGAACCAGTCGTGAACACTCTGAGGTCTCTGATTGGACGATGATTCTCCTCTGGTTGGAGGAAGCGACCAATCACGTTGTGCCAGGATCTAAAGTTCTGTTGCAGCCAAGAGAGAAACGTATCCTGGTCCAGAATTCATGACTCTTTGCTGGTCATAGAAATAATTTCAAGTGTTTAAATATTTGAGAATATTCAGTGTGAGAGGTGTTCTGGTTCCTAAAGGACCTCCTGGACCAGAGTCTGGTGGTTTCTACCATCAGTGACGAGCTTCCTGCCGTCTCTGCCTGCCATGACGACTCTGGGACGGATGCTGCCGACCATCAGCTGAGCCAGCTCATGATGGACACACTGAAGGCTGTTCACAGTCCTGAGTTTTATATTTATTCATGAAGACCGACTGCTGCTGGAGGTGATGATGTCATCATATTGTGGCGCGGTGCAAGCTAGGGGTGAGTGTTGCCGAACAACGCCACCTGGGGAATTTCGCCACAGGAAGTAGTTACTGTTTTACTAGGAGACTATAAGGTCACAGGTTCGTAAATCACCACTGGGCAGGAGACAGTGTTCAAAATATAAAAATACTTTTATTGTACAATGGGTTTTTTTTTTAGTTTCAAAATTTACCAAGCCATCTCACATTAATCACTGGGCCACAAAAAGGGGATGGACAGAGCTGGGCTTGCCACGGCGGCCTGAAACCAAAGAGGAGGGAGAAACAAACCAAAA
>CAEMYA010000031.1:7888-31827 GCA_903131615.1 Diplodus sargus
TCTTTTCTCCTGCTTTACCTCTCTCTCTGTGAGAACACTCACACATTGCATGTGGGACGTTAGGATGTGTGCTACACTATGGGAGGTCTGTCAGCAACACATCCATCAAATGTAGCATCAAAACAAACTATGTTAACAGTTGTATTTTTCTTGTCTGCGTATTCAGACAAGACTGTGAAAGAAACGCCTTCAGAGAAAATAGAACTGACGTCTTCCTGTGGTTGTGACAGCTCTTTCAGCTGATACTGTACACACACGACTGTGTCCTGGCCTACACATATTATTGACATTCCAAAGGACAGATTCTGTGGTTTTATTCTTATTGAGGGCAAAGTTAAAGAGAAGAAATACATCTTTGTGTACATCCACACTTGTGTGTCATGTCTTATTCATTGGCTAGCTAACTGTTGGTGGTATTGGGAGTGTGTGTGTAGCTCAGAGAATCACTGTGACAGTAGTGCTGTATGTGTTTCCACCATGGCTACAGTGTGCATGCTGGCTGCATGTCAAATCAAAATGTCCGATTTGTATTCTTGTTGAGTAAGGAGATGAAGCGTGACGGGGCCTGTGTTCATCTGAAAAATGATCAGATTGGTCAAAAGCAGCTTATATGGCAATAGTGATGATTACTGTAGCAAGGGAAGAAGTCAGGTGACGTGGTATTAAGAGCATGCTGTGTACTGCATACTGTAGGATGGAGAACGAGGTGGATGGATGGGTAAAGCGAACACAGGACTCTGACCCAGGAGACTACTGATGGTGTCCTGGGTCAAATGAAAAATCAACTTTGAGTTATTTGACCTAAAACAAGATAATTTTGACCAAAAACTGTGTGAGGATGTGTTGTTCATCACACTGCTTGTTGGATGGTCCCCCGAAGACTCTCTGACATCAGATGAAGGAGATCTGTGTCCACACTTTCTCTCTATGTCTTAAACCGCAGATCTGACATTCACACCCAGTTCACACCTCGATGGGTCGGCTTTTTGCAGGTGAGAAGGGAGTCTGAGTTTTAACTTCTGTCTTATTTCTTTGTTCACACATCTATTTCTGTGAACTGTGCGAACAACTACTGCAACACTATGCATGCCTTGTAGGAGAGACTGCCTGAAAATGTACTCTAAAATACCCATGTTGAACCAACATGGCAATTCCCCTCATGTTAAAGTGAAACTCTTGCCAAAAAGGAACCAAGGCTTTATTTGTGATTGCATATGAGTGAAACCTTCGTGTAGAAGCATAAAGAGGCACTTTTAAGATTTACCGTAGTTTCGTTTGCGACCTAACAGGCAGGAGAGTAATGGTGGACCACTCCTCAAGCCTTCCTGTTAGGTTGCACTCGGGGATTGACACTTTGTGTCTGCCATGGCGGCGGTGCGCCGGAGATGCTACTGCTAAAAAGAGTTGTCCAAAAACCTTCTTTTTAGTAAACTCTGTGTACACAAACAATGTTCTCAATGCTCGTGATCATGTGTAGAGACCCTGGTGATACTACGAGCAAAGTTTCATGTGTCGAGCCTTCTTAGTGTTTTAAAAATAGCGGTTTTGATGCTAGCATACCAGTTCCCCATGCACTCCATTGAAAATGAGCTTGCCCGAAAACGAAACTACAGAAAATCTTAAAAGTGCCTCTTTCCTTGTAATTATGCTTCTACAAGAAGGTTTGACTCATATTCAATCACAAATAAAACCTTGGTTGCTTTTTAGCAAGAGTTTCACTTTAACAGCCGGCAACCGTGGAGCTGTTGGAAAGCACTTCAGATGGATCTTTGCTGACTCACAAATATCAATGTTACAAATAGTGTAAGTCATTTTCCTGTAGTGTTCAGTAGTTACTAGTAATATGATTGTTGCTTTAAATGCGTAATCATTAAAACCGTTTTTTTTTTTTTTAGATATGCAGGGAGTGAGTTTAACGAGTACATATCACTGAATATGTTTCCAGATGTGATCCAGAGTGGATGGTTTCATATCAGGCTGTAAAAGTGTCACTCTGCCTAGTCAACTTTTCATTAGTTTGATAGTTGGGTGTCAGTCTGCCAGAAGTGTGAAGATACAAATGTGATCCCTGATTCAGACTGTCAAAACAGTGCATGGTGTAACAGAAGGCATGTGGGTGTCATAAATATTCACAACCACAACGACCAATCTTTCAAAAATAGATTTTATTTTTCGATTCAAGCATGTCACAGTTGAAATGTCTCCACATTGACGTTCTTCAAAAACAGTTACTGCTCAGTTTCAGACATCATTCCCACAACGCGTTGGTTTAACAGACCTCATGGCTTTCCCCTCAGCTGTGCTCAGACCACACTGCGCTGCCTCTTCCTGTCAAGCAAGTGAGGTGAACCTCACACACTCCTCCGTTGCTGTAGACCTCTATCCAACAATGGCCAGACAAAAACCAGGAAGACATGAGAGTAAAAGCACTTGAAAAGTCAGCTATTTAGTCATTTGGTTATTTGAACTTTTTGCAATAATAAAATGTTAACTCCTCCCACCCAACAAAGAACACAACAGCTGTTTTAAGGCCGAGTGTGTCTGCTGGCAGTATAAATGACTCGAGTCTCCACTTCTCTCTCTGATGCAGGCCTCCTGCTTCTTACTGGTGTGGGGTAAAAACTCAGGACTGCATCCTTCAGCCGATCAGAGAGCAGATTCTGTAGACAGTACAGAGTTACACGTGTCAGACAGAAGTTTTATGAGTAAAGCAAAATCATGACCTGGAGTTATTTCGATCTTCAACATGTGAATCCATATGACAGTAAAGAATAGAACTTGATTCACCTCGCACTGTTGTGGATTATTTTCTTCAGTCGAAGCTGAATGACAGAGACAAGGGCACAAAGCAGTTTTGTAGTTTTTCCATAATGCTGACACAATTTTTTACGCAGAATGTGTAAAAAACCGCCAAGTGAAAACGTTCTCCTGAAGTACCTGTCTGAAGTTTCCTGACTTTAACAACCAGACCAACGATGACATTCACAAGGAAAAAGGTCAGACCGCCCAGGATCGCACTCGTCAGCTTTCCTACTCCATCACAGTGTTCTGCAGGAAAGATCACTCAGGTTGAATGAAAGGCTTGAGACCAGGCTATGATGAAAATAAAAAAAAATAGTAGAATCTTACTTTTACCTTTGCTGTCCTCATCATCATGTAGCTCATCTCTGTCTTTTAAAGAAAAAAAGTAAAAATAATACTTGTCTTGATTTAACTGTGATAGATTTACATCCTAATTACATTTGCCAATGTTTTAATAGCCACGTTTGTTTGTGTTGTGAGAAGGCAATTATGAAAAGTCAGAATAAACACAAAGACTGACAAGACAAGACTTAAGAACAATCTTACCTTTCACATCTAAACGTACTACATTGAAAGTTAAATTTCCACTGGTGTAAAATCCACAGAAATACAGTCCAGCATCAGATTTAGCCACAGAACTGATTTTCAGAGAGACAGTCGAATCGTTGCTTCTCATTTCAAATCTCCCATTTCCAAATCCTTCGCAGTTTTGAGCGTCAGCAGGGTGGATCTTGACGGAGACGCAGCTAACCTTGGTTC
Source organism: Diplodus sargus (assembly GCA_903131615.1). NCBI lineage: Eukaryota > Metazoa > Chordata > Actinopteri > Spariformes > Sparidae > Diplodus > Diplodus sargus. Next base: position 11,450 of record CAEMYA010000031.1, read on the forward strand.
TGTTGACCAGCCGGAACCAGAATATCACCACGCCATTGGTGTTCCAGTTGCACTGCAGTGTGACTTCATTACCAGGCTGAACCTCCACAGTCTGAGACTGAGAGGCTGAGGCAGAGATCCAACCTGAAACAAATAGCAGATGACAATAAGGTAACATGAATATTCACCTTTTAGATAAACATGTAAATAAACAGTAATTTAATGCCAATACTCACTGAAGCTGCAGAGACTCAAAGCTGCTATCAAGGTGAAGTTCTTCATGGCGCGTGTGGCTGTAGCTTTACAATGTCCGCAACTGAACTGTGCCCCAGTCAGGGTGTTTTCAAAGCAACGAGGTGGGGTGTATTTTGAAGTTGCTCATTCTGAACATCACTGACCACAAACATGCAGTCAGGAAGAAAAGTGTTGATACAGAATGTTAAGATGTTTTTCAGGTAAAGTTTTTTTTACAATACAACAGAAGTTTCTGTTATGTACAAATGACACATTAGGTAAGATCATCTAATCCCATCATCCAAAAGAACAGTGACACACAACTTTTGTTAATAAAAAATGATCTCGATCATCAGATGGTTCTGAGGTTGTTTGTAAATTAAAAGCTTAACCTTTTTTCTGATTTAGTGTCTGCCGATGAAAATATAAGTTGTCCTAAACTTTCCTTCCATTTCAGACAGTTGTGTCCAAGCAATTTACCACTCATTTATCCCCTTGTGCTCATGACCGTATCATCACCAGTGAACCAAATAAGGCTTTGTGCAAAGGGAAACTATTTTTTGTTTTAGTACAAGGTGGTACATGCTGAAAGTGGTATTTTGTTTTTGCAAGGCTGACTTAAGCTAGTACATTTAATTTCAGATTTTCACTACAGTTTAAAAAAAGCAGTGGTTATGCAGTGTTTAACAGTATTAGTTGATATTGTTTCCACTAACACAGTATGGTATGCTTTACTGTAAAGATCCTTGTTTCCAACACTTTTCTACATAAAATATTAACAGCAGAGGTTTGCTTCCCTTGCAGCTTTGGCCATAGACACATTGCTCCTCTGAATGTGCTATACACTCTCGGTGGATACACTCTCGTCTGCACAAACATGCAACTATGCTGGCGCTTCAGAGTGCTCACTTCCTTGTAAACAAACTGGCGACGCTCCCATTCTGCATCCACTGCCAGGATTTCCTTGTGTTTTTCTCTCTTAGATGTTCCTATCGTGTCATGTCCTGTTTCTCCCCCAGTTCTTGTTACTCTAATCTCTTAATCCTAATCATCTCTTAATCAATTTTCGACCAAGTTACTTTAAAGATGTGATAATAATCATTGTGGATCATGAACAGTGTATCCATAAAATACATTGTTGCTCTTGCTGTGTCTTGCTTTTTAATCAAAGGCTGACTGCTCCAAATCTGTTTTTCTCACTTTTTTGCTAATATTTTTTTAATCTACTTTAATTTTCAATAAATTCATCTGAGTTTGTAAGTTAATTATTCAGGCTGATGAGTTTTTCTGTCGTCACCTGACACTCTGCAGTTTGAAGGGGTTCACATTCAACTCTTAAATTCCTGTCATGCATCCCGTCATATTACAAAGGAATATTGTGAAGATGTTTGCTGTCAATATAAACACGAGACAAGGTGAAACATGTACATTTGTTACAAGTATTCTTGGATTTTTATTGATGAAAATGACACGGCCCCAGATCATTTCATCCATCTAAAAACAGAAGATGGTTGTATGTTTTTAATCTATTGCCAATACAGAAACATTCATTAGTGCAACTTTACATTTCGTCTGATGATGATTCTGTAGCTCCACTTGATTTTAAAATTGGAGGCATTAGCTAAAGGAGGCCTTCACTGCTTCTTATGGAACAACTCGAGGAAGCTTTGTGGCTCCTCTTCACTGCCGGTCTTGATCTCTGCGCTCCGGCAAAAGTCTGGAAGGTCGAGCTTACCGGGGTCTGTGATCCCAATGACGTTGTTGAAGAGGCTGGTGAACATAAAGACAGTGTCATAATGATCACTTTTTGGGATGCGAATATTTCTGATTTTCAAAAGACAGTCATTATTAATCTGTCCGTTCTGCCCTTTGGAGTCATTTTTACTGTGTTGATGATAACTAACCTTACAACCATCCATCCAAACTGGTCATTGTGATACATTGTGTTGATAGGAATGCATCCAAATTCAGTGACTGTGCATACAAACTTCCCTGTAGGATCAGACATGAAATTGAATGTGTCAATAACATGAGAAGGATGAACAGAGCTCTAATGATTGCATGATCTCTGACCTCCTCCTTGTGGCAGATCTCCTATCCAAGTATTAACCAGAAGTCCCTCTCCGGGTCCAGAGGAGCTGCCCAGAATAGCCTGGCCCACCAGAGATGCACTTTTTGGGATTTCCCAAGGATGGAAGTCCTCTTTCAGAGGCAATTTCTTGCATGTATGAGTTTTGGTGTCAATCTCATACATGGCAGCCTGATGGATAAAAGTGATAAAATGAGGAGGACTAATTGCTTATTTTCTCTGTAACACCTGACTTATACACTCATATATTCAATCTATTCTGTTTTCTTTTAACATATAAAATTATGCACATAAACAAAACTTGTGAATTAGTTATTAAACATACTACCAGGACCTGGTGATGAAACAGTCTAAATTTAAGACTAATGACCTACATGACACCATGACCATGATTAATGTTATGAATGTTATTATACTGTATGTATGTATGTGTTTTAGATGGAGCAACCGCCATCTAAAATGAATATGTGGGATGTTCATGTCATTGCTTTGGTCACCTCTCGGTAGAGCAGAAGTAAATCGATGGTTAATGTCTTATTCTCGTAGTTGGCAATCTCGGTGAGTCGCAGGCGCCTTCCTAATGCATCATACTCATAGTGGGCGAAGGCCCGCAGCTTCTCATTCTGTGTGGCCTGCGTGGAAGATGATCAGAGTCAGTTTACATCTTCCTCTTTCAGGTATTGAAATTTGCATTTTGTCAGCGTGCTGAAATCACAGGTGCCAGGTAACACACACTAGTAACACACAGTAAATACTCACCACGGTCAGGGCCCCAGTCAGAAGAGGAGGAGATCCTGCATTATGAAATGATCAGAATGTTATCATTCAACAAATACAACTGCTTTTACGAATTTCAAAAGCATAAAATAACCAAGAAAGAATTAGGAAATCTATTCATATTACCACAAGAAGATTTGTCTCTGTTATTCTACTTACTGCATGGGTGAGGTTCCTGGGCCAGGCAGCATGCCAGCATGCAAGCTAATGCCACTAAGACTTTCATGTTTTAGGCTTCCACGCTCCTGTTCTGAAGCAGCAACAAACCCTCTGGTGCTCGAGAGTGGAGGCACTTCCTTATAAACACAGACCCCTGACGCTCCGGGAGAAACGCCTGCCTCCAGGTTTTATCTTTAACCACAACAATCCCATGAAAGTTAAGAGCGAGAACCTTGTGTTATCAGGCTCACATCAAGATAAAGGGCCATTAGAGGCAGTAACAGTGACAAATCATGCCTGTTCTACTTTATTTACACTGTTGGCTGGTTCATGTTGTTCTTGTAACAAAAGGTCACATGCAACGGTTCAAGATTACCATAATTTCCCAACCAAACAAAGAACATATAACCTAAAATACATGACACAGTGTAGTTAGTGAAATATATTCAGAGACATATGCGAGGTCTGTGTACAGTCGGTCAGGGGTTAAGAATGTTATTTGAGATCACAAAAGGAGGTTGCCTACAAACACAGAACTGGAGTTTGGGCTGACTGGAGAGGAGGCGTGCAGCAGCTCCATGAATGAGGTCACTGTCATGTGAGACGGAGGTGTGTACTCAGCACTATACAGGTTTGTTACGTCAGTCAGTAAAACAGTGCCGCTAGATTAATCAGTTTTTTTTCCTATTCCCGATAAACCATGCACCACTTGGATAGGTTTGATGATAAAAGAGAACAGAACAAAACTTTGTTATCACAATCTAATTGTGATATAATAGGACATTTGAGTAACTGTTTGTCAATGGCAAACCCACTTACACATTGAAAGGTTAACTGACCCAAAGGTAAGCAACAGTCACCTGACTGGCTGAGCAGCGGTTGGTTAACATTTAATCGTATGACCTTGTATTCATAGATTTTACAGCATCTACTTTATTGCATCCATTCGCACCAAATCCCTCACAACCGCATGATGTTTGAATGGAGATGGCTACATCTCTTTTTTTTAATTCGCAAAACATTTTGACAGTCACTCATTTACTTGACATTTGCTATAATGAGCAGCTTTCCGTGTGACATTTAATTGTCGCAGTGTCAGGTGATTCCTGCACTGCCTGTCCAGTTCGAAAGCAATCCAGTCGCATAGTGAAGAGACATTGAAGGATAACAATGTCTTTCTTCCCAAGGAAAAACACAAGTATTTTACTTTTTATTGCAGCACGCAAATAAACTCAAACATGATTTAGCTTGCAATTCTTTTAATTACACAAAGTTCATTTTTCAGGTCTCTGCGACTGACATTTGTAGTTTCTTTTCCATTTTGAAATTCCGACAATACTGGCCTATTATTGTTTTAGCTGTGGAAAAGATATCATTTCATCCAGGTTCATGGTTTGAATATTAAGCACTAGAGATATAATGTAGCTATAAACTTTACACATCATTTTGTTGATTTCATCTTTATATATATATATATATCTATATCTATCTATATCTATCTATCTATCTTTCTATCTATCTATCTATCTATCTATCTATCTATCTATCTATATATATATATATATCTATCTATCTATCTATATATATATATATATATATATATGGCAGGTGACAGGTTGTATGAAAATTATATATATTATATATAATTTTCATACAACCTGTCAGCTGCCATTTGTAAACTCTGTACTGCTGAGTTTACATAAGAAGTACTTCAAGACATAGTGTGTAGAAACTTGCATAAGCAGAAAAAACATTTATATATTTTTCACTTAATTTTCAACATCCAATTTTCGGAATACAAAAACTGAACATAGGCATCTCCTCAAGGTTTCAAGTAGGCAGAGCGTGTGTCTGTCTACCCACTGGTTCTAGTTTTAGCAGCTGGCAAATGCCGCTGCACTCTGGCCCATGTTGCTCCTCAAAAAAAAACCTGAGGCTGCTAGCGGCGAAGTTGGCGGGGCCTTTGGGAGTCTTGGTGGAGTGAATCTGGGTATCAGTGAGGTAGGTCAAACCTTTGCTGTTACCCACCCTGTGAAAAGAATATATAACATTTTAAAGATAAAATCATATCACCACTATCAGGGATTTCAGTGACCAGTCACACAGACACACCTTGTAGGTCACACCTTATAGGTCAACAGCGACTTCTTTCCGGCCAAACAACAGGTAGGTGAAGTGTCCAAAGGCAAGGCCATAGTCTGTAGCCTGGAAACTCTTGTCTTTTTTTCCAGTGTTGTTGGTCAATTTGACAAACTTTCCAAGCATGTAGGGCTCCACTGTTAAACAGCCCACAATCTCATTTCCATTCAAAAAATATATATAATAAGGTATCGACAAAGCAGAAGTTCTCCTTTTTTTGGTCCAATTCATTTAGAGAAGAGCAGAAAAAATAAATCTGTACCAAAACTTCTCAATTTTCCTTTTTAAAGCTCAGAGTACATTCTAGAATAATCCCCATAGGCATAGAATTGCGTATGGACCGTATGGATGTGACCGGCTGAAATGTCCACACCAATATTAAGGTTGAAGGAAAAAAAATGCGCCTCATTCGGCACACAAAGGGTTAAATCCTTTCCCACTTCGGGACCGCCTACCAAATACATCTCTGAGATAGGTCTGTGTTTTGATTGGCTTAGCTCCCTGTAGACTGTTGAAGTTGTTTCACTTGCAGGCTTTGCCAGTGCGACACTGTTCTCGTGCAACAAATGTCTGAGGATGTCAGGCAAGAAAAGAAAGGTGGAAGACATTAAAAGCTATTTCACCAAACAAAGTGTAAGTCGCCTGAGGAAAATAGTCCCCCCTCATAGGCTACCGCTAAAGAATGCAAAACATTGTTTCCAACTGTTTCTCACTCTTAATGGCGATTGATTTGTTACTTTGTCAGGTGACAGAAGAAGCAACACAGCCGTCCCCTTTATCAGACAGCAGTGAAATGGCAGGGTCACAGCAGCAGGTGAACTTGAATAAGGACATGGTGGTTTATTTAGTTTTGAGTGTTAGCTAGTTGTAATTTTAAAAGTAGGCCTAGTGAATACTACTGATCTTCTTCGAGATTCGAGTCATGCTGTGTCACTGCTCATAGCATCAATAATTTATTTATCAGGTAACATATGAACCCTGGCCTGGTTGTGGCACATATAGGGAAGATTCAGGGCTACAGGTAAATTTGACATGGTGCTATACTAAATGTTTTACAGCATATGTTTGACTGTTTATGTACAGTGAGTGATGCATTGTACAAAGTTAATGTCAGGCTGGCATCATATGTTATTTCATTAGGGTGCTGCAGCAATCTTATCTGGTTGTAGGCCTAGTTCAGGGAGGGGCCAGGTGGAGTTACAGGTGAGACCTCAACATAGGCTATAACACTGTTATGTAATTCAAATGTAAATTTGTTTTTATACAAAATATAAAATGTGTAATTATTAACTTTGCCTGCATATTTCCACATGCAGTCAGAGTGGTTAATTATATAATGTGGACTATTTCTAAGGAAACTGGTCCAGCTGTAGACAGCTGTTGTTAATCTATGTATAATGCAAAGTTTAATGCAGTGGTTTACACTATAATGTAATGTAATGCACTATGACTGAAGTAAAGTTCAGACATCATTATGACACAGCCTCCTCGTCTCTCATTAGTGCTTAACAATGTATACAATTTTTCTCCCCTGGCAGCGGAGCATGGTGGTGGTGGAGTTGTGGGGTTGACTGGCTGTGTCCCCAATGTTAAAAATCAAACCTACAGCCTTGCTAAAACCCACATAAATATTGTCTAACCCTAACCCTAACCCTGCAACTGTAATGTGGCAGAGACGTCAACTAACAAATAGCCGTCAACTAACAACTGGAGGGTGTACTGAGGTATTATTTTTAGACCTACTTTTTTTTTTACCTAGCACACTGCCTGCTTCCCCATCTGCAGGCTCCTTCTGGATCTTCTGTTGTTTGGTTTTCTCGGCTACCCTCCAGAGTGGTCCCACCTAAGGTCTGAGGTCTCCTGCTTCTATATCTTTCAGAACCAAGGCCCACCCTATTTAACTTTCTGGCATCCTGAACGGCTTGAAGCGATGTCCAGACCCAATCCCTTGATGAAGTGGTACTGTCACAACTCAGTCCTGTTTTGCTTATTCTGCCTCTCTCGACCACATTCCCATTTCCAGAAGCCCCTGAATTTCTATAAAGCTTCACACTCATTGCCGTTCTCTATACGTTGACCGGATGCCCCCAGACTTGAGGTATAGTGGTCTAAGCGGAAGCTAAGAGGGGACAGAGCTTTTTCTACTGCCGGTCCCAAACTATGGAACGCTGGACCTCCCGCTGCACATCAGACAAGCCCCCTCACTGTTCATTTTTAAAACTCATCTTAAAACACATTTTTATTCTTTAGCATTCTACCCAGCATGAGACTCTGCTCTTGTTTTAGTGTTTTATTGTTTTTTATTGTTTTAACATTGTTATTGTTTTATTGGTTTTATATTGTCTTTTATGTTTTTTATGTTTTATGTTTTACGTTCTATTTCTTATTTACTTACAGCACTTTGTCCCAGCTGTGGCTGTTTAAAGTGCTTTATGCATAAAGTTGAGTTGAGTTGAGTTGTGTTACTTTGTGCTCTGCTTTCCATCTTGAAAATGAACCTACCTCCCTTTCCCATTCCTGTTAACCCCACAGATTCCGTGTCACCTCTGTCTGGACTTGCTGTCTTTGCCTGTAAGCTTATATATCAACTTTTAAAAGCAAAACCACTGACTTGACCTGCTGACCCTGTCTGCAAGATTGTCTGCATTTGTGTCCTTCCAATTGCTACTTCGTACTGACAGAGAGTACCACAGAAGGGGAGTGGCTGTTCTATTTCATTTAGTATTCTGCATGGTTTACTTCTGTGACAATCAAAACAACTAACTGATGCACACTCTTATCCTCAGATGTCTTAAGCGGTCTGGAAGCAGAATGTTTCTGTCATGATACGGGTGGATTTTCTGTGCTGGGTATGTTTTTCCCTTTTGCCTGTGTGTTTCAGAGGTGCTGTGGAGGCTGGGCATGTCTTTCCTGGATGACTGGAGTTGGACAGACCTGCAGCGAATCTCATCAACTACAGCTTAAATATTCTGGGCTACTTTGCATTCATTACCAGATTGCTTCGTATTAACTGCGTGGAGTAGTGACTATATATGGTACTCGCCCCCTTAATTGATTTCCTCTTTTATTGCTTTTCTCAGTGGCATCATGGTCAATATAATTTGGCTTTTTTGACAAAAGAATTTACCAAAAAACAATCTATTCAATGTCAAAGTGAAAACAGATTTCTACCAAGATATGCCAATTAATTAAACATATATGATGTAAAATGAGCAATTGCACAAGTATTCATTCCCTTTAAAGTCGCTAATCTAAATCAACAGGGGTCCAGCCAATTGGTACTAGTAGTCTCACAACTAGTGAAATGGTGATCACCTGAGAGAGTGAATGTGTCTCAAGTGATTGTAGGAGAAAGACCCCAGAGTCTGAAGGTCCAGTCACTGGTTAATCAGTATTCCTGGCTACAGTTACACCATGATAAAAGAACACTCCAAGCAACTGAAGAGAAGGTACTATAGTCTTTGTCCAGTAAAGGACACTCTATAGGGCGCTTTTTCACGCTGTCCACTGAAAGGGCAACCTAGATACACGTTTTATCCATTGGAAGAGCACCAGATATGTCGCTTTATCAGGTTTTATCCAGTGGATGGGCACCCTAAAGAGCACTTCATCACTGGGTAGAACAGTGGTTTGATAGTATACATTTCTGTTCTCATGAGTTTTTATCTTTATATTTATATAAGCAATAATAGGGTTAGGGTTGGGGTCAACCCAGTGGCCTGGCAAGCTGATTGGCCTGCAATGTCCACGTTCAAAAATTTTTGAACATTCAGGCTTTCTCAATTCAGGCTTTCTCAATTATGTAATTGTGGACGATCATAGGCTGTTATTAGACTTCTACTGAACCACATTTCAACCATCGACATTTAACATAAATATCTTCAGGTTTTAAAAGATCATACTAAAGCATCAGTGTGAAAGTTGTGCAGCTTTTGTTGCATGTGGTTTTATTGCTGAGAGCTGAAGGCCAGTCTAAAGGCCTCTCGTCTGACCCGTTCGGCAGAAAAAGTTGCATTGAACACACCGCTTCGACGTGCTGCCAACTCCACAGCAGCGTGTACATTCTGTGCGTGCGCGAGATGCAATAAGCGGGTGGCGCTAGTGCTGTGTTTAGACAGTGACACTGGAGGTGGACACTGGACAAGAGGTTTATGCACGCAACTCTCTTTACTTTCGATCAAAACGAAACTTAACTGTATGAGACAAAAACACCTGCATACTAAACATGCAGCGAGGCCCTCTCAATTGAACACAGATTCATTCATCCTGAACGGAAAAAACAGCTAGTCTCGTGCCAGTACTCCAAAACATGAAATCAAGAAATGACAGAATGGAGTGCATAGAAAAAAAAAAGCACACACAGTATTCCGCCCCTCCCACACACCACGCTGATTCATTTATACATTCACTCTGTCAGTGTACAATAAAGACGACTACAGAATGAAAATAAAAGTGAGTGTTCCAGTCAAATAGATAAAAACATGTAAACTTTTTCGAAATTTAAATTCAAGGCAGTGTACATTACCCCTGCTACCTCCCAGCAGACTGTCCCTATAAGGACACTCAGCAATCATCAGCGTTTTCACAGTTCCCTCCTCCATCAAACGTCAAGTGGGTGTTTCTTTAGTTCAGACAAAGGATAAATTCATACTTTTTTCCTGAGAGCTAAAAAGTCATATCTGAGCTCTCCTCCAGATCAGAGCAGAATCAAATGTTTAAACGTTGATGTCGCTTTGAACATAAGGTACCCAAATACGTGTGTGTGTAATGCAGAGATATAAAGTTTATAAGTAGAAGCATCACTCATGGTTGTCTTTGAGAACAGCAGGTTGTGGGATGTTTGGGGCCGTGGCTGAAGTCTTCCTGTGGTGGGAACTTTATTTTTCACTCAGAGACAATGATCGTCACCACAGAGAGCCCACTTATCCCATCGCCATTTATGTCCATTCATGTGTGACTGCAAGGTTCTGCGAGGTCCTACAATCATGCTGTTTTTGGAGTCACTGGCAATCAAGCTATTCAGTCATTTCTGAATAAAGATGTCTTTCTCTCTATTGTTCAGTAGTTACTAGAATTATGATTATTGCTTTAAATGCGTAACAATTAACACAATTTTTTTTAAACATATGCAGGTGAGTTTAGTTAGTACATATCACTGAATATGTTTGTAGCTGTGATCCAGAGTGGATGGTTTCATATCAAGCTGTAAAAGTGTCACTCTGACTAGTCAACTTTTCATTGGTTTGATAGTTGGGTGTCAGTCTGCCAGAAGTGTGAAGATACAGATGTGATCCCTGATTCAGACTGTCAACACAGTGCATGGTGTCACAGATGGCATGTGGGTGTCATAAATGTTCGTAACCACAACAACCAATCTTTTAAAAATAGATTTTATTTTTGAATTCAGGCATGTCATAGTTGAAATTTTACTGCTTTATTTCAGACTTCATTCCCACAGCACATTCATCTAACAGACATCATGGTTTTTGCCTCAGCTGTGCTCAGACCACACTGCGCTGCCTCTTCCTGTCAAACAAGTGAGGTGAACCTCACCCACTCCTCCGTTTCTGTAGACTTCTATCTGTCAATGGTCGATCTGGGCAGTCACAAGGTCAGACAAAACCAGGAAAACATGATAGCAAAAGCACTTGGCAAGTCAGCTATTTAGTCAGAGAACACAACAGCAGATTAATACTGTAAAAGCATCAGTTCAACTCTGAACCCCTCTGAGTCTGCTGGCAGTATAAATGACTTGAGTCTCCACTTCTCTCTCTGATGCAGGCCTCCTGCTTCTTACTGGTGTTGGGCAAAAACTCAGGGCTGCATCCCTCAGCTGATCAGAGTGCAGATTCTGTAGACAGTACACAGTTACATATGTCAGGCAGCATACTTTAAAGAGGCTCTGTGTTGTGCTGGAAGCTGGTTGTTAATGTTGAAAACACCATTTTATAAAATAATGTCAGCTACTGTTGCTCTCTGTTGATGGAGCAGAGAGGAGAACTGAGACGAGGCACTGGAGAAATTGAATAAAGACAAGTCCTTTGGAATGGCAGAAAATCAACCCAAGTCCTTCACACATAAATCCAACAGCTTAAACAAATCATCCACAGGCTTGTACATACAAGCAAGAGAGACAGGGAAGGTCTCATGGCCAATAAAAAGTGACTAATACATGTAATCGATTCAAATTGTTACTCAGAACTCATTTAAAGGATTGTAACAATTACATCTACTGAGCAGGAGTTGTTAGTTGTTAGTGCTATCTAGTGGACCTAAAACATAATACCTATAGACAAATACACCAGCCAATGTGGTCCGATACAATACAGTTCTGGCGGTTTTTCGGTTCGGCTCTATGGAGCAATATAAGTAAATATTAAAATTGGATTCACCTCTCTTTGCTCTGTTTTCTGGTCTTCCTTAACAGCTGTGAGACACAAAGAATACATCTGGTTAGTTTTCCAGCATACTGACAAAAGTTAAAAGCATTCCCATCGGCAAGTAGACTGAGAAACTAACTGGAAAAGTACCTGTCTGAAGTTCACTGTTTTTAACAACCAGACCGATGATGACCAGCAGAAGGACACCAGTCAGAGAACCCAGGATCACACTCGTCAGCTTTAATATTCCGTCAGACTCTCCTACCAAAGAGATCATTAAGTTAGAATCTAATTTCCCCTGAAAAGCTTGAGACTAAGAAAAGGTAAAAATTGAGCTTCAACTGTTTCACCTTCAAACATTTCATAATCTGCACACTGCACAAATCTTTAGTAAAATCTTGCTTTTACCTTTACTCTCCTCGTCATCATGTGGCTCATTGCTTCCTTTTAAAGAAAAACAGTAAAGTTAGTTAATTAGTCTTGATTTTGTTTTGACAGATTTACATCATTATTACATTTAGCCAATGTTGTTTCCTGTGTTGTAAGAACACAATTATGGAAATACAGAATAAACATAAATGAACAAAGAATGACAAGACAAAATTTTAGAACGACCTTACCTTTGACATTCAAATGTATGAAACTGAAAGTTGGAATTCCATTAGTATAAAATCCACAGAAATACAGTCCAGCATCAGATTTAGTCACAAAACGGATTTTGAGAGAGACAGTGTTGTTGCTGCTTCTCATTTCAAATTTCCCATTTTGAAATCCTTTGCAGTATTTAGCTTCATTGGAGTAGATCTTGACAGAGACACAGCTGATCTCGGTCCCGTTGACCAGTCTGAACCAGAATATCACCGCACCATTGTTGTAGATGTTGTTGCACTGCAGTGTGACTTCTTCATCAGGCTGAGCCTCCACAGTCTGAGACTGAGAGGCTGAGGCAGAGATCCAGCCTGAAACAAACAGCAGATAACAAACAAGAAACATAAACATCTCCTTTAAATAAATGTTTAAATAAGTAAACGGTAATATAATGACAATACTCACTAAAGCTGCAGAGACTCAAAGCTGCTATCAAGGTCAAGTTCTTCATGGCGCGTGTGGCTGTAACTCAATGTCCGCAACTGAACTGTGCCCCAGTGCATTCAGTCTTTTAACGCAAAGGGGTTGGGTGTTTTTCAAGTTCCATATCCTGCTCATCAAACTGACCACAAACATGCTGTCAGGAAGAAAAGTGTTGACGCAGAATGTTAAGATATTCTTCAGATGGTGTTATTTTTTACAATACAACAGAAGTTTCTGTGGTCTTTTCCCACCAATATATATATTCTGTTATATTGACGATCATACTCTGAAAGTTTTTTTATTCTGAAAAAACAGATTCTCTTTAAATATCATCCATCTGTTCCTCTTGGCGTGCTTGACACATATCTGCTTCAGTCACGGTAAACCCTAAAATAAAAGCCCTCAATCTAGCTGAAATTAGTGGAAAGCAAACATCTTCGGAGAGCTACTTTGCAAAGAAAAAAGGAAAAGGCCCATTCCTGTTAACCCGCAGATACCTTGTCACTTCTGTCTGGACTTGCTTATTTTGCCTGTAATCTTACATATCAACTTCAAAGTAAACATAGAATTTACCTGCTGACCCTGTCTGCCAGATTGTCTGCATTTGCGTCCTTCCACTTGCTGCTTAATAAACCCCTTGACTCATGCTCACATGTCCAGCCAAAGCCTGATGGTCTAAGACAGACAGAGAGTACCACAGAAGGGTAGTGGCCGTGAATATGCTCTGCATGGCTTCCCTTTATGACATTTACAACAAAAAATTAATGCACACTCATATCCTCTGGTGTCTCGATGGGTCTGGTGCCTCGTCCACACACTTTGAAAAGGTAGGAGGAAGCTGAAACCCTCGAATGGTTGCAGTTGTGGTCACAGCCTGGCTTAACTGGCTTCAAGCACCCTTTCAAGTAAGCATGCAAATAGAATGCAGGCTATAAAAGAACTCCAGGCAAAGTTCCAGGCTGGGCCTTATGTTTCACCAGGAAATATCCAGAGAATTAATTAATTAAATGAAACCCTCTTATACATTCTGCCATAACATGTTATGATATCATAGTTAGAATATTCAGTTTACACTGATGTCCTGTATAACCCCTATACAGCTCCAGAAACTAGGTTTTTTTCAGTATTCATTGCTTCATTTCAGCTTCTTTTATTAGAAAGCTTTGATCTAACAGGCCACAAGATTTTCACCTCAGTTGGGCTCAGACCACACTGTGCTGTCTCTTCCTGCCAAACAAGTGATGTGTGCCTTACTCACTGCTCCACTGTTGCAGACCTTCATCTATCTCTCACTATAAGACAATCGGGGCTGTCATCACCGTCTTTACTGGCTCCTTCCATCAAAACACACCAGTGGTAGGAAGACACTTACAAATGGATGAACACATGATCTTTATTGGATAAGTAAACATTTTGGCTTGAATGGTAATTGTTCTCACCAACATGGCATAAAAAGCTCCAAAATATTTCCATATAATATAGCGCCAGTTCCAGTTGCTTCCTGAGTCTATCTGGTTGAAGCATAGATGACATTTGGCTCCTGCTCTCTTCTTTTTGCTTTCGGTCGAATTGTCACTGCTGCGTAGTTCACGTCATCATCACAGCCCACATTCTGTGAAAAGAGTATTTACAGTCTCAATATGGTGACTTTTATACTTCAAAGAGGCTCTGTGTTGTGCTGGAAGCTGGTCGTTAATGTTGCAAGCACCACTTCTAAACTAAAGTCAGCTACTGTTGCTCTCTGCCAACAGAGTGGAGAGGGGAACTGAGACGAGGCACTTGAGAATGTGAATAAAGACTCATACTTTGGAATGGCAGAAAATCAACCGATGTTGTTGACACATAAATCTACAGTCCAGCAGCATTAAACAGCTTAAACAAACCATCCACAGGCTTGTATGGGCAACAAAGAGACATGCAGAAGGTCTCATTTTCACATCGTGCTACAATCTGCTCACATATGGCCAATAACCCACTAAACATTAGACGTCTGATGGACGTGCAGATCATGTCTATATTGCGAAAATGACCTCGAAAAGACGTCGTTTGGACGTCTAATGTTTAGTGGGAAAAAGTCACACATCTAAATTGCTTGAAATTGTTACTCAGAGCTCCTTTAAAGGATTGTGACAAATACATCTACTGTGCAGGACATTTTATATGCCAAAAATGAACGTGTTAGTGCTCTCTGGTGGACCTCAAACATTATTTGGCCATTTTTGGACTAATCAGCTCATACATAGGCCTCATAGATGCAAATATATACATAACATATCTATATATATAGATATATAGATATCTATATATATATAGATATCTCTCTCCCTCTCTCTGTGTATATATACACATATATATATATATATATATATATATACACACGCACACTGATTTATAAGGCAGAAGCCAATTTGAGCCGATACAATACAGTTCTGGGGTTTTTTTGGTTTGGCTCTATCAAGCAATATATAAAAGTAAATATTAAAATCATGTTCACCTCTATTTGCTCTGGGTTCTGTTCTTCCTCAGCAGCTGTGTGGCACAAAGAATATCTGGTCAGTTTTCCAGCATATTGACAAAAGTTAAAAGCATTTCCACTGGCAACAAGATGGAGACAGTTACTGAAAAAGTACCTGTCTGAAGACTCCTGACTTTCACAACCAGACCAATGATGACCAGTACGAGGACAACAGGCAGAGCACCCAGGATCACACTTGTCAGCTTTGCTATGATGTCAGACTCTCCTACAATAGAGATCGTTAAGTTAAGATCTAATTTTCCCTGAAAGGCCAAGTAAAAGTAAAAACTAATACCTGAAACATTTCATTATTCATAATGAAAGAAATATCAAATTTCACTTTTACCGTTTCTGTCCTCATCATCATGTAGCTCATCGCTGCCTTTTGAAGTAAAAGAGTAAAGATAATATGTGTCTTTGAATTTACTGTGAGAGATTTACATCATAATTACATATGCCAATGTTTTAATAGTCATTTTTTTGTGTTGTAAGAAGACAATTATGGAAATACAGAACAAACATAAATGACAAAGAATGACAAGACAAGACTTAAGAATGATCTTACCTTTGACATCTAAATGTACAACACTGAAAGTTAGATTTCCACTGGTGTAAAATCCACAGAAATACAGTCCAGCATCAGATTTAGCCACAGAACTGATTTTCAGAGAGACAGTCGAGTCGTTGCTTCTCATCTCAAATCTCCCATTTCCAAATCCTTCGCAGTTTTGAGCGTCAGCAGGGTGGATCTTGACAGAGACGCAGCTAACCTTGGTTCTGTTGACCAGCCGGAACCAGAATATCACCACGCCATTGGTGTTCCTGTTGCACTGCAGTGTGACTTCATTACCAGGCTGAACCTCCACAGTCTGAGACTGAGAGGCTGAGGCAGAGATACAGCCTAAAACAAATACCAGATTACAAAAAAGGTAGCATGAATATTCTCCTTTTAGATAAATATTTGAATAAACAGTAAGTCAATAGCCAATACTCACTCAATCTGCAGAGAGTCAAAGCTGCTATCAAGGTGAAGATCTTCATGACACGTGTGGCTGTAACTCTGCAATGTCCGCAACTGAACTGTGCCCGAGTCAGGGTGTTTTCAAAGCAACACGGTGGGGTGTATTTTAAGTTGCTTATCCTGTACATCAAACTGACCACATACTAACAAGAAAAAAATGTGTTGACGCAGAATGTTAAGATATTCTTCAGGTTACGTTATTTTTACAGTCTAACAGAAATTTATGAAATGTATGTACAAATGGACACATTAAAAACTTTATGTATATCTATCAAATGTAATCCTATCATCCAGTATAAAAGATCCACACAACTTTTGTCAGATCAGGCAATAAAAATAATCTCCATCATCAGATAGTTCTGAGGTTGTCTGTAAATTTTAAGCTTATATTTCTGTTTGGTCTGGTGTCTGCTGAAAAAACGTAAGTTGTCCTTGTGTTTCCCTCCGCTTCAGACAGTTGTTTAGAAGCAATTTTCGTTTATCCCCTTGTGGTCATGTCTGCGTCATCACCAGTGTACCAAATGGAGTGTTCTGCACAGGAAAACCTTTTTAAGGTGGTTAAGGTAAGGTGGTTCGTGTTAGAGGTGCTATTTTGCTGACTTAAGCTTGTGAATTTGATTTCAGATTTTAACCAGACTTATAAAAAGTAGTAGTTATAAAGTGTCTATGTAACCCTTCTACCAACGGCTGATGAAATACAGAATCACCTTATGAATGAATGAATAATGAATAAAGAATGAATCCCCTTAAAACTCAAATAGGTTATCATGTGGTGAAATCTCAATGTAAATAAACTGGCTGGGGTAGCTTATATGATTCTCACTCTCAAGTAAATACATTTAGAAGCTGACAGGATTTCCCATAGTTAAACCTTATGAAAATGTAAACACAAATATGGAAATTGCTTTATTAATTTTAGACAACAAGCAACAATACACAAACACACAACATCTCAGCTTGTTTTGTGGTTTGTTTGTATTAACAAATATTGACAACAAATATATTATATAATATAATTTACAACCTACAAGAAATGTGTTTTATGAAATGTGTTTTATAGAAAAGGAAGCCAGAGGCCTGCCTGACCCGGCTCATTTGCGTATTTTTTCTGCCCGAACCCGGCCCGAACCTGCGGATCCGGTCGGGTTTGTCTGGCTGGCCTGACCGATTGAGAACTCTAATCCTGACCCACCAAACATCCTGGAAAGTGACAGAATTACGTTTTTTGGTGCTAAATTACATAATTATACATAATCACCATCAGTAAACAGGACGCTGTCTGACTCTGTCACTCGGGGACGGAGGCTGTTTTCTGGGGGAAAGTTCCCTGAAGTCTCGGTCCGGAGAGCTGACGGTCGCGATGATAAATTTTCGTCACAAACACTTGGTGAGTTAAAGTTTTTTGCCGGTGAATGTGAGGAAGAGTCAGGAGGACAGACAGGAGGACAGACACTTATCCACGTACAGCTGCGGTATTTGTTTTCCTCATATAAGTTGCCAAAGACAGTTACAGTTACTACGTTACTCTTGTTCGTTCCTGTAACGTTGCTTTGTGGGACATTTCTCTGTATTTAGTTGAGTGAAGGACCTGTGTAGTTATCAGACTGTCAGACCGACACGCCCTCGCTACGCGCCTCTGGCTTAAGCCTGATTTAAGCTTCTGCATCGCAGCGACGGCGTAGCTACGTCATCGACGCAGACCCCTACGCCGTAGCCTGACGTGCGCCTCCAAAAAATCCTGACTACGCGTCACGTCGACGCGTCGAGACGCGAACGGCAAGGACTGTGATTGGTCCGCTCAGAACGTCATTTCCGGCAGTTGCTATTCCGGTCAACAGTATAACAACACCGCCATTTTTTAAAGTTTTTGTGGCACGAGCGGCACGGAAAAAATGGACCAGGCAGACGAGAGAATTATCAAGGAGGTCAGAAAATATGACCACCTTTACAACTCGTCTTCAAGACATTACAAGGATTGCCAAATGCCCCTAGCGGCTTGGCGGTGAATTGCAGAACAACGCGTTCCCTCAACGCAGAACTTCGAATGGTCGATGACGTAGCTACGCCGTCGCCGCGAGGCAGAAGCATAAACCGGGCTTTATCCCTATCACACTGGGACCAATAATGCGGCCCTGATACTACCTCCAGAGGCGGATCAGCGCCGGAGCGAAATTTCCCCCCTCTCCGCATCTGAAACTTTCACTCAGGGGAGGGTGCGGAGAATTGCCGCAGGATCCCCGCATGCAAACGGCAGTGTGAAAGAGGCTACTGACCATATCTCTGTTCTTAGCCTTCTTTCCATTCTTCCTATGTCAGACCCCTCTGTCCCTCCTCGGTGCTCAGCTGTCTTCCAGCAGTTTCGGCCAGTTTCATTCCCCATCTGTCTGACAACAGCTACGTCCTGCAAACTGCCCCCTGGACAGTATTCCTGTTCTTTATTCAAAGGCATTTCAAACACTGTTGGGTCAAGCATTTTAACTCTCATTAATTCATCCTTTAGCACAGGGTGTGTTCCTTCCTCTTTTAAACATGCAGTCATGCAACTTCTTTCAAAAAAGAAAGATCTGGACCATACGGTTCTTTTTAATTTTAGACCAATTTAAAAACTCATATTATTAGCTAATGTCTTAAAGAGAATTGTTTTAAATCCACTGCAATTTTTCTTGCATGATTTAGTATTTATGAAAAGTTTCAGTCTGGTTATAAGCATTGCCACACTACTGAAATTGCCCCTCTAAAGCTGCGTTCAGACCGAACGCGATAGACGCGAATGGAGCGTCAACTCTACATTGAAAATCAATGTATATGGCGCGATGACACGCGATTCAGGCGCCGACGGCGCGAATGGAGCGTCTGGCGCGGCACGAATGAAGCGACATCCAATCAGCGACGAGTTCAAGCCGACGACGTCACTTCCTTCACGTACGGTTGTTTACGGTCGCTCATAGCAACATGGAGGAGAAGCTGATAGTAGCTGTCTGTGGGCACCCGGTGCTGTATGACACCACTGTGGTGTTCTACCGGGACAATTTAAAAAAGAGGAGGCATGGGTGAAAGTCGCTGAGGAGGTGGGACTCTCTGGTAAGTTTTGAAGCTATCTGTGGCTTGTTTCACTACGTTACTGACCGTGTTTCTCCATGAAATGTTAGCATCAGTTAGCACTTGTATAGCATTATCCGCCTTTGCAGGATACTACTTCCAGTTTGTGTGAATGTTTATTGTAGTATTTAATTTAGTTAGAAGCTAATTTAGCAAAATGAGTGGGCAAGCGGTCTCTTTTTTTTCTCAAGCGCGAATGACGCGAATTGTCCAAAATGATCAAGCGGCACGAATGAAGCGTCTGAAGCGATTGTATTCGCGTCTATCGCGTTCGGTCTGAACGCCCCATTAGAGTGCTACAAGATCTTCTACTGAACAGCTGACTCATGTTTTTTTGTGCTTTTGGATTTGACTGCTGGCTTTGACACTGTCAATCACACAATTCTTTTATCGTGACTTGAAAAATGTGTGGGCCGTAAGAGTATTGCCCTTGAATGGCTAAAACCATCTTTGTCAGACAGAATTTACCAGAGGTGGGAGTAAGTCACATACATGCAAGTCATAAGCAAGTCACAAGTCTTTAAACTTCAAGTCTCAAGCAAACCCAATGTTACTATTAATAAAAATCAAGCAAGTCAATTCGAGTCATGGCTATTACTCAAGCAAGTCAAATCAAGTCATTGCTAAGGTCAAGCAAGTCACAAGAAGTTCGTATGAATGTATTCTTCATATCTGTAGACACAGTAAACAGAAGAGTCAATAATATGATATAGGTGCATAGTTGATCAATTTTAGAATTGCTTTTCAAACCCATAAATACAAGAATAAGATTATATTAATATTAACCCTGGGACTGCAGCATACTGCACATCCTGACAGCTGAGAATATTACTCTCAGGTATTGTTTCGCCCTCCCCCTCTATTAAAGGAGGCTGAAAAGCACAGGACATGTCTGTTTTGTCCTGAAATGTGTGT
>CAEMYA010000031.1:32298-79340 GCA_903131615.1 Diplodus sargus
CAGCAGACTGCACATCCTGACAGCTGAGAATATTACTCTCAGGTATTGTTTCGCCCTCCCCCTCTATAAAAGGAGGCTGAAAAGCACAGGACATGTCTGTTTTGTCCTGAAATGTGTGTTTCTCTTCTATAAAACACATTCTACATCTCGGAGGTGGAGGGAGAAGCAGGTCCGTCGCGGATGTGCATGAAAAACAAGTGAGTCAAACTGAATGTGTGCGGATACGGTGTCATGTTGGGCTGTTAGCGCGTAAACCTCCGTATCCCTACGCAGTTGTGCTAATGCGGAGGGATACGGAGAGTTAAGTTTCGTTTTTATCGAAAGTAAACCTCTCGTCCAGTAACTGGGCCTTGCACTGTATTTCGCCGTTCGCAGATCACCTGTTGCCCACTTTGCTTATGCGTAGGGATATGGAGGTTCTACGGTTGAGAAAATGTAGTGCCAAAAGAAAGGCCGGTCTGACGGCGATGTAAAGCCGTTTGAATTTTCCCTTTACAACGTACACTTGAACTGTTACAGATTTTTTAGGGTGAACCTTGTTTTAGATGGTTTATTTCGCTTTTTGTCTGGACCCCGTTCACTGCGGTGCAAAGCTGAGCGTCTGGCTGGAGCGGCTCTCTACTTCTCCAAACTGAGGCTGTGCTGATCGGCAGTGTTGGGCACGTTACTTTTAAAAAGTAATCAGTTATAGTTGCTGGTTTCTTCTTCCAAAAAGTAACTGAGTTACTAACGGAATTACTCCACTATAAAAGTAACCAGTTACCAGGAAATGTAACTGTTGCGCTACTTTTTTTTCTTCCCCCTTTTGAGCTCGGCATTCATTACAGCGTACTCGGCATCTATGTATTTAGAAAATGTCTTTCTGCATGGCGGACTGGCACCTGCTCTCCCTGGTATTTTGCTAATGACGGCTCTGAAGGAGTCTGATTGAACTGTTGATAGCGGGAGCATGTTCTCAACTACATACCTGCTTATCATTGCCTTCAGTTCAGCTGTGTAACACGCTTTTGTAAAGCTGGAACACAAAAATCCAGCTTTAGCTGCTTGGACTGCTTGGACGACTGAAAAAATTGGGGAGGACAGGAGGAAAACCAGTCCACGGTGTCATGTTATTTTATACAAGTCAACTACTTATCCCTACTTTCTTGTATTCTATGAAAATTAAGCAGTAACGCAATGACTTACAAGACTTCTTTAAGAAACATTTAATGGCAAAAGGCTGTTGACATTAGGACCATGAGAGAGGGGCAGAGAGGCTGTTGACATCAGGACATCAGGACCATGACCCCCAATTTCCACTGGATACGTCTCAGCTGCGTTGCGCCTCCGTCACGCCAGCAGAGCTGATACGTTTCACTTTAGTCTATGAGTCAATCCCCACCAGGTCCACTGCACTGCGTATCAGCTCCGTCCCAGCTCCGGCAGTCAGGAGTCCTCCGGATCAGATACGCAGGAGCACGACGCAACAATTCAGCGGAATTTAGCACGAGCAGACAGGAAGTCAAGCGTCGAAATAACAAACAACATTCGGTTGCTTTTCAAAATAAAACACTCCGTGTTGACACCAGCACACAAAATATTTTTAATAACACAGACCTATAACTGCGGTCGGGAGTGATTATGTGATTATCGCGGGAACTCCTTGTCCTCCTGCACTGTGGCGTACTTAAACCGCAACCGGTGGGGATTGGCGGACGGCAGAGCAAAACCGGATCGGAACTGCAACGCAGCGGACACGTATCCAGTGGAAATTAGAAGCCGAAAGACAAGCAAACTGTAAGAGCCAAGATGGCAGAGAGCCAAGATGGCCGACCTAGGCAAAGGGACAAGATGGCGGATAGCCAAAATGACGGTCACAATCTCTTGGAAGACACAGAGGCTGTTTCTCAATACCAAGTACGCCAAGTTCGAACTTGTAAACTTCGGCAGTTTGGACTTGTGGAGTTCAGTTGGAAGAACGAACTTCCGGGGGACGGAAGGACGGGAGAACAGGAGGACGGTCTTTCTGCAATTGGAACAGGAACGTACTTGACGTACGTACGTACTCTTCGCTGGTTTTTGGCTTTTCAACTTCCGGTTATTTTCACTGGTAAAAAAAAACAAAAAAACAATAAAAAAACAACTCTATATTTTATTATATATTATATGTGGATATAATATAGTGTTTTCTTTTTATACGAATATGAACATAGAATTTTAAAAAGTTACTATATAAAGGCTGAGTCGCGGGAAAATATTGTGGGGTTTATTGTTGTAGTGGAGAGCAGTTGACATTGACAGAAAAACAGTGAAATATTTAGATTTAATTGTTGTTATTGTTATTATTACCATACGTTGTCCAATTCACAACATGGCGCAGTTGGTCACTGCTATTATCACCGGGGCGATGTACGAGGAAGCGGAAGAGGAAGCGGATCGTTTGAGGAGGAGCATCCGCCAGAGGAGAGCCACCATTCGGCAAACGACGGAGAGGAGGTGTACCATCCTGGCATGCCTCTCTGAATTGGTTAGTTTGTCTCGTCCCCATATGCTATTTCATCCTAATTTTTAAAAAATGACATAACCTTTTTGAGAATTACTGTTAATTATGTTAAACTACAACACCATATAGGTTTAGTCACTTCACTATATAATGTTTCAAGTCTATCAGTTTGTTTATTGGATGTGGTACCTGTCAAATTAACCCATAATTAACTACTTTTACTAGTTCAATAATAACCCTCAGCCTATGCCCTACACACTTACCTGCCCTCTGTCTTAGCACTCAAACACGAAGATGTTGCTATTCAATCTGAAAGACCTTGTACAACATTTGTAATGGTTTTCAAACGGGAAATAAAGCAACTGAATATGGAGTGAAATAAACTCACAATAAATACATGATTAAAAAGAGTCTTCATAATAATAGATAATGTCATACAATATCATAATAATAAATAATAATGAATTCTAAAATGTTTATTTCCTCTGATACAGGACCAAGGCCCTGTGCGTATGTATGCACAGCTGAATGACTAGTGCTGTGTTCCAATATCCATACTTCCATGAGTACACTTACACGTAGTACACTATGTGCACTTGCTAAGTACGCAGATTTCAGCCGGTGAGTGTTGTTCCAAATCACATACTCCGTGGTGCACTTACCGGAAATGATGACCGCGAAAGCCGCCGCGGCTCGTCACCCGCCAAAAAACATCCCTCTTTGAACGGTGAACAAAAGACGTTTACGACTAGACTTTTTAAAGCTGGACTATGCAGCATCAGTTTCCAGACCAGATTCCTTCGCCGTTTTCTAGCTTTGCACCAGTTTCGTGCATACGTTTTTCGCTACAGACCTCCCCCTACAGCTTCGGCGCAGACACACTGTCGAAAACACTCGTTGACGAGCCTCCCCGGCCACCTAGCAGCTACTACGTTACCATATGCATCTGTTCGCTAAGAAGCCAGCCGGCTAAGCAGCGAGACATGTCTGGCACTTAGTGCACTTAGTGCTCTGTTCAGCTGGACATATCGCAGGATACAGGCGACAAATCACGCGACATTCAAAGACCGAACTAGAGAGCTACATACACAACGAGAACCCTGGATTCAGAACGCAAACAAACGTGTTTGGTAGCAAGTGACTGCTACGCTAAACACCCACTAACTATCGAGCGAGCGATCAAGAAACCAAGCTGAACACATACAGGGCTCCCAATAAAACAGTCCAGCAATAACATTGTTCAAAAGACTATCAAGTCACGTTGCAAAGACAAAGTTCAGCCACTTAAAAATTTCAACAGCAACACGGCTGGTGTGACCGCAGGCAAGTCGGCGTCTGTTCTGGACTCCTCAACAGCTCGTCCTATGTTTACTGTGTCTGGTCTCTTTTATCAAGCTCCTTTTTCTTCTTCTGTTCCTCCGACTGTGGCTTCCTGGGTCTCTTTTTAGTCGATTGATACATGATGAATACAACAATTGCCTTGCAACTGGCAGTTTATATCTACCCGGTTCCATAAATAAATGATCAAGTTTAGTGTACTAGTACTACTAATGCTATCTTTCTTAAAAGTTCTTACCATGTGAAGCCTTTATTCCTGAATTGAAAATGCAAACGTTTTACATACGTTTTACATACTCAGGTTACTGTGTGAAAATACACAAGATAACTTCAAAGAGGCTTTGTCATGCCTAGTACAATGTGCAGAATTACCTTGCTTTCTTAAGAAAACTATGTCAATATGAAAATATTAAAATGTATAATAGGCGACATATTAGCAGTATTTACTGTACACAAAAGTTCCAACTGTAACCTAATAGGAGTGCAATGCAAAAAAGACAACACATCAACTTAAACATGACTGATTTTAATAAATTATACACAGAAGAATTAAATTAATTTCAGTAAACTTCAATAATAAACAAATGATGATCAATGAATTAACATCCACTTTTTCTTACAGCCTCCCAACCCCAGGCGGTACTGTCAGCTGAATGCTACAGTGCCAATTATTCAGCTTTTTTTTGATGGCCAGAGTGACCTGCGAGTAGATTTTCGCTTGTCCAGGGGATCTTTTAATGCCCTCATGGAAGCCATGGGGGGTGACACAGATCACGGCTGGGACCCAGAGATAGCCTGCATGGTGTTCTTGTTCTGGTTGGCTAGTGGCACAT
Organism: Diplodus sargus; assembly: GCA_903131615.1. Lineage (NCBI taxonomy): Eukaryota > Metazoa > Chordata > Actinopteri > Spariformes > Sparidae > Diplodus > Diplodus sargus. Next base: position 36,952 of record CAEMYA010000031.1, read on the forward strand.
CCTACCGTGTCGTCTCCCGGGCATTCGACATGCCACGGACATCGGTCCACCGTGCAGTCCACGCCACCAGTGCTAAGATTGCATCTCTGTTTGCCCAAACAGTCCACCATCCCAAAGAGGAGGAGTTGGTGACTGTGGGAGCAGGATTTGCCCGCGTGGCAGGGTCAGCGGCCTTCAACAGGGTGGTTGGGAGCATCGACGGCTGCCACGTCCGGGTGAAGCCACCTGCCAATGATGCCGACTGCTACCTGAACCGGAAGCTTTTTTATTCAGTTCAGCTCCAAGCTGTGGTCGACCACACACCAAAATTTATTGATGTGTGTGTGGGGTACACTGGGTCAGTGCATGACTCGAGGGTACTGAAGAACAGCCCGCTGTACACAGAGAAGCAGTACCCTCCACCAGGTTACTGCCTCATCGGGGATGGTGGGTACCCCTGCCTGTCTTACCTCATAACCCTGATGACCCCGTACCGTCAGCCTCTCAGAAGCCAGCAGCAGGCAGCATACAACAGCCGGCTGACAAAGGCCCGAGTAGTTGTGGAGCGGGCCTTTGGGATCCTGAAGACCAGGTGGAGGGCCATATTTTTGAAGGCGCTGGAGGTGGACGTCCTGTTCGTCCCGGAGGTCATCCTCTGCTGCACCATCCTGCACAATATTTGCTTGAGCCGGGGAGACGTGCTGGACCCTGAGGATGAAGAGGAAGGCATGGCTGGAGCAGCAGAGGAAGAGGATCCAGGACGGGAGGCAGCACCTCCAGGCACCGTCTCTGGAGCTGAGGAGAGAAACAGAATGGCAGCGCTGTATTATGCACCTGACCACGATTACATTTAATTAAATAATTTGGCCAATTTCAACACCTGTGTATTCATTGATTAATTTATTTATAAAACAAAAAACATTCAAAACAACATGAGTATAACATAACATAATATAACTTATTATTTAAAAACATATGAACAGTGTGAACAGTGGAAGCGAACACAGAAACTATAACTATAATCTAAAATAACTAATATATTTTGTAATTAATTAAATTAAAAAATTTAAAAAAAAAGCTCATTTCGGGTGCAGCCTCTCTAGAATGGCCAGGAAGCGGTCATCCCTGGCTGCAGCTTCCCGGTCCCTCCTCTCGTCTCTCGCTCTGACCTCCTGCCTCCATCTTTCCTCCCTAGCCATTGATTCCTGGTGCCACCTCTCCTGCCTCTCACTCAGCTCTCGGTGTCGCCTATCCTCTCTCTCCTCCCTCTCTGCTGCCTGTCTGGCCTGCTCTGCCTCTCTCCTATCCTCTCTCTCCCTCTCCTCAGCCTGCATTTTCCTCCACTCCTGTTCGTCTCGGCCCCTCAGCTCCTGAAGCACCTCCACAACATCCACCCGCCGCCTTTTTGGGGTGGACGCTGTGGAGGTTCTGGTGGCTGTGGGTGTCAGACTGCCCTCCTCAACTGCCTCCTTGTGACCAGCCGGTGTAGTCACAGAGGGGGGTGTTAACACCACCGCGCCCTGGGCACACGTGGCAATGAGGACAGGTGGCGTCACAGACGGCCTGTCCCCAATTGCCTCGTGCATAAGCTCAAACCACTTCCAGGACGCGGCAGTGGTCTCACCCCCCTCTGTGCTTACCCCAGTGGGGGGGTTCTTAAGATCCTATGTAGTAGGAAGAACAACAACAAAACACACAAGTTTTATGATCACTTTCAAAAAAAAGGAAAAGTTTATTAATACTTTTCCATTTTTCAGTTCAAGTGCTATATAGAAATAACTGCTCAGAGAATCTATAAAGCTGACAAGGACGTAAGGCATGATGTGAACACAGACAAAACTAACCAACCTTATATTTCTGTTTAAGGTTCTCCCACTTCTTTTTTAGGAAAGAAGTGGTGACCCTACCCACCAGTCCTCTCTCTTCTAGAAACACTCTGGTTAACGTGTAATAGGGGCACTTGAACGCAATAGTATAAGTTGTATAACAAGCGATTTAGCAGAAACATTTGATATGAATATTGTTAAACTATCAATCAACTATAAATAAAACGTAAGCCGAACGTATGCGCTTACTTGTATCCAGCCGCGTTCGTGGCTCTGCCTCCACTAAACACCTTCGTGTTTTCCACACGCCACCGCACGAAACGGGCCGTGTCCTCATCAGTCCCTATAACGAAAAACAAGATAAGCCTATAAGAATAGACTATAGTTTGTGACCTAAGGTGCACCAAACTTAGGTTTCACGTTTCCATACCGCAGGGTAGCTAGTGCAAACGTGTGATCACAAAAAACACATCTAGCGTAATGGCACGTCTTCAAGACCACTAACGTTACTACTCTTCTGTGCAAATATATGGTAAATAACGTAATCTAGGCAATACCTTTGTTTGCTGCATATCGAGTTAGCTGCTTACAGCTTGTTAGCCTTGTTAGCCATTAGTTAGCTGCTAATGGCTAACAAGCTGAAGTATGCTAAATCGGACGATAACAACAACCGTAACCACAAGCGAAGTTTTAGTACAGTTAAAAGAACTATTGTAGAGGCGATTGACCCACTTACATTTGTAAAGTTCCGGAGCTGCAGGCGCCGTGTTCGGGCTAGCCATCTTGAAAAGAAGCGCCTGAGCGCCTCTGCCTGGCTCCGCCTCTTCCTCTACGTAGACAAAATGGCGGCCGTTGAGTGCGTATAGTGTACATCGATGCACACTCAACGTTTTTGCCGTTTTGAGGGCAACATCCGGGTCCTTTAAGTACACTTCTTTTCGCCGCGATCGCGATCGGAACACCCTACGTACTCAAACTAAGTACAGTAAGTACGGTAAGTATGGATATCGGAACACAGGCCAGGTGTCTTTCCTGGCCACATTCTTTTCTGGGACTGAGATGAAGCCGGCGCTCCGTCTCTCCAGGAACAGCATCACCATGCTGCTCCAGATGTTGCCACGGGAGAAGAGCCATGGATGGAGCCATGAGCTGAAGGTGCTGGTGACGCTGTACTGGCTTGCCTGTGGAGCATCGTACCGGGTTACCTCCAACGTCTTCTCCATTCCACTGGCCACAGTGTGCAGGATTGCGCACCGCGTTGTGGATGACATGATGACCAACCTCCCACGAGTCATCCACTTTCCCAGGGCTGAGGAGATGGCAGAGGTGGGGGCTGGCTTTGCTCAGCTTGCCAACCATGAGGCATTTCGGGCTGCTGCTGGTGCCACCGATGGGTGCCATATCAGGATTGTTCCTTCTGCAGAGCCTCATCAAAGAAGCTGCATAAACAGGAAGCTGTTCCCATCTATTATCCTCCAGTGAATGTGTGATGCTAAAGGCTCTTTCCTGGATGTGTACATTGGACAGCCAGGGTCAGGGCATGATGCACTCGTCCTCCGAAGGTCACCCATGTACAGCCAGGCTCTGTACCCACCCGCTGGGTACTTCCTGCTGGGAGATGGAGGGTACCCATGCCTGCAGCGCCCTGTTGCCATCATGACCCCGTATCGCCAGCCTGTGGCAAATAAAAAAACACACATAGACACACACACACGTACAGGTTATTATGTCACTTTACAATACACTATATATTTTCTTCAGGTCAAGTTGAAGCCCGCTACAACAGGCACCATGCAAGGGCAAGGAATATCATTGAGCAAACCTTTGGCATCCTCAAGACAAGATGGCGCTCGATCTTTCTGAGGGCCCTGGAGATCCGGCCTGTGTTCGCCCCAAAGGTGGTTGGTGCCTGCTGTGCCCTCCACAACATCTGTGTGGCAGCCCATGATGTCCTGGAGGAGGAGCAGGAGCAGGATGAGGGAGAGATGGCGGAGGTCACAGATTGGCAATGCAGAAAGGGGCCTGTCAGGGAGGGAGGTACGAAGGCATCTGGCAGCCCAGCTCAGGATCTGCCTGCATGTCTGGGTGAACATGACTACATCTAGAGCGTAAATATTCACTCTCGCTAGATGTGATCTGATATTAATGTATATATTGTGTAAATCAGATGAATATAGTATTGTATGGGTGTAAATCTGTAAACTATGTAAATATGATGTACATTTTTTTTTTCTGGTTAGCCCAAATTTAAATTCAATGAATCTACTGTAAATAACTATTGGTATTTTTTCTTTTCAATGTAATCCGTTTTGTTTAATTTTTTTGGTTCATTCTAATTTAAACACAACTGTAAATAATAATATATATGTTGTCTATCCAATGTTGTTTTTTGGATAAATGTAAATAATTACACACTAATATTTTGTTTTTGTTGTGAATATGTACAGTATCTCTTAAATATGAATAGTCTTAAACACATCTTAAACATTTCAAAATGTAATAACAACAGAACAGAATAACAAATATTACAATTAGAACTTATTCACGAGTCTCTCAAACAGTGAGAGGTATCTCTCAGCCCTGTCTGCCGCTGCCCTCTCCCTCTCTCTCACCAAGGCCTCTCTCTCTCTCTCATCCTCTCTCTCTGCTCGTTCTTTTAAAAAGTCCATCAACTGACTCTCTCTCTTCCTCTTTCTTCCTGTCCTTTCCTCTCTCACGTCCTCTCCTGCCTCCCCCTCTGCAGTAGAGGTAGAGGCCAGGGTGCTGGCCACGCCACCTGGTGTGGCACTGGCGACAACCAAGGGCGGATTGACTGCATGCTTCACCTGGAGTGCAGCGTTCATTAAGCTTTACCACTGCCAGGTGGCAGCGGTCACACTCCCGGCCTCTACGCCTTTGCCTGTTGGCGGGTCTTTTGACTCCTATAAATAAGTTATTCATCATTACATTGTGACACTGGAGTCTTTGTTTGGTTTAATTTATGACCTGAGAAATTAAAATCATGTAATTTTTTTTAAAAACAGAAAAATCCAACAGATTCCATCACATTTTAAATGCAAATATATAATTGGTACCTTGTATTTGTCCTTTAAGTTGTTCCACTTTTTTTTTGCCTGTTTGATTGTGACAAAGTCCCTTGGAAAATACATAAATACTTTAATGGCATACTCCCTCCATAATATGGTTTAAGACCAGCAAATTAGAACCCTTCCCCAGATACATAGGCAATGATGAAAATATTATACTCACTCCCATCCTGTCCTGGCTGAATTCTTACGCCCCGTGAAAAGGGACTCATTCTCTCCATGCCACTTAATGAGGGCCCGGGTCTCCTCAGCTGTCCCTTGAAAGAAATTATAGTCAACAGATTTGATGCAAAATACTGTATATTTTGCACTCCTGATGTGTTTAAGTAGTCAAACTAATAGGGAACAACAAGGAGTATGGGCAGATAACGTTACGCGTTTTGGTCGGCGACAAGTGCTTTAGGTTAAATAAAATATACAACTTAAATAAAACCCTCGCCTCCCAGACAGACCAATTAATCCGGTATCATAAAACCTAAAGTATTTCGTTTCAGACACTTGCCCATTAAATGCAAAGTGAACGGTCACGTTTTACCACTACAACGATACAGAACCAGCGGGCGGCTGATTTCAGAGGGTCACGCCGGGACACGGCTGCCATCAGCGGGGTAGCAGTAATGCTGAGCACCCGGGCCAATTTGCTAGCAGCTAGCATAGTACGATAGCTGTTAGCGGGGCTACGACGTTGAAGCAAAAACTACGTGCTGCAGTGATGAATCGATCAAGCACTTATAACAATTACATTCTCGTACAAAAAATAAAACTTACATTTCGTGACCCTAAATTAGTAAACGTGTAAAACTTGTAACTTACAGTTGTGAGTCCTCTCCTCTGCCATTGCTATGACGAAGTGCATACTGGGATACGTAACGGCTCAAGGTCCACACAAGTTTCCACCAATGCATCCTCGATGAAATGGGCGGGGCAAGTCCGGGGTATTCGACTGTACTTGGCCAGATGCGAACTTTGAATTGGAATGGTACTTGGTCCGACGCCGATGACGTTTCTCAAGTCCACAAGAACAGAAGTACGGAGAAGAACGCATATTGAGAAATGGCTAGAGTGTTCTGTTGAAAAGATTACAGAAATGGTGGTCATGACTTAGGAAAGTTATGTGCGTAAGACTACAAAAGTCACGTGTGGACACAAACCCAGAAATCACAAACCTGGGGGGCCTATTTCAAGCAGGCGCCACCTACTGGACATTCGGATAGGTTCACTTACCTTTGCTTACCAGGCTTTGTTAGTGTTTTTTCCAGTGGATGGGCACCCTAGAGGGTGCATTATCTCGATTTGTCCTGTGGAAGGGCACCCTAGAGCAGTGGTTCCCAAAAGCGTGCCGTACATAATTTATCATAAGTCCTGTTTTACTTGGCCGGACTTATGATAAGCCTCCCACGGGGGGGGGCGCGCCAGAGATCGCAGAGGGGGCGCATGACTTTGTCTGCTCTGAGGTTGTGAGGTTAAAGTTATATTTGTGCGACCCTCTGAGGTCGATTGACGCGCCGGCACGTCAAAATCACGTGACCTATTTAAGATGACATAGCAGCAAGATGGACCCGGTCCTGACTTATGTGTTGGAGCAGCCTTCAAGCTGTGTACCAGTTTTTAAATTGTGTTGATAGGCCAAGTAAAACCGGACTTATGATAAATTATGTACGGCACGCTTTTTCGCTAGCATTACCGTCACGTTTGCTGCGCGTTTGGTGCAGGAAGAAACGGTCAAAACGGACTTCTCTCATGAAAGTGTCCGCAAGCAGGAAAAGTTTGCGAGCGAAAAAACACGTTCCTATTGGTGGAAAAAGGCACCACACCAGCCAATCACAAAATTACATGGCAAGACACGTGATTTGGTTGCTGGGGGACAGGAGGAAGTTGTGGGAGGGACCGACAGTGACGGGGAGAGAGTTGAGAGATGTGTGTCAAAATGAAATAATAACTGTACAGTCACACATGTGAGGTTGTGCTGAAAATAATGACACCAAACAAGGCAAGATAAATAGTTTTTAAGATGAAATATAATGGTAAAATCAAAAACAGTCAAAATGGCCAATTATACCCTGGACTGCATAAAATCCCAGTAACACACCCAATCAAAACTCTCTATAATCCAAATTGAAACATATTTCTTGGTCCACATTTAAACATTTAAGCTATTTATTACCAACACCCCTATGAGGTACACCTGATGACACAAAAAGGAAGAAATGTATCTATATATTGTAAAACTAGGAGAATATAACTGTTGTTTATTTTTGCAAATAAAAGTTTGTAATTAATCACTTTATTCTTTTAGTGAATGCGGGTTTGGGGGGGGGCTGGCTTGTCTTGGACACAGGCAAGGGGGACTTCAAGGAAAAAAGGTTGGGAACCACAGCCCTAGAGGACGCACTATCACATTTTGTCGAGTGGAGGTGCACCCTAGAGCATGCATTATCACACTTTGTCAAGTGGAAGGGCACTCTAGAGGGTGCTTCATCAGGTTTTTTTTTCCATAGGAAGAGCATCTTAGAAGGTGCTTTATCCAGTTTTGTCCAGTAGAGGGGCACCCTAGAGGGTACTTTAACACATTTTATCCATTGGAAGGGCACCCTATAAGGCGCATCATCAGGTTTTGTCCATTGGAAGAGCGCCCTACATGTCCCTTCATCACGTTTTGGCCAGTGGATGGGCACCCGAGAGGGTGCTTATCAGTTTTTTTCCAGTGGAAGGGCACTCTAGAGGGCGTTTTATCACATTTTCCATTGGAAGGGCACCCTCCAGGGTGCTTTATTGAGTTCTGTCCATTGAAAGGGCACCCTATAGGGCAATTTATCATGTTTGTGTAAGGGCACCCTAGAGGGTGTTTCATCAGGTTTTTTCCACTGGAAGAGCATCTTAAAAGGCGCTTTATCAGGTTTTGTCCAGTAGAGATGCACCCTAGAGGGCACTTTAACCCATCTTTTCTATCGGCGTATAAGGTGCATTATCAGGTTTTATCCATTGGTAGGGCACCCTGCATGGCGCTTCATCAGGTTTTGTCCAGTGGACGGGCACCCTAGAGGACGCATTATCAGGTTTTATGCAGTGGAAGGGCACCCTAGAAAGCCCTTAACCCTGAGTACAACAGTTGTTGTATACATTTCTGTTCTCATGAGTTTTTATCTTTATCTTATCTAAGCAATAATGTTTTCCCCACGCTGGACTAGCCATAAGAAACCCAGTGGCCTGGCAAGCTGATTGGCCTGCAGTGTTAAAAAAGCAGAAAACAATACAGGGCAGTGACTTAACTCAGAACTGTTGGCCCTCACAGCTGGAATAAAGTCATTAATAATGTTTCAGCTGTTTGTACTTTGCCATTTGTGTCCATCATGTAAAATAAGTGTCAGTGAACTCAAAACTCTCTGACAATGACTGTTAAAATAACTGTTTTACATTTGAAATGTACAAAGTATACAGTATTTTCAATCTGATCACAAGCTGTTATTAGACTTCTACTGAACCACATCACAACCAACACAATCTAACAAAAATATCTTCACATTTTAAGAGATTATACTAAAACATCAGTGTGAAAGTTGTACAGCTTTTGTTGCATGTGGTTTGAATGCAGAGACCTGAAGGCTAGTCTTCCTGTTTTTGACCACAGTGGAAAATAACAGGGGGGAGGGAGCACAAGACAAACAACAGCCAGAGCTAAAGTCAAAGCCCTTTATGCATTTCAGTTTTACATTCATTCTGTCAGCGTACAATAAAGATGACTAGAGAATGAAAATAAAAGTGAGTGTTCCAGTCAAACAGAGAAAAATACAGGCTTATGGAAACATTTTTAACATTTTTATTTAAATTAGTGTTCATCACCCCTCCTACCTCCTTGCAGACTCTCCCTATAAGGACATTCAACAATCATCAGTGTCTTCACAGTTCCCTCCTCCATCATACGTCAAGTGGGTGTTTCTTTAGTTCAAACAATGATCAATTGCAAATAAAATGACAATGATAATGATAAAATGATCCTGAAAGCGGGAGAAGAACAAGCATGTGAGAATCACAACTAAAGACTGGCAAGAAATTAATGAATTCACCTCAATGTTGAATCTTTTTAATATTGGAAATTTTAGAAAAAAGAATCTTAATTCCTCCATCCTGTCATCTTGATTTCTTATACTGGATATTTGATGAAGCATTTTTGTACTGTTCCTGTTATGTGAGTGTTTATTTGCCACAGTTACACAGTACTTTACTGTACATTGACTGTGAATTAGTGGGCTATAGCGAGCATGTGTGTTTCTGTGTGTGTTTGTCTAGGCCCTCCCCCAACTCAGCACACACCAAGGACCTCCTCTTTTTTTTAATTTTTTTTTTTAGAATCTTTATTTGTCAGACACCTGAAATTTGTCCTCTGCATTTAGCACATCACTAGCTGCACATTCTAAGTATACACATACACACGCAAGCTAGGAGCAGTGGTCTGCTATGTCAGTGCCCGGGGAGCACACATGGGGGGCTCGGCAGTAACCTAGGAAGTGGAGTGGCACGTCTTCAGCTACCAGTCCACTTCCATATTGTGGTCTGTAGCTGGACTTGAACCAGCCATCCTCCAGTCCCCAAGCCAAGTCTCTACTTACTGAGCTACTGCCGCCCCCATCTCTGTATTCTTGATTTTCCAGAATCCAGAAAGTTAAAAAGCAGTCTCTGTGCTCTCCTCCTGTCGGTAAACAGCTCCGGATCAGAGCAGAATCTAATGTTAAAAGGTTGATGGTGCTTTGAAAGTAAGGTACCCAAATAGGTGTGTGTAAAGCAGAATGGCGTCACTCTTGGTTGCCTTTGAGAACAGCGGGTTGTGTGATGTTTGTGGCTGAAGTCTTCCTGTGGTGGGGACTTTATTTTTCACTCAGACAGACAATGATCGTCACCACAGAGAACTGGCTTATTCATTCGCTATTTATTTCCATTTAGTACAAATACAGATGGACATTCTTAATTCAACACAGTATAGGTCAGTTTTCACTGTTTACTTTTATACTTTATACTTTACTTTTTTGACCTGCGAGGCCTCCTGACTTACACCACACTGTGCTGTCTCTTCCTGTGAAGTCATGTGTCTCTCTCTCACTCCTCCCTCCATTTGACTTTCCGTTTGAGTAGGTGTGGCAGTCATCAGTGTCCTCTGTGTGACAGGGACTTTGGCCAATATAGTACAAGAAGCAAACATGAGCAAAGCAAGCAGATTAATATGATGAAGCGTCAGTGTTGCAGGGACTTCCTGAGTCTATCTGCTGGCAGTATAAATAACGTGAGTCTCCACTTGTCTCTCTGATGCAGGCCTCCTGTTTCTGATTGGCTTTGGGAGGAACTTCAGTGCTGCAGAGTTCAGGTCATCAGAGCCCAGATTCTGTAAACCAGAATATTTAGTGTCATGTAACGTATCTCAAACTACCTTGGTGAATAAAACATTTACAGCAAGAGCTGAGGTTGTGTTTCAGTCACAGACTTTACAAAAATACTGGTTTGCACCATTCATCAGACATTAACTTGTTTTATTTTTAAATAGGATGAAATTAAAAGTTGAATATTGGTTGCTGAATATTGTAGTACTTTACGTTGCTTATTTCAGGATGCAGTTGTTCATCAGCAGCTACATGACAAAAGATAACTCTGATTAGTTATGGATCACTGACCAGGATGTGCATCAAATGATAGGCCGGCTGTACCTTTCTGAAGTTGCCTGATTTTAACAGCCAGAACGATGGCAGCCGCCATGAAGAAAACAGTGAGAACACCCAGAGACACAATCATCAGGATTCTTGTTCCTTCAGGCTCCACTGCAAGAAAGATTATTACACTGGATAGTCTTCTGTCATATTCCAGATTAAAAAACTTGTACAATAAACACAATATTGAGAACATTAAAGAAGTGTTACCTTTGGTCTCAAAATCCACTTCATAATCACCTTAGAAAAATATAACAGTAAAATGATTAATACAGTAAAATATCATTATTCACAGCTGAGCAAATGTATTTAGACTGCTTTCATATTTCTGTGATAATAAGTTTGAAATATGCTAAAAATATGATAAGGAAATTAGATCTTTAGAAGATTAAGGCTTAACTACAGTCTTACCTTGAACGTTTAAGTATGTTGCAGTGGAAATGACTGTATGTGTCCTTATGTAAAATCCACAGAAATACAGTCCAGCGTCAGATAAATCCACTTGCTTGATTTTCAGGAAAACAGTGGAGACGTTGGAGCTCATTTCAAATTTTCCATTTCGAAACCCATCACAGAATGAAACTTTGCCATCAGACCCGTACATAGAGGAGATACAGTGGGGCTTGGTTCTGTTGACCACTCTGAACCAGTCTGTCTGAGTTGGACTTGTGGCGAGGTTGGAGCACAGCAGTGTGACTTCATCACCAGTCCGAACCTCCACAATGTGAGACTCAAAACCTGAGACAGAGATCCAGCCTGAAACAAAGGGCATCCACAACATGAAATTCATAAGGCAACAGCAAAAATAATTCAGTTCTTATCTGCGACTGTTACTGGTTACATTATCTGGTGCTTGGAATAATCAAGTGCCAGTACTCACTGAGGCTGCAGAGAAGTAAAGCTGTGATCGAGGTGAAGCTCTTCATTGTGTGTTTGATCGTGTCACTGCAGGGAGAGTTTGTATAACAGAGCTGGTACAAAGGGATTTAGAGAGGCGGGGTGTCTTTTGTTTTCACCTAACAGCCCACACCTCCCTGACAATGAAATACCTATTAGATATTTAAACTCCAAATAATTACGGACAACATAAACTGAAATCAACTTTATAGGAGAGTTCAGATCTAAGAGGCAGTTGTCTTTGGACTATTATTGATTCCCGTGTTACTACTTAGAGGCTCAACACTGTTACCTTCAGAAAGTTGGTGTGTTGAAAAAGTAAAAGAAAAGCGGTGCATAGCAAACAGACTTAACAAATATATCAGGATGTACATTAAAACATGTGACCGAAACATCACTCATCACTGAAACACAAAAAATGGTGGAAAAGTCATCAGACGTGTGTTGACCAATGTGACAGAAACATTACTCAAAACATGAAACAAACAGAAATGCAAATATTACACCTTATGTACATTGTTTTCCACTGTTTGGCTAAAATGTGGGTAAAATTTGATTCGCTCCTATAATGACATCATCTGAATGCTTTAACACCATCTGACTTGAGAATTATCGCCACCAACAGTTTATCTAATTGCACCAACTCCTAATATTAACATAAACATAGCTGTTCGAATGTCCATTAAATATTTTTTTCATTGAAATTTATTCAAAATTTGTGCTATGTTTGGGTGGAAACTTGACTATGAATGGATATCTTTGGGTAGAGCCATTGTAAGGTCAGACCACCATCTGTACAGACACTCCTGCTCCTCAAAGGATGAATCCTAATGATGTTGGAGATCCCTTGACTCTTCATCTGGGACCACCATAAAGTTGACTTTAGTGGGCTTTTTTGTGAGATGTCTCAGCAACTATTGAGTGGATTTCCATGATATTGTATGACACCGAACATTGATATCGTGATCATGTTAGCATGCTTTTGTTAGCATTAGCTCAAAGAATCACTATGCTCTAGTATTCACAGAGTGAGTAGCATGGCTTTGGACTCTGTCTAGTTCATCAGTCTCCTTTCCGCTGCTGTTTGAGCTCTTGATTATGAGAAAACTAGCTATTATTCCAGCTAACTTCCCCATGCTCTTAAGGAAAAGTTCAGTAAATGCCTCTCAAGATTGGGAACTTGATATTTGAGAGTGCAACCGGAGATTACTTTACACAAAGTCAAGTGGGGATTGATATATAATTTTAATGTAGCTGTTCTTGCTCTGCTATAATCCTATATCCTGTGGTGGAAACTTTATCTTTTACTGACAATGTGTGTCACCATAGGAATCTGATTTATTCTATTGCTATTTCATTTCTACAAAGTTTAGTATAACAACATTTTTCAGAAAAGTCTTAACACAGCAGCTAGTTTGATGCTGTCATGAGAAGCTGGTTGACACTGCTTCCTTTTAGAGGCTACTTTCTACAGAACTTCAGAGGCCTCTGCATTTTCACCTCAGTTATTGTCAGATCACACTGTGATGGCTCTTCCTCTATTTAAATAGAGTTTATAAGTAGTGGCATCACTCTTGGTTGTTTTGAGAACAGCAGGCTGTGTGATGTTTGTGGCCGTGGCTGAAGTCTTCCTGTGGTGGGGACTTTATTTTTCACTCAGACAGACAATGATCGTCACCACAGAGAGCTGGCTTATTCAATCGCTATTTATTTCCATTCAGTACAAATACAGAGGCTGACGATCTTTTTTAAACACAAGATCACTTTTCACTGTTTACGTTTATACTTTTCTGCAAAGCTTTGACCTGCGAGGCCTCCTGACTAACTCACACCCCCCTCTGCTGTCTCTTCCTGTGAAGTCATGTGTCTCTCTCTCACTCCTCCCTCCATTTGACTCTCCGTTTGAGTAGGTGTGGCAGTCATCAGTGTCCTCTGTGTGACAGGGACTTTGGCCAATATAGTACAAGAAGCAAACATGAGCAAAGCAAGCAGATTAATATGATGAAGCGTCAGTGTTGCAGGAACATCCTGAGTCTATCTGCTGGCAGTATAAATAACGTGAGTCTCCATTTGTCTCTCTGATGCAGGCCTCCTGTTTCTGATTGGCTTTGGGAGGAACTTCAGTGCTGCAGAGTTCAGGTCATCAGATCCCAGATTCTGTAAACCAGAGTACTTAGGGTCATGTAACGTATCTCACACTACCTTGGTGAATAAAACAAAAAATTTACAGCAAGAGCTGAGGTTGTGTTTCAGCCACAGACTTTACAAAAATACTGGTTTGCACCTTTCATCACACCTTAGCTTGTATGATTTTAAGTAGGATGAAAATAAAAGTTGAATATTGGTTGCTGAATATTGTAGTAGTACTTCACCTTGCTTAATTCAGGATGCAGTTGTTCATCAGCAGCTACATGACAAAAGATATCTCTGATTAGTTAAGGATCACTGACCAGGATGTGCATCAAATGATAGGCCAGCTGTACCTTTCTGAAGTTGCCGGATTTTAACAGCCAGAACGATGGCAGCCGCCATGAAGAAAACAGCGAGAGCACCCAGGCACACAATCATCAGGATTCTTGTTCCTTCAGGCTCCTCTACAAGAAACACTATCACACAGTCTTCTTTCATATTCCAGATTAAAAACTTGTACTATAAACACAATATTGAGAAAATTAAAAAAGTGTTACCTTTAGTCTCAAAATCTTCTTCATAATCCCATGTATCACCTTAGAAAAATATAACAGTAAAATGATTAAGACAGTAAAATATCATCTTAAGGCTGCTTTTATATTTCTGTGTCAATAAGTTTGAAATATGCAAAAAATATGAGAAATTTAGAGCTTTAGAAGAGTTAGGCTTAACTACAGTCTTACCTTGAACGTTTAAGTATGTTGCAGTGGAAATGATTGTATGTGTGTTCATGTAAAATCCACAAAAATACAGTCCAGTGTCAGATAAATCCACTTGCTTGATTTTCAGGAAAACAGTGGAGACGTTGGAGCTCATTTCAAATTTTCCATTTTGAATTCCATCACAGAATGAAACTTCGCCATCAGAGCCGTACATAGAGGAGATACAGTGGGGCTTGGTTCTGTTGACCACTCTGAACCAGTCTGTCTGAGTTGGACTTGTGTCGAGGTTGGAGCACAGCAGTGTGACTTCATCACCAGTCCGAATCTCCACAATGTGAGACTCAAAACCTGAGACAGAGATCCAGCCTGAAACAAAGGGCATCCACAACATGAAATTCATAAGGCAACAGCAAAAATAATTCAGTTCTTATCTGCGACTGTTACTGGTTACATTATCTGGTGCTTGGAATAATCAAGTGCCAGTACTCACTGAGGCTGCAGAGAAGTAAAGCTGTGATCGAGGTGAAGCTCTTCATCGTGTGTTTGATCGTGTCACTGCAGGGAGAGTTTGTATAACAGAGCTGGTACAAAGGGATTTAGAGAGGCGGGGTGTCTTTTGTTTTCACCTAACAGCCCACACCTCCTTGACAATGGAATACCTATTAGATATTTAAACTCTAGATAATTACGGACAACATAAACTGAAATCAACTTTACAGGAGAGTTAAGATCTAAGAGGCAGTTGTCTTTGGACTATTATTGATTCCCATGTTACTACTTAGAGGCTCAACACGGTTACCTTCAGAAAGTTGGTGTGTTGAAAAAGTAAAAGGAAAGCGGTGCATAGCAAACAGACTTAACAAATATATCAGGATGTACCTTAAACATGTGACGAAACATCACTCATCACTGAAACACAAAAAATGGTGGCAGACAAAGTCATCAGACATGTGTTGACCAATGTGACTGAAACATTACTCAAAACATGAAACAAACAGAAATGCAAATATTACACCTTTTTGTACATTGTTTTCCACTGTTTGACTAAAATGTGGGTAAAATTTGATTCGCTCCTATAATGACATCATCTGAATGCTTTAACACCATCTGACTAGAGAATTAGCGCCACCAACAGTTTATCTAATTGCACCAACTCCTAATATTAACATAAACATAGCTGTTCGAATGTCCATTAAATATTTTTTTTATTGAAATTTATTCAAAATTTGTGCTATGTTTGAGTGTAAACTTGACTATGAATGGATATCTCTGGGTAGAGCCATTGTAAGGTCAGACCACCATCTGTACAGACACTCCTGCTCCTCAAAGGATGAATCCTAATGATGTTGGAGAACCCTTGACTCTTCATCTAGGACCACCATAAAGTTGACTTTAGTGGGTTTTTTTATAAGATGTCTCAGCAACTATTGAGTGGATTTCCATGATATTGTATGACCCTGAACATTGATATCGTGATCATGTTAGCATGCTTTTGTTAGCATTAGCTCAAAGAATCACTATGCCTTAGTACTGACAGAGTGGGTAGCATGGCTTTGGACTCTGTCTGGTTCAACAGTCTCCTTTACGCTGCTGTTTGAGCACTTGATTATGAGAAAACTAGCTATTACTCCAGCTAACTTCCCCATGCTCTTAAGGAAAAGTTCAGTAAATGCCTCTCAAGATTGGGAACTTGATATTTGAGAGTGCAACCAGAGATTACTTTACACAAAGTCAAGTGGGGATTGATATATAATTTTAATGTAGCTGTTCTTGCTCTGCTATAACAGAAATACCTTTGATGGTTGTGGTCAACTGGCTGAAATCTTCCTGTGGTGGAAACTTTATCTTTTACTGACAATGTGTGTCACCATAGGAATCTGATTTATTCTATTGCTATTTCATTTCTACAAAGTTTAGTATAACAACATTTTTCAGAAAAGTCTTAACACGGCAGCTAGTTTGATGCTGTCATGAGAAGCTGGTTGACACTGCTTCCTTTTAGAGGCTACTTTCTACAGAACTTCAGAGGCCTCTGCATTTTCACCTCAGTTATTGTCAGATCACACTGTGATGGCTCTTCCTCTATTTAAATAGAGTTTATAAGTAGTGGCGTCACTCTTGGTTGTTTTGAGAACAGCAGGCTGTGTGATGTTTGTGGCCGTGGCTGAAGTCTTCCTGTGGTGGGGACTTTATTTTTCACTCAGACAGACAATGATCGGCACCACAGAGAGCTGGCTTATTCAATCGCTATTTATTTCCATTCAGTACAAATACAGAGGCTGACGATCTTTTTTAAACACAAGATCACTTTTCACTGTTTACGTTTATACTTTTCTGCAAAGCTTTGACCTGCGAGGCCTCCTGACTAACTCACACCCCCCTCTGCTGTCTCTTCCTGTGAAGTCATGTGTCTCTCTCTCTCTCTCACTCCTCCCTCGATTTGACTCTCCCTGTGAGTAGGTGTGGCAGTCATCAGTGTCCTCTGTGTGACAGGGACTTTGGCCAATAAAGTAAAAGAAGCAAACATGAGCAAAGCAAGCAGATTAATATGATGAAGCGTCAGTGTTGCAGGAACTTCCTGAGTCTATCTGCTGGCAGTATAAATAACGTGAGTCTCCATTTGTCTCTCTGATGCAGGCCTCCTGTTTCTCATTGGCTTTGGGAGGAACTTCAGTGCTGCAGAGTTCAGGTCATCAGAGCCCAGATTCTGTAAACCAGAGTATTTAGGGTCATGTAACATATGTCATACACTGTAGCTAGTTTCGTCACAGAATCTGCGCTTACCTTGGTGAATAAAACAGTTTTACAGCAAGAAGGGTGGATCTTGATGTTGTGTTTCAACCACATACATACAAAAATAATGGTTTGCACCATTCATCATACCTTAGCTGTATGATTTTTAAGTAGGATGAAAATAAAAGTTGAATATTGGTTGCTGAATATTGTAGTAGTACTTCACCTTGCTTAATTCAGGATGCAGTTGTTCATCAGCAGCTACATGACAAAAGATATCTCTGATTAGTTAAGGATCACTGACTAGGATGTGCATCAAATGATAGGCCAGCTGTACCTTTCTGAAGTTGCTGGATTTTAACAGCCAGAACGATGGCCGCTGCCATGAAGAAAACAGCGAGAGCACCCAGGGACACAATCATCAGGATTCTTGTTCCTTCAGGCTCCTCTACAAGAAACATTATCACACATTCTTCTTTCATATTCCAGATTAAAAACTTGTACAATAAACACAATATTGAGAAAATTAAGAAAGTGTTACCTTTAGTCTCAAAATCCACTTTATTATCCCATGTATCACCTTAGAAAAATATAACAGTAAAATGATTAAGACAGTAAAATATAATTTTTAGACTGCTTTCATATTTCTGTGTCAATAAGTTTGAAATATGCAAAAAATATGATGAGAAATTTAGATCTTCAGAAGAGTTAGGCTTAACTGCAGACTTACCTTGAACGTTTAAGTATGTTGCAGTGGAAATGACTGTATGTGTTTTTATGTAAAATCCACAGAAATACAGTCCAGCGTCAGATAAATCCACTTGCTTGATTTTCAGGAAAACAGTGGAGACGTTGGAGCTCATTTCAAATTTTCCATTATGAAATCCATCACAGAATGAAACTTTGCCATCAGACTTGTACATAGAGGAGATACAGTGGGGCTTGGTTCTGTTGACCACTCTGAACCAGTCTGTCTGAGTTGGGCTTGTGGAGAGGTTGGAGCACAGCAGTGTGACTTCATCCCCAGCCGGAACCTCCACAATGTGAGACTTAAAACCTGAGACAGAGATCCAGCCTGAAACAAACGGCATCCACAACATGAAATTAATAAGGCAACAGCAAAAATAATTCAGTTCTTATCTGCGACTGTTACTGGTTACATTATCTGTTGCTTGGAATAATCAAGTGCCAGTACTCACTGAGGCTGCAGAGAAGTAAAGCTGTGATCGAGGTGAAGCTCTTCATTGTGTGTTTGTTCGTGTCACTGCAGGGAGAGTTTGTATAACAGAGCTGGTACAAAGGGATTTAGAGAGGCGGGGTGTCTTTTGTTTTCACCTAACAGCCCACACCTCCTTGACAATGGAATACCTATTAGATATTTAAACTCCAAATAATTACGGACAACATAAACTGAAATCAACTTTACAGGAGAGTTCAGATCTAAGAGGCAGTTGTCTTTGGACTATTATTGATTCCCGTGTTACTACTTAGAGGCTCAACACTGTTACCTTCAGAAAGTTGGTGTGTTGAAAAAGTAAAAGAAAAGCGGTGCATAGCAAACAGACTTAACAAATATATCAGGATGTACATTAAAACATGTGACCGAAACATCACTCATCACTGAAACACAAAAAATGGTGGCAAAGTCATCAGACGTGTGTTGACCAATGTGACTGAAACATTACTCAAAACATGAAACAAACAGAAATGCAAATATTACACCTTTTTGTACATTGTTTTCCACTGTTTGACTAAAATGTGGGTAAAATTTGATTCGCTCCTATAATGACATCATCTGAATGCTTTAACACCATCTGACTAGAGAATTAGTGCCACCAACAGTTTATCTAATTGCACCAACTCCTAATATTAACATAAACATAGCTGTTTGAATATCCATTAAATATTTTTTTTATTGAAATTTATTCAAAATTTGTGCTATGTTTGGGTGGAAACTTGACTATAAATGGATATCTTTGGGTAGAGCCCTTGTAAGGTCAGACCACCATCTGTACAGACACTCCTGCTCCTCAAAGGATGAATCCTAATGATGTTGGAGATCCCTTGACTCTTCATCTGGGACCACCATAGATTTGACTTTAGTGGGCTTTTTTGTGAGATGTCTCAGCAACTATTGAGTGGATTTCCATGATATTGTATGACCCTGAACATTGATATCGTGATCATGTTAGCATGCTTTTGTTAGCATTAGCTCAAAGAATCACTATGCCTTAGTACTGACAGAGTGGGTAGCATGGCTTTGGACTCTGTCTGGTTCAACAGTCTCCTTTACGCTGCTGTTTGAGCACTTGATTATGAGAAAGCTAGCTATTACTCCAGCTAACTTCCCCATGCTCTTAAGGAAAAGTTCAATAAATGCCTCTCAAGATTGGGAACTTGATATTTGAGAGTGCAACCAGAGATTACTTTACACAAAGTCAAGTGGGGATTGATTGAAATCTTCCTGTGGTGGAAACGTTATCTTTTACTGACAATGTGTGTCACCATAGGTATCTGATTTATTCTATTGCTATTTCATTTCTACAAAGTTTAGTATAACAACATTTTTCAGAAAAGTCTTAACACGGCAGCTAGTTTGATGCTGTCATGAGAAGCTGGTTGACACTGCTTCCTTTTAGAGGCTACTTTTTACAGAACTTCAGAGGCCTCTGCATTTTCACCTCAGTTATTGTCAGATCACACTGTGATGGCTCTTCCTCTATTTAAATAGAGTTTATAAGTAGTGGCATCACTCTTGGTTGTTTTGAGAACAGCAGGCTGTGTGATGTTTGTGGCCGTGGCTGAAGTCTTCCTGTGTTGGGGACTTTATTTTTCACTCAGACAGACAATGATCGTCACCACAGAGAGCTGGCTTATTCAATCGCTATTTATTTCCATTCAGTACAAATACAGAGGCTGATGATCTTTTTTAAACACAAGATCACTTTTCACTGTTTACGTTTATACTTTTCTGCAAAGCTTTGACCTGCGAGGCCTCCTGACTAACTCACACCCCCCTCTGCTGTCTCTTCCTGTGAAGTCATGTGTCTCTCTTTCACTCCTCCCTCCATTTGACTCTCCCTGTGAGTAGGTGTCCTCTGTGTGACAGGGACTTTGGCCAATAAAGTAAAAGAAGCAAACATGAGCAAAGCAAGCAGATTAATATGATGAAGCATCAGTGTTGCAGGAACTTCCTGAGTCTATCTGCTGGCAGTATAAATAACGTGAGTCTCCATTTGTCTCTCTGATGCAGGCCTCCTGTTTCTGATTGGCTTTGGGAGGAACTTCAGTGCTGCAGAGTTCAGGTCATCAGAGCCCAGATTCTGTAAACCAGAGTATATGTCATACACTGTAGGTAGTTTCGTCACAGAATATGCGCTTACCTTGGTGAATAAAACAGTTTTACAGCAAGAAGGGTGGATCTTGATGTTGTGTTTCAACCACATACATACAAAAATACTGGTTTGCACCATTCATCATACCTTAGCTGTATGATTTTTAAGTAGGATGAAATTAAAAGTTGAATATTGGTTGCTGAATATTGTAGTACTTCACCTTGCTTAATTCAGGATGCGGTTGTTCATCAGCAGCTACATGACAAAATATATCTCTGATTAGTTAAGGATCACTGACCAGGATGTGCATCAAATGATAGGCCGGCTGTACCTTTCTGAAGTTGCCTGATTTTAACAGCCAGAACGATGGCAGCCGCCATGAAGAAAACAGTGAGAGCACCCAGGAACACAATTATCAGGATTCTTGTTCCTTCAGGCTCCTCTACAAGAAACATTATCACACAGTCTTCTTTCATATTCCAGATTAAAAACTTGTATAATAAACACAATATTGAGAAAAAATTAAAAAAGTGTTACCTTTAGTCTCAAAATCCACTTCATTATCCCATGTATCACCTTAGAAAAATATAACAGTAAAATGATTAAGACAGTAAAATATCATTTTTAGGCTGCTTTCATATTTCTGTGATAATAAGTTTGAAATGTGCTAAAAATATGACGAGGAAATTAAATCTTCGGAAGAGTTAGGCTTGACTGCAGTCTTACCTTGAACGTTTAAGTACGCTGCAGTGGAAATGACTATGTGTTTTTATGTAAAATCCACAGAAATACAGTCCAGTGTCAGATAAATCCACTTGGTTGATTTTCAGGAAAACAGTGGAGACGTTGACACTCATTTCAAATTTTCCATTACGAAATCCATCACAAAATGAAACTTTGCCAGCAGAGCCGTACGTAGAGGAGATACAGTGGGGCTTGGTTCTGTTGACCACTCTGAACCAGTCTGTCTGAGTTGGACTTGTGGCGAGGTTGGAGCACAGCAGTGTGACTTCATCACCAGCCCGAACCTCCACAGTGTGAGACTCAGAAACTGAGACAGAGATCCAGCCTGAAACAAACAGCATCCACAACATGAAATTCATAAGGCAACAACAAAAATAATTCAGTTCTAATGTGTAACTGGTACTAGTTACATTATTTGGTGATGAGAATAATTAAGCGCCAGTCCTCACCGAGGCTGCAGAGAAGTAAAGCTGTGATCGAGGTGAAGCTCTTCATCGTTTGATCGTGTCACTGCAGGGAGAGTTTGTATAACAGAGCTGGTACAAAGGGATTTAGAGAGGCGGGGTGTCTTTTGTTTTCACCTGATAGCTCACACCTCCTTGACAATGCAAGACCTATTAGATTTTTAAACTCCAGATAATTACGGACAATATAAACTGAAATCGTCTTACCAGAAGAGTTCAATTATAAGACTCACTTGTCTTTGGACTGTTATTGATTCCCGTGTTACTACTTAGAGGCTCAACACTGTTACCCTCAGAAGGTTGGTGTGTTGAAAAAAAGAAAAAGAAAAGCAGCGCAGAGCAAACAGACTTAACGAATATATCAGGCTGTACTTTAAACATATGACTGAATCATCACTCATCACTGACAATAAGAAAATGGCAGCAGACAAAGTCATCAGACGTGTGCTGACCAATGTGACCATTCCTGCTCCTCAGAGGATGAATCCCAATGATGTTGGAGATCCCCTGACTCTTCATCTAGGAACACCAGCAACTATTGGATGGACTGGCATGATATTTGATGACCCCTATCATTGATATAGTGAGCATGTTAGCATGCTGATGTTAGCATTAGCTTAAAGTATCACTATGCCTTTGTACTCGCAGCACGCATAGCATAGCTGTGGACTTTGTCTGGTTAAACAGTCTCCTTTACTATTTGAGCTCTTGATTATGACAAAACTAGTATTATTATTACTGTTATTCCAGCTTACTTCCCCATACTCTCAAGGAACAGTTCAGTAAACACTTCTCAAGATTGGGAACTTGATATTTAAGAGTGCAACCTGAGATTTACTCCTCATTTCTTTACACAAAGTCATAGGGGGATTGATATATTTTTTAATGTAGCCGTGCTTGCTCTGTGAGAACAGTAATACCTTTGATGTTTGTGGTCAACTGGCTGAAATCTTGCTGTGGTGGAAACTTTATCTTTCACTGACAATGTGTGTCACCCCTGACAGCTGATGTACTCTATTGTTATTTAGATTCTACAACATTTTTCAAAAAAAGTCTTGATACAGCAGCTAGTTTGATGCTGTCATGAGAAGCTGGTTGTCACTGCTTCCTTTTAGAGGCTACTCTCTACATTTCTTCAGAGGCCTCGTGATTTTCACCTCAGTTGCTGTCAGACCACACTGTGCTGTCTCTTCCTGTCAAACAAGTGATGTGAGCCTCGCTCTTTGCTCCCTCCATTTCACTCATCAGCGTCATCAGTGTCCTTTCTGACTCGTCCTCCTCTGTCACCCATAATGCATTAAGCTGTTTGTTCTCTTCCTGAATCTGTCTGGTGGCAGCGTACACAACATGTGGCTCCGTCTCTCTCTCCGATGTAGGCCTGCAGTTTCTTTTTGGTTTGGCCTGGGAACGTACCCTTCTAGATGCCTCTCTCTCAACATAATCGTGGTCCTGGCATGACAGATGAAGCTAACGCAACCCACTTTGTACACCACCTACTACCTTCAAACATGAAGTGGACAGTTGTTGATTGAAGAATGCACTCTACCAGATAAACATCCCTTTTCAGCACTGTGACAAAACAGCCAAATCTTTAAATAATTGTAGCCAAACAGCATTTTCAATCCCCAGGCCTCCACGGCCCCCAGCATTGCGTATGCAGGAAAACTGAATGTTTTCTGGTCTCAGCATACCCTCAACTCCCCTGGTATACTTCCATCCTCTCGCCTTCAACTGACACGAATCCAACGTCTATCTTTCCAGAATCCAATTTCCTCTAACCCTCACCCGTTCAACCCCTCAATTCTTTATCCCGTACCCTTCAACCTCTCATCCCTTCATAGCTCCATGCCCTCCCCTTACCCTCATTCCACCCCACTTACATCATCTCAAATATCCATGATATGCAATAAACTTCGAGATCATACTTTTGCGGGTGTGATCTTTAAGCCCACAGAAACACTTGACGAGATGCAGTTAAATATTCTTATTCCAAGTTTTGTTCACTCAATGTACATAATGGCACACAGCAATAGATAATTACCTGCTCTCTGTGGCTTTTAAAGTATCACTTGCCTCCCCTGGCTACAGCCGGCAGTCAACACTCCAGTACATACACATGACAATGGAGGTTATTTGCCTGGATAGCTGCTACAGTCAGGTTGATTAACATGAGTGAAGATAAATACAGGTTTTAATCCATAATGTCAAAAAGTAATCCCTGAGTGCTCCTTCCTGATCAGAGCAGAATCTGATGTCACTGGATGTTTATTCCTCCACAATGTCTGGACTCAGTTACTTTTGTCACCTGCCAAGCTTGTGCAATAGTGACACCAACTCACTAATGAGGTTTAAAAGTTGAAAGGCAGATGCTGATGTCTTGTGAAAGAAGGGTATCTAGATAAGTGTGTGCAAAGCAGAGGTTGATATAGGGTTTACAAGTAGTAGCATCACTCTTGGTTGTCTTTGAGAACAGCAGGTTGTGTGATGTTTGTGGTCGTGGCTGAAGTCTTCCTGTGGTGGGGACTCTATTTTTCACTCAGACAGACAATGATCGTCACCACAGAGGGCCGGCTTATTCCACTGTTATTTTCTCTGTCATTATTTTTCCATTGTGTATAAATAGAGACATTTTTTTATTTAAGTGTAGCACCACCGTTAGGTTGAGTTTAATGGCTTTGAATGAGATATCTACTATTCGCAACTACTGATGAGAATGGATTGTCATGGAATTTTATGACCCCCTAACATTGGTATTGAGAGCATGTTAGCATTTAGCCAATAGTGAATGTCCGAAACACCGAGTGTCTCTGAGCCTTGGTGAAGCCTCACAGCGCCACTAGCATGGCTGTAAACTCTATCTTTTACTGACAATGTGTTACCACAGGCAGCTGATCTATTCTCGTAATATTTTATCTCTATAATGTTTTTTTCAAAAAAGTCTTAATACAGCAGCTAGTCTGATGCTGTCATTTGAAGCTGGTTCTATAGAACTTCAGAGGCCTCGTGATTTTCACCTCAGTTGCTGTCAGACCACACTGTGCTGTCTCTTCCTGTCAAACAAGTGATGTGAGCCTCACTCTTTGCTCCCTCTGACGACCATTTCTCTCATCGGTGTCATCACTGTCCTCTCTGACTCGTCCACCTCTGTCACACATTAAGCAAGCTGTTTGTCCTCTCAGACAAAAAATAAAAGGCAGACACGTTGACCAATAGCGAATAAAAAGAAACATGAAAATAAAATACAAACACATGATTCAAACTTTATTATTCTTTTCACACCTTCCACCCACACAAGAACACAACAGCAGTTTAATATGAGCGGGCTGCAGTTCCAGTTGCTTCCTGAATCTATCTGGTGGCAGCGTACACAACATGTGGCTCCATCTCTCTCTCTGATGCCGGCCTGCGGTTTCTTTTCAATTTAGGCTGGAAACGCACTTCTGCGTAGTTCAGGTCATCTGAGCCCACATTCTGTAAATGAGAGTCACTTACTCTGTTAGGGACACCATAAATATCTGTTAAACTGGTGGATTACCAGATTTCTAACTCCGGTCTTGTTGCACAATTTCAATTCAAACTCCGAAACAAACTGATCACTGATATAACTTCATTGATTTTAAGTGTTTACTGAAAAATAATCCCCAGGTTGGGCTGATGGAGCATTTTCACTGGACTGTTTTGCCTTTCTGAATTTACAGTTTCATACGAACTGAGGCAGCTCGGGACAGAGATCATGAAGAGATGTGTGTTTTTAAATGCAGCAAACAGTTTCTGTAACTTATCGTTGGATTTACCTTGTTTCCTCCAGGCTTCTCCCCTTCAGCCACAGCTAAATAGCAAAAGATAGAGGTCTTGATTGTTTATTATTATTCACTATGGTTCATGCTTTCCATCATGTTGACAGAATGTACATAGAGGTTGTGCAACAAATTCTAAATCTACTGTACCTGTCTGAAGTTTCTTGATTTTAACAGCCAGAACAATGATGCATATAGTGAGGAGGGCAGTCAGACCGCCCAGGATCAAACACATTAGGTTTGCCATTCCATCCCTCTCCTCTCCTAGAGGAATGGTAGTTAAATGTGTTTTAATTTGGTGGCTTTAGCTCTGATAACTTTACTGATTAAGAAGCTCTTAGCAGAGTAGAGGAGAGACTTACCTAGAGTGTGCAAACTGTCTTCATCATCTACACCATCACCTTTAAAAAAAATGGGGAGGTAATAATTTAATGCCTAATGGTTCACTGTATGTCTTCAAGATTTTTCATACTTCTGTGACAATCAGTTTGTGATATAGTGTAAATATTATGAGGAAAAAAATCACTCCCAGTCTTACCTTGAACGTTTAAGTATATTGCAGTGGAAATGACTGTATGTGTTTTTATGTAAAATCCACAGAAATACAGTCCGGTGTCAGATAAATCCACTCGTTTGATTTTCAAGAAAACAGTGGAGACGTTGGAGTTCATTTCAAATTTTCCATTTTGAATTCCATCACAGAATGAAGCATTGCCATCAGACTTGTACATAGAGAAGATACAGTGGGGCTTGGTTCTGTTGACCACTCTGAACCAGTCTGTCTGAGTTGGACTTGTGGAGAGGTTGGAGCACAGCAGTGTGACTTCATCACCAGTCCGAACTTCCACAGTATGAGACTCAGAACCTGAGACAGAGATCCAGCCTGAAACAAACAGCAGACACAACATGAGATTTATTCATTTAGCTGATAAACCAACAATACACTTACTTCAGCTCAATACTCACTAACTTGTGCGGAATAATAAAGGGTAATTAATTTGATTATATTTGCAGCTTCCAGTACTCACTGAGGCTGCAGAGAAGTAAAGATGTCATTAAGGTGAAGCTCTTCATTGTGCGTATAATCGTGTCACAGCTAGGGCACTTATATCTCTGTAAAGGGGCGTTCATTGGAAAGGGGTGGGGTATTGAATCATTTATGTAAATAGCTCAAATCTTTACCACAAATGTCTGTGCCTGCTGCAATCTGAGATAAAAATGTGCTTCAATGATTTTCTGTCGCCATAAGTAACAATTTCTCTGCCGGTCATACAGATTTTTGTACAGACATCATGGAAGTTGTCTTCACCTCATTTTGAGAGGTCAGATACAGCATCTCAAATAGTATAAATCATGCGCATGTTGTTTGTTGTACATCTGTGTTCATGAATACAGTTTAACTACATGTTATTAGTCTCTTGGACCAAGGTACACAGACAGAAAACTTGAACAACACATACATTAGATACGACCTGCAGCAACTCGGGACGTAGGTCATTAAGAGACACGTGTGTTTAAATGCAACATTAAAAAACACAACAAGCAGTTTCTGTTAGTTAATGTTGGAATAACCTAATTTCTCCAGGCTGCTCCTCTTCATTCACAGCTAAATGGCAAAGATAGAGATCTCCAGGGTCCCCAGTGTTGCGTATGCAGGAACACTGAATGTTTCAACCAACACTAACCCAACGTCTATCCTTCCACGACCCTGAGTCCCTCTATCCGTCACCCTTCAACCCCTCAATCTTTTATCCCTTACCCTTTATCCCCATCCCTTCATAGCTCCACTCTGTCCACTTACCCTCAATCCACCCCACTGACATCCTCTCAGATATCCATCATATGCAATAAACTTCACGATCATACTTTTGTTGGTGTGATCTCTTAGCCCACAGAAACCCTTGACAAGATGCAGTTAAATATTTTTCTTATCCAGAATAAAATTCTCATTCATATGTTTTGGTCAGTCAGTGTACATTATGACACACAGCAACAGATACTTACCAGCTTTCTGTGGCTTTAAAAGTGCAGCCTCGCAGAGCCACTAGCATGGCTGTAAGCTCTGTCATGTTGAGCACTCTACTTTTTGCAGTTTGTGTGCTCTTGATTTTGACAATACCAGTTATTTATTCCAGATTACATCACTGTTGCTCTTAAACTAATTCAGTGAACTCTCTATGAGAAACCTGTGTGTAAATAGAAATATGGGCTGAAGAGATTTCACTGAGAGACTGATACGTTTTTAAGGAAACTTCTCGTTCTGTGAGAGCAGTGTTGCCTTTGATGTTCGTGGTTAAATGGCTGAAATCTTCCTGTGGTGGAAACTTTATCTTTAACTGACAATGTGTTACTACAGGCAGCTGATGTGTTCTGCTATTAATTTATTTCTACAGTGTTTTTTTTCAAAAATGTCTTGATACAGCAGCTAGTTTGATGCTGTCATGATAAGCTGGTTGTCACTCCTTCCTTTGAGAGGCTACTTTCTATAGACCTTCAGAGGCCTCGTGATTTTCACCTCAGTTGCTGTCAGACCACACTGTGCTGTCTCTTCCTGTCAAACAAGTGATGTGAGCCTCACTCTTTGCTCCCTCCGCCAACCATTTCTCTCATCGGTGTCATCACTGTCCTCTCTGACTCGTCCTCCTCTGTCACACATTAAGCAAGCTGTTTGTCCTCTCAGACAAAAAATAAAAGGCAGACACTTTGATCAACAGTGAATGAAAAGAAACACAGAAAATAAAAAAACAAGCATATTATTCAAACTTTATTATACTTTTTACACCTTCCACCCACACAAGAACATAACAGCAGTTTAATATGAGCGAGCTGCAGTTCCAGTTGCTTCCTGAATCTATCTGGTGGCAGCGTACACGACATGTGGCTCCATCTCTCTCTCTGATGCAGGCCTGCGGTTTCTTTTCGGGTTTGTCTGGAAGCGTACTGCTGCGTAGTTCAGGTCATCTGAGCCCACATTCTGTAAATGAGAGTCAATTACTGTGTCAGGGACACCATAAATATCTGTAAAACTGGTGGATTACCAGATTTCTAATCCCAGTCTTGTTGCACAATTTCAATTCAAACTCTGAAAGAAACCGGCTACTGATATAAATTCATTGATCTTAAGTGTTTACTGAGAAATAATCCCCAGGTTGGGCTGATGGAGCTTTTTCACTGGACTGTTTTGTCTGAATTTACAGTTTTGTACGAACTGAAGCAGCTCAGGACAGAGATCATGAAGAGATGTGTGTTTTTAAATGCAGCAAACAGTTTCTATAACTTATCGTTGGATTTACCTTGTTTCCTCCCGGCTGCTTCCCTTCATTCACAGCTAAATAGGAAAAGATAGAGGTCTGGATTGTTTATTATGATTCACTATACTTCATGCTTTCCATCACATTGACAGAATGTACATAGAGGTTGTGCAACAAATTCTCAACATACTGTACCTGTCTGAAGTTTCTTGATTTTAACAGCCAGAACAATGCTGAATATAGTGAGGAGGACAGTCAGACCGCCCAGGATCAAACACATTAGGTTTGCCATTCCATACCTCTCCTCTCCTAGAGGAATGGTAGTTAGATGTGTTTTAATTTGGTGGCTTTAGCTCTGATAACTTAAATGATTGAGAAACTCTTAGCAGAGTAGAGGAGAAACTTACCTAGAGTGTGCAAACTGTCTTCATCATCTACACCATCACCTTAAAAAAATGGGGAGGTAATAATTTAATGCGTAATGGTTCACTGTATGTCTTCAAGCTGTTTTCATACTTCTGTGACAATCAGTTTGTGATATAGTGTAAATATTATGAGGAAAAGAAATCACTCCCAGTCTTACCTTGAACGTTTAAGTATATTGCAGTGGAAATGATTGCATGTGCTTTTATGTAAAATCCACATAAATACAGTCCAGAGTCAGATGAATCCACTTGCTTGATCTTCAGGAAAACAGTGGAGACGTTGGAGCTCATTTCAAATTTTCCATTTTGAATTTCATCACAGAATGAAACTTCGCCATCAGACCCGTACATAGAGGAGATACAGTGGGGCTTGGTTCTGTTGACCACTCTGAACCAGTCTGTCTGAGTTGGACTTGTGGAGAGGTTGGAGCACAGCAGTGTGATTTCATCACCAGCTGGAACCTCCACAGTGTGAGACTCAGAACCTGAGACAGAGATCCAACCTGAAACAAACAGCAATCACAACATGAGATGTATTCCTTTACCTGATAAACCAACGACAAATCTAAATTAGCTAAGTACTCACTCATTTGTAAGGAAAAAAAAGAGTATTTCATTTGATTGTATTTGCTGCATCCAGTACTTACTGAAGCTGCAGAGAAGTAAAGATGCCATTAAGCTGAAGCTCCTCATTGTGCGTATAACCGTGTCACAGCTAGGGCACTTATATCTCTGTAAAGGGGCGTTCATTGGAAAGGGGTGGGGTATTGAATAATTTATGTAAAGACCTCAAATCTTTACCACGAATGTCTGCGCCTGCTGCAATCTGAGATAAAAATGTGCTTCAATGATTTTCTGTCGCCATAAGTAACCATTCCTCTGCCGGTCTAACAGTTTTTTGTACAGTCATCATGGAAAATATCCTCACCTCTTTTGTAGAAGTCAGATACAGCAGTTCACATAGTATTAATATTGTGCATGTTGTTTATTATGCATCTGTGTTCATGAATACAGTTTAACTACATGTTATTCATCTCTTGGACCAAGGTACACAGACACAACAACTTGAACAACACATACATTTGATACGACCTGCAGCAGCTCGGGACGGAGGTCATTACGAGATGTGTGTGTTTAAATGCAACATTAAAAAACACAACAAGCAGTTTCTATTTGTTAATGTTGGATTAACCTAATAACTTCCAGACTGCCCCTTTTCATTCACAGCAATGACAAAAGATAGAAGTCTCCAGGGTCCTCCGTGTTGTGTATGCAGGAATCCTCAGTGCGTTTACATGCACAGATTAGTTGGATTGCAGCCATAGTTCGACTATGCTACCCAATCGGACAACTGCAATTGTCCGAGTATACATGCCAGTGAGAAAATTGACTTATTGGCCAAAGCATGTCATACCCCGGTACCATGGATGGCGCTGTACCCATTTCAACTAGTGGTAATAGAGCCACCTCCGGCTGACCTCTTTACGTCACCAGCAACAACAAACTGCCTCGGCATTCGAGAAAGATGGTGTACGAAGAGAGTGACGAAGCTACATCTTTGTACATTTCGTATATGGTGTACATGACAATTACACTAACTAGATGCACAATGGCGCTCTTGCTTGTGGTGATTTCGAAGGAAAGACACCACTGCCGCCGTCCTTCTACTTCTAGCTCATGGCCCAGGAAAAAAAATCTCGAACCGTCACAGAACGCAAAATCCAAATCCAATCTGATGGAAAGTATTCATGCAGGAGTAATGCGACTATCAATCGAAAAATCTAGGTGTTTTAATCCGACTATGAGAAATCCGATCCGGTCTGATTTAAGTCAGTCTAAGGTGTATACGTGCATCTTAAAAATATGATCCTAGTCGGACTAACCCAGTAATTCAGTTTTCTTGAGTGTCATGTAAACGCACTGACTGAATGTTTCAACCAACACTAACCCAACGTCTATCCTTCCACGACCCTGAGTCCCTCTATCCCTCACCCTTCAACCCTTCAATCTTTTATCCCTTACCCTTTATCCCCATCCCTTCATAGCTCCACTCTGTCCACTTACCCTCAATCCACCCCACTGACATCCTCTCAGATATCCATCATATGCAATAAACTTCACAATCATACTTTTGTTGGTGTGATCTCTTAGCCCACAGAAACCCTTGACAAGATGCAGTTAAATATTTTTCTTATTGAGGATACAATTCTCATTCATATGTTTTGGTCAGTCAGTGTACACTATGATATACAGCAACAGATACTTACCAGCTTTCTGTGGCTTTAAAAGTGCAGCCTCACAGAGCTACTAGCCTGGCTGTAAACTCTGTCATGTTGAGCACTCTTCTTTTTGCAGTTTGTGTGCTCTTGATTTTGACAATACCAGTTACTTATTCCAGATTACATCCCTGTTGCTCTAAAACTAATTCAGTGAACTCTCTATGAGAAACCTGTGTGTAAATAGAAATGAGGGCTGACGAGATTTCACTGAGAGACTGATACGTTTTTAAGGTAACTTCTCTTTCTGTGAGAGCAGTGTTGCCTTTGATGTTTGTGGTTAAATGGCTGAAATCTTCCTGTGGTGGAAACTTTATCTTTTACTGACAATGTGTTACTACAGGCAGCTGATCGAGTCTCCTATTAATTTATTTCTACAGTGTTTTTTTTGTTGTTTTTTTTACAAAAAAGTCTTAATACAGCAGGTAGTCTGATGCTGTCATGAGAAACTGGTTGTCACTGCTTCCTTTGAGAGGCTACTTTCTATAGAACTTCAGAGGCCTTGTGATTTTCACCTCAGTTGCTGTCAGACCACAATGTGCTGTCTCTTCCTGTCAAACAAGTGATGTGAGCCTCACTCTTTGCTCCCTCCGAGACCATTTCACTCATCAGTGTCCTCTCTGACTCGGCCCTTCTCTGTCACACATTAAGCAAGCTGTTTGTCCTCTCAGACAAAAAATAAAAGGCAGACATGTTGACCAATAGCGAATAAAAAGAAACATGGAAAATAAAATACAAACACATTATTCAAACTTTATTATTCTTTTCACACCTTCCACCCACACAAGAACATAACAGCAGTTTAACATGAGCGAGCTGCAGTTACAGTTGCTTCCTGAATCTATCTGGTGGCAGCGTACACAACATGTGGCTCCATCTCTCTCTCTGATGCCGGCCTGCGGTTTCTTTTCGGTTTAGCCTGGAAGCGTACTGCTGCGTAGTTCAGGTCATCTGAGCCCACATTCTGTAAATGAGAGTCAATTACTCTGTCAGGGACACCATAAAAATCTGTAAAATTGATGGATTACCAGATTTCTAATCCCGGTCTTGTCGCACAATTTCAGTTCAAACTCTGAAAGAAACCAGCTACTGAAATAAATTCATTGATTTTAAGTGTTTACTGACAAATAATCCCCAGGTTGGGCTGATGAAGCATTTTCACTGGACTGTTTCACTGGACTGCCTTTCTGAATTTACAGTTTCATACGAACTGAGGCAGCTCTGGACAGAGATCATGAAGAGACGTGTGTTTTTAAATGCAGCAAACAGTTTCTATAACTTCTCGTTGGATTTACCTTGTTTCCTTCAGGCTGCTCCCCTTCATTCACAGCTAAATAGCAAAAGATAGAGGTCTGGATTGTTTATTATGATTCACTATATGCTTCATGCTTTCCATCATGTAGACATAATGCACAAAGAGGTTGTGCAACAAATTCTAAATGTACCGTACCTGTCTGAAGTTTCTTGATTTTAACAGCCAGAACAATGATGCATATAGTGAGGAGGACAGTCAGACCGCCCAGGATCAAACACATTAGGTTTGCCATTCCATACCTCTCCTCTCCTAGAGAAATGGGAGAGTTAGACTCTGTGTTATAATTTGGTGGCTTTAGCTGTGATAACTTTCCCAATTAAGAAGCTCTTAGCAGAGAAGAGGGAAACTTACTTTGAGTGTGAAAACTGTCTTCATCAGCCAAACTATCACCTTTAAAAAAATGGGGAGGTAATAATTTGTTGCCTATTGGTTCACTGTTTGTCCTCAAGCTGTGTTCATATTTCTGTGAGAATCAATTGGAGATATAGTGTAAATATGACGAGGAAAAGAAATAACTCCCAGTCTTACCTTGAACGTTTAAGTATGTTGCAGTGGAAATGACTGTATGTGTTTTTATGTAAAATCCACAGAAATACAGTCCGGTGTCAGATGAATCCACTTGCTTGATTTTCAAGAAAACAGTGGAGACGTTGACACTCATTTCAAATTTTCCATTTCGAAATCCATCACAGAATGAAACTTTGCCAGCAGACCCGTACATAGAGGAGATACAGTGGGGCTTGGTTCTGTTGACCACTCTGAACCACTCTCTCTGAGTTGGACTTGTGGCGAGGTTGGAGCACAGCAGTGTGACTTCATCACCAGTCCGAACCTCCACAGTGTGAGACTCAGAACCTGAGACAGAGATCCAGCCTGAAACAAACAGCAGACACAACATGAGATTTATTCCTTTAGCTGATAAACCGACGGCACATCTAAATTAGCTCAATACTCTCTCATTTGTACGGAAAAATAAAGGGTAATTAATTTGATTGTATTTGCTGCTTCCAGTACTCACTGAGGCTGCAGAGAAGTAAAGATGCCATCAAGGTGAAGCTCCTCATTGTGCGTATAACCATGTCACAGCTAGGGCACTTATATCTCTGTAAAGGGGCGTTCATTGTAAAGGGGTGGGGTATTGAAAAATTCATGTAAAGACCTCAAATCCTTACCATGAATGTCTGCGCCTGATGCAATCTGAGATAAAAATGTACTTCTAAGTTTTCTGACGCCATAAGTAACTTTTCCTCTGCCGCTCTAACAGTTTTTTTGTACAGCCATCATGGAAGATATCCTCACCTCATTTGTATAAGTCAGATACAGCAGCTCAGACAGAATACATCACGTGCAAGTCTTTCGTTATACATCTGTGTTCATAAATACAGTTTAACTACATGTTATTCGTATCTTGGACCAAGGTGCACAGACAGAACTTGAACTTGAACAACACATACATTTGATACGACCTGCAGCAGTTTGGGACAGAGGTCATAAAGAGATGTGTGATTAAATGCAACTTTAAAAAACACAACAAGCAGTTGTTATAAGTTAATGTTGGATTTACCTTATTTCTTCCAGATTGCTCCTGTTCATTCACAGCTAAATGGCAAAAGATAGAGGTTTCCAGGTTCCTCCCTGTTGCGTATGCAGGAACCATCAGTACGTTTACATGCACAGCTTAGTCGGATTACAGCCATAGTTCGACTGTGCTACTCAATCAGACAACTGCAATTGTCTGAGTATACATGCCAGTGAGAAAATCAAATTATTGGCTGAAGCATGTCATACCCTGGTACGATAGGTGGCACTGTACCCACTTCAATTAGCGGTAATAGAGCTACCGCTGGCTGACCTCTTTACGTCACCAGCAACAACAAACTCTGCATTCGAGAAAGATGGCGTACAAAGAGCGAGACGAAGCTACATCTTTGTACATCTCGTAAAATGATGAATGATAATTACACAAACTAGATGCACAATGGCGCTCTTGCTTGCGGTGATTTCGGAGGAAAGACACCACTGCCGCCGCCCTTCTACTTCTGGCTCACGGCCCCGGGAAAAAAATCTCGAGCCTGTGCGGAACGCAAAATCCGAATCCAATCTGATGGAAAGTATACATGCAGGAGTAATGTGACTGTCAATCAAATAATCCAGGTGTCTGACTATGAGAAATCCGATATGGTCCGATTTTAGTCTAAGGTGTATAAAAATCTGATCATAGTTGGGCTGACCCAGTAATTTGGTTTTCTTGAGTGTCATGTAAACGCACTGACTGAATGTTTCAACCAACACTAACCCAACGTCTATCCCTCCATGATCCTGATTCCCTCTATCCCTCACCCTTCAACCCCTCAATCTTTTATCCCTTACCCATCATCCCCCATCCCTTCATAGCTCCACTCTGTCTGCTTACCATCAATCCACCCCACTGACATCCTCTCAGATATATTTTTCTTATTGAGAAAAAAATTCTCATTCATGTGTTTTGGTCAGTCAGTGTACATTATGACACACAGCAACAGATACTTACCTGCTCCCTGTGGCTTTAAAAGTGCAGCCTCACAGTGCTACTATCATGGCTGTAAACTCTGTCATGTTGAACATTCTCCATTTTGCAGTTTGTGTTTTCTTGATTTTGACAATACCAGTTACTTATTCCAGATTACATCCCTGTTGCTCTAAAACTAATTCAGTGAACTCTCTATGAGAAACCTGTGTGTAAATAGAAATGAGGGCTGAAGAGATTTCACTGAGAGACTGATCCGTTTTTAAGGTAACTTCTCGTTCTGTGAGAGCAGTGTTGCCTTTGATGTTTGTGGTTAAATGGCTGAAATCTTCCTGTGGTGGAAATTTTATCTATAACTGACAATGGTAGTTACCACAGGCAGCTGATGTGTTCATCTATTCATTTATCTCTACTGTGTTTTTTTCC
This sequence comes from Diplodus sargus, assembly GCA_903131615.1. Classification (NCBI taxonomy): domain Eukaryota; kingdom Metazoa; phylum Chordata; class Actinopteri; order Spariformes; family Sparidae; genus Diplodus; species Diplodus sargus. The sequence goes on from CAEMYA010000031.1 coordinate 72,557, forward strand.
AAAAAGTCTTAATACAGCAGCTAGTTTGATGCTATCATGAGAAGCTGGTTGTCACTGCTTCCTTTGAGAGGCTACTTTCTATAGAACTTCAGAGGCCTCGTCATTTTCACCTCAGTTGCTGTCAGACCACACTGTGCTGTCTCTTCCTGTCAAACAAGTGATGTGAGCCTCACTCTTTGCTCTTTCTTGTCGACCATTTCACTCATCAATGTCATCAGTGTCCTCTCTGACGCTTCCTCCTCTGTCACACATTAAGCAAGCTGTTTGTCCTCTCTGACAAATAATAAAAGGCAGACACTTTGACCAAAAGCGAATAAAAAGAAACACGGAAAATAAAATACAAACACATTATTCAAACTTTATTATTCTTTTCACACCTTCCACCCACACAAGAACATAACAGCAGTTTAACATGAGCGAGCTGCAGTTCCAGTTGCTTCCTGAATCTATCTGGTGGCAGCGTACACGACATGTGGCTCCATCTCTCTCTCTGATGCAGGCCTGCGGTTTCTTTTCGGTTTAGTCTGGAAACGTACTTCTGCGTAGTTTAGGTCATCTGAGCCCACATTCTGTAAATGAGAATCACTCACTCTGTCAGGGATTCCATAAATATCTGTAAAACTAGTGGATTAGTGGGTTGGTTTGGGTGGATTTAACCAGATTTCTAATCCCAGCGTTGTTCAATTTGATTAAAATTAAAATTATTTTAATTGTTTACTGACAATCACCAGTTTGAGCTGATGGAGCATCTCCATGTGTTTATGAGGCATAAATAAATGAAAATAAAGTATTATTAAGAAAAAGGAAGAAGTACGTCTCGGTGTTTGCTTGCATTCTGAACAAAATCACTATTTGCAGTTTCTGTAAGTTATCGCTGGATTTACCTTGTTTCCTCCAGGCTGCTCCCCTTCATTCACAGCTAAACAGCAAAAGATAGAGGTCTGGATTGTTTATTGTTATTCATTATATGCTTCATGCTTTCCATCATGTAGAAAGAATGTACATGGGGTCGTGCAACAAATTCTCAACATGCTGTACCTGTCTTAAGTTTCTTGATTTTAACAGCCAGAGCAATGATGAATATAGTGAGGAGGACAGTCAGACCGCCCAGGATCGAACACATTAGGTTTGCCATTCCAGACCTCTCCTCTCCTAGAGAAATGGTAGAATTAGACTCTATGTTACAAGGTGGTGGCTTTAGCTGTGATAACTTTCCCAATTAAGAAGCTCTTAGCAGAGAAGAGGGGAAACTTACGTGGAGTGTGAAAACTGTCTTCATCATCCAAAACATCACCTTTAAAAAAATGGAGAGGTAATAATTGAATGCCTATTGGTTTGCTCTTTGTCTTCAAGCTGTTTTCATATTTCTGTGAGAATGAATTTGAGATATAGAGTAAATATGACGAGGAAAAGAAATAACTCCCAGTCTTACCTTGAACGTTTAAGTATGTTGCCGTGGAAATTATTGTATGTGTGTTCTCGTAAAATCCACAGAAATACAGTCCAGTGTCAGATAAATCCACTTGCTTGATTTTCAGGAAAACAGTGGAGACGTTGGAGCTCATTTCAAATTTTCCATTTTGAAATCCGTCACAGAATGAAACTTTGCCATCAGAGCCGTACATAGAGGAGATACAGTGGGGCTTGGTTCTGTTGAACACTCTGAACCAGTCTATCTGAGTTGGACTTGTGGCGAGGTTGGAGCACAGCAGAGTGACTTCATCACCAGCCGGAACCTCCACAGTGTGAGACTCAGAACCTGAGACAGAGATCCAGCCTGAAACAAACAGCAGACACACCATGAGATTTATTCCTTTAGCTGATAAACCAACAATACACATACTTTAGCTCAATACTCACTCATTTGTACGGAATAATTAAGGGTAATTAATTTGATTGTATTTGCTGCTTCCAGTACTCACTGAGGCTGCAGAGAAGTAAAGATGTCATTAAGGTGAAGCTCCTCATTGTGCGTATAACCGTGTCACAGCTAGGGCACTTATATCTCTGTAAAGGGGCGTTCATTGGAAAGGGGTGGGGTATTGAATAATTTATGTAAAGACCTCAAATCTTTACCACAAATGTCTGCGCCTGATGCAATCTGAGATAAAAATGTGCTTCAAAGATTTTCTGTCGCCATGAGTATCAATTCCTTTGCTGGTCTTACAGTTTTTTGTACAGCCGTCATGGAAGATATCCTCACCTCATTTGTAGTCAGTCAGATACAGCAGCTCAGACAAGTTTTTCGCTATACATCTGTGTTCATGAATACAGTTTTACTACATGTTATTCGCAGTGTTGGGGAGACGTAAACTACATGTAGTTGGACTACATAGCTTAACTACAATTTGCTGTAGCTTGCTGGTAGTTAAACTACATTCATATTTTGTGCTGTGTCAAGTAATTCAACTAATTTTTGGGTCATTTTTTGTAATTTAACTACTCAGTTTACAAACTACAATTTTGACGAATAACATGAAATTTTTTTTATTTAAAAAAAGAACTATCTAACATAAATTCTATTTTATTTTTCTTTGAAAAAAGGCCTTAAACATGTCGTGACATGCCAAGCCAACGCTGCCTCTGATTGGCTTGCCCTGGCAGCACTCAAATGCTTCACAGAGTGGGCGGGTCTTTGTGCCAAAGACGGCAGTGCTCATATGGCACAAGCACGTCATCGACAACCCTCCGCTACCCCCGATGCGCCCCCGAACGCGCCGAACCACGGCCATATTTGAACATGTACATACAGACACTACCTACGTGTTCATATGTGAGCCCTGCAAGCCGAAAACAACAATAATTTTGACTTCTTTTGACTTTTTCCTCTCTCTTCTCCAGGGGTAGAAATGTAGTTTGTTCAAACTACTGTCAGGATGAACTACATGTAGTTTTACAAGTTATGCTTGCAAAGTAATTTCCCCAACACTGGTTATTCGTATCTTGGACCAAGGTGCACAGACAGAACAACTTGAACAACACATACATTTGATACGACATGTAGCAGTCCGGGACAGATGTCATTAAGAGCCGTGTGTGTTCAAATGCAAAAAAACCCAAAACACAACAAGCAGTTTCTATAAGTTAGTTGAGTAATATTGGATTTACCTTATTTCTTCCAGGCTACTCCTCTTCATTTAAAAGATATAGGTCTGGATTGATTATCATTTACAATGTGCTTTATGCTTTCCATCATGTACACAGAATGTACATGGGTGTGTGCAACACATCGTGAATCTACCGTACATGTCTGAGGCTTCTTGATTTTAACAGCCAGAAAATCTGATCTACCAGGACTATGTCATCTGCAAACTTGCAATGCAATTACTCGACATCTAGGTGTCAACAGTCTGAATAGCGGGGGGCCGAGCATGTAGCCCTGAGAAAGATAGAGTGAGGGACTTCCCAGGTCCCCCCAGTGACAGCGGGAGGTGTTGACCACATGTTTAAAATGACAACTATTGAGACAGCGCTTAAAACACACTATATGTAATATCTGCCACAAGATAAAACAAAACAAAACAACACAGAACAAAAAATGTTTGCAGTGCTCAAAGTGCGCCAGCTCTGGAGGGGATAGTTAAGTGCAGAGCCAGACCTTCTGGAGGAATAAACATCCACACTCACATCAGATTTTGCTCTAATCTAGAGTGGTTTCCCAATGTGAGGCAAGCTCAGAAATGACTTTGAAGTTGATTTATCTTCACTCCTGTTTATCAACCTGATTGCAGCAGCGGTCTGCGGTGGTAACGATGCAGAGAGGAGTAAAAGAACCAAGAGAAGCATAGTCTCTGGTGAGTGCTGAGTTAAATGAGAGGTTGACCTGAATTCAAACACACACACAGACACACACACCCTCGGTATGTGCCGTCCCATGCTAGCTTACTAATTTGTCTGCATGGGATGAATTAACACTTGTGCGAGTAATGCAAATAAACACAAATGATACTGCTGTCAAACTTGCATGACTAGCATGAGGCAAAAGCTTGCTTCGCTGACAGCGAAAGCAACATTCAACAACCAAGGTTGCTGATGAAAATCTATCTGATGTGAGCCAGCCACAATCACTCATTAACTAGTCAGTGTTTTAAAGTTTTATTCATGGTATGTTTTGTCTCTTGGGATTGAGCATTATTGGAACATAACATAAGAACACAACCAACAGCATATATAACAAAGGTGTCGTCATTTCCTAGAAATTTGAATGCAAAAATCTTACATATTGTATTTAGGCAGTCAGACAATCCTTTATCAGAGCTCCACAATCATATAAGTCTTCCTCTTTCATTCCCTGAATCACTGTACTATAAAGATACTGTATAACCAAAAGGGCAGATAAAATCACATCTGACTGTTGCTCACGACATATTGCAACTTGCCCCTATAGGAGGCACTATGGACCCGTGTCAACTGAAACATCCTGCTCTGTAAAGTGTTTCTGAAAATGTCTTTTTTCAAGATGTTTGAAGTGCCGCACAGTTTGACCCTATTGACAACCAATCAAATGTAACCCCGTTTTGAAGCCACCGTCTTCTTTTTCACTCAGAGCATTGTGTTCTTTAGCCCTCTGAGACGATGCAGCCGTATATGATCCTCTGTGGACTATGTAAGTCTCTTGATATGAAATATGTTCCATCTGTTCTTCTAATTAAGGAACATTTTCTGAAATCAGCTCATGTTTCTTTTACATTTTGTCTGTTTGACCTAGTTCATCTGTCAGCAGTGATCCAGTCAGCTGCAGTCAAACAGGACGCTGGGGTTATATCTGCCAGTGTTGGGGACAATGTGACTTTACATTGTTTCTATGACAGCCAAGTGGCAATGCACTTCTCCTGGTACCGGCAAACCTTAGGAGGTGGACCTGAGCTCCTTACCAGTATTTACAAGTATGACAAACCATCCAAAGGCTTCCACTGGATGGAGAAGCACCCTCGCTTCTATGTGCAAATGAAGGACGGGATTAATCATTTACACATCTCTGACGTTCACATCTCAGATTCAGCGACATACTTCTGTGGGAGCTCGCACTCGAACAGAGTGGAGTTTGGAGAGGGGGTCTTTCTAAGTGTCAAAGGTATTGTCCCTTTTTTTTCTCACTGGTTTTGACTGAAATGAAATAATCCGATTTAGAAACGATCTACTCCCCCACATGCTGATGGAAGGACGAGTGAAGTTTTCGTAGTCCAAAAAACATTTCTGGAGCTTCACAGTAAAACTGAGTTGCAGCATTCTCCGAAACAACTGAAATAGATGGGGATTATTTAATTTTCTAATTTAATTTGAATTTAAAAAAACAGAAAAGAAAAAAAATAATGGCAGCTCGTCCTGCATAATCCAAGCACCTAGATCCCACGTTGAAAACGTAAAAACCTTTGCATGCACCCTGTCCAATGTGCATCGTTGGTGTAAATATCACCTTTCTCTCTGTGTGGAGCCATTTTATGTTTTTTTTTTTTTTTTTACATTTAAAAACAAGTCAACATCTACCTCAGTTGTTTCTGAGACGCTGTTTAACTTTGAGGCTCCTGAAAAGTTTGTGGTCTAAAAATCTTGTGGACCAAAAACTGAGTTTCCATCCGCATGAGGGCAAGTATGACAAGTAATACCTATAAGAAATAAAATGAAAATACAATAAAAGGCTAAATAAGCAAAAAATTTAACACATGAAAAAGCGACCTAAATAGTGTCTCAGACTGTTTTTCCTTGCAAATTCTTTTGGATTATAGGAGCCAGCCTCAAGGAAGTAACCCAGGGGCCGGACTCCAAGATTGTCCCACAGGGAGGCTCTGTGACTTTTGACTGCACAGTGCACACTGGAGCCTGTGATGGAGAACGCAGTGTCTACTGGTTCAGACATGAGTCTCGCCAGGGAATCCTTCACATGCCCGGGGATCGATGGAAACACGTCCCTTCACCGGGGTCTCCTTCAGCGGGGTCTCCTTCAGCGAGCTGTGTCTACCATTTGGAGAAGATGAACGTGAGCTCCTCTGATGCTGGAACCTACTACTGCGCCGTGGCTTCCTGTGGGGGGATACTGTTTGGTAATGGAAGCAAGTTGTTTGTCCAAAGTAAGGCTGAGGTCCAAATGGCCAAGATGAAAATCCTAGTCTGGCTCTCCATCATCAGAACTGGGATTCTCTTGCTCTGTGTTACTGTTTGTTTCTTGGTTTATGTTGGTAAGACCAGGCAAAGTCCTTAATTCAGAGTTTCGCTCAGAATGCTCATGTAAATCAGAATCTCTGTTACAGTTGTCAGAAATGACACAAAATAAGTATAACAACATATTGTCGTTCTTTGTTACTCTTCTTAATAAAAGCAACTTTCAAAAAGCTATCGTTTGTCTCCTCATAAACAGACCTTGGTTTGTAGAGGATGATGCATTTTGTGGAGATATAATTAGAGCATACAATACAGCTATGAAGAGCAACAACAATGTGAGAACTCCTTTAACCTATTTTCTAATCAACCCAGAAACTTTGCTCAGATTTTGCTAACCATAACTACATAATAACATCCGTGTGGTCGATCACAAAAAAAGTTTCCTGTAAATGTACACAGGTCCCTTGCAACAAAATGAGGACATCCTGCTTGAAAACCACCTTCATACAAACAAAAAAAGAGCACGAAGACAATCTTATACACATGACCAAACACGACTAATGCGTAGAGTTCTCTTCTTTTACTGGAGACCACACAACTGCTATAAAAAGACACAGAAGGTGTGGCCTGATTTCTGTGATGAAGCTGAAATGTACATTAGCATAACATGAGCATCATGAGAGAA
>CAEMYA010000031.1:79573-134979 GCA_903131615.1 Diplodus sargus
GATGTAGAGACATCCTGCTTGAAACCACAGATACAAAGACACAAAAGGGTCTGAAATCACTTAACTGTTACAGCAAAGAGATCATAAGTACCTCTTTTACAGCTCTGGGTTTGTGGCAGCATGTCCTATAAGTAACTTAAATACAAAATGCGATGATTTAGGCTTTAAGCCGCCCTGTTTTGTGTCAAGCTAACTGCTTTTTAGGCTGCTTTCTCATCACCTATTTTGTATGGGTGTAAAACTTGGTTAAAGGGTTGCCCTTAAAGTCTCTTTGTGGTCAGGTCTAATACACCTAACCTAGCCCACCTGTTGGAAGCAGGACTTCCTTCCGTGTGAATAAGCCAGGTTTCTGACGCAGGCATATCTGAAGTACAATCTAAGAGGGCACAAGATACAGGCCATAAACTCCCACTTCCTTTAAGCAATATACCGTACATTTAACACGGTGCTGGTTGTTTTCTCAGATAAGGTAATGGGAAGGCGTAGTCATATACGATCTGAACAATGTGTTCAGAACAATCTGTTGCTGTAACATTGGCAAACAAAATATTCACTTATCTGCCCAATTACACAGGACATAAGGTTTCTATAGACTGTATGATGTGATTGTATTGTTAAATGTATTGCTTTTTCATATTTGTTCTCATGGGTTTATTGTGTATATATATATATATAATTATTTTGAATATTCGTTGTAACTATGTCAATAACTGCACATGTGATGCCAATGATGCAGGTTACAATTGTGGAGACAAACTCTCAGAGCTCAGCCAACAGAGCTGTGAGGGAGGTTCATTTAGATATTACAACAAATGCTGGACATCAATGTTCTTTTTTAATAGGGTTGAGGGAAAACTGTCATTGAGTGGCTGGCTAATGTTTATTCATTCATTCATCAACAAACTGTGTTCTGTAAATGGTTCTCTTACAATCAAAACAATCAAAAACATTGATCTGAAGCTCAGTTCTGATGAAGCTCAGCAAAAAAAAAAAAAATTAAATGACAAATATAGCAACTTCAGATATACCTTAAAGCCTTAAATGACCAACCTCTGGTCAGTCCTGGCCATGTCTGGTTTCAGCACCAGCCACATACTGGGTTAAGCTCCGTCCATTCCTGATTCAGTTTAGTTAATTGGACTCATGGAAAATAGTGTACTTGCCCTTCACTTGAAGGAAACCCTTTGACAAAAGACTTGATGTTCTTTCAGTCCAAAAGCTTTATTGCAAGGCAAGCCTTTACTATATTGAATTAGGTGGAATGATAGTAAGAGTTCATGTTCAACTTAAAATCACCCGGATAAAAATCAAATGAGAAAATGCATCAGTACAACACAGAACTGAAACATATCCTTCTCTATGGCTTCACACTGGAGTACACACATTCGTTGTCGGTGTTGTTCCTCTGTCTTCTTGATCTGTTGGGCTTGTGAGCCCTTAAAGCAGCGTAATGAAGGTTCTCTGCATCCTGATGAAACTGGGAACAAAAAGTAAATTCAATGTTATATAAGATTCAGCACAAGAAAGAGATGTACAGAGCTCTGTAGTGTCACGGAGAAAAAAAAGCAAATGAGTGCATTTGTGCACTTTTATAAAGAGAATATAAAATTTAACAATACTGTTTACATTTCCAAACTGAACATACAATTGTGGAGCTGTCAAATTATATCTATTTGAGCCCATGCAGATTGTTCTTAGTCTGACACCTAACTAACTTGTACAAATTACTGAAAGTTGTGCTATTAAAACCTCTCTCTTTTTAATAGAAAATGTTACTTACCACTGTATCTGGAGTAGAGGTTTCTGAAAATAAACATTGTGACACACAAAATGAAAGTCATTTTTATTGAAATGCAACACACGCTCAATACTTGATGTCTGATTCAAAGAGTATCAGTTACCTGTACACTGGCAGCTTATTTTGTTCATCTTGTACACTGAGGAAGCCAGTAAAACAACCAGGATGGTGGTGAATGTCAAAGCCGCACTCAAGAAGTACACCAAGACGAGAGAGCCCACCCCATCTGTACGGAGAGACAGCGGCACACATGACAGAGCTCTGAGATGTTTTTCTCTTAATGTTTATTGAAGGATAGGTTTAGATATTTTCAAGTCCATCCATGAACAGTGCTGACATGCTAATCTGTACATCGAAAGAGTTGCTGGTAATTCTAAAAACAAAACAAAACACAATCTCCTACAGCTCAGTGAAGACATTGCTTCAATGTCAGTATGCTAATGAGCAGTGGCTCCTTTCAGCATGTGATTGTTAGAAAAATTGGGGAGGAAAAAACATTACTATTTCTCAACTGCAGAAAACTCTGCTAGAAACAAACTTACCTTTCAAGTCTCCATTGGTCCCGTTTCCAAACAGCATGTGTCCACATGAGGCAACAGCACAGTAGTAGGTCCCAGCATGAGAATTATCCAGGCTCTTCTTTGGCAAGTTGTACACACAGATGTGTGTTTGTGTGTTGTCTTTCCTCTCGCACTGATCATTCCTGCCTCCATTGGTGTAAATGAGTCCTGGATGAGATTCTTGAGAGTGTTTGAACCAATAAACACTGTGTTCTCCATCACAGGTCCCAGTGTGTACTGTACAGTTCAGAGTCTCAGAGCCTCCTGGCTGGATGATCCCAGATGCTGACTGATAGACGGTGGCAGGGATGTTCAAACCTGAACCTTTCACACTGACAGTTGTGCCGTCACAAAATTCAAACTCAAAGTCATATAAATTGCTCCCTACGCAGTAGTAAGTAGCTGAGTCTGAAATTTGCAAATCCGAAATCTTCAAGTGGTAGTTACGGTTTTCAGTATCCAGTGAGAACCGTGGATTGTTCTTAAATTCCTCATAAAGGGTGGCATTGTTATTTTGCTTGTAGAAAGTAGACACCAGCGCTGGTGTCTGTCCCACAGTTTGCTTATACCAGTAAACCATCACTGCTTTTTCGTCTTGGCAGGAGCACAGCAAAGTCACACTAGCTCCAACATCGACTGATTGAAAATCTAATGATGATTGTTTTAAAGTCGTCATATGAGCTGAGGAGAAAATCAAGAAACAAAGCACATACACAGTTAATCTAATGCTGGTATGTTGTAATGATCTGTATTACAACATGCATGAGAACATGTTACTAACAAACAGATGGTAAAGTATTATAGTGCAATACCAAACATAACTTACCCATACTGGCCATGAACACACATGTGAAACACAGAGCAAAGCTTGGAGATGTCATCGTGCTTCAGATGCTGTGCTGAATGAACTGAATCTCTATACGTTCTCTTCTCTTCACAGGGGAGACTGTACTTGACTGGCCAATCAGAATGAACATCCTATTATGGAAACAGTGCACACACGTTCATCACCCTTGGAACAGTAACAACAGCATGACTCTTCAACCTGTCATTAGCTTTAGGAGAAAAATGAACAAAATATATATCACATATACTCTTACATAATTACTTGCCACATACAGCATTGGTAGGATCATTTTCAAGGTAAGTTGATTAAGGAACATGTAACCCAATGTCAACCGTTTCTCTGACTTTCTGCTGTTTGATTCACAGCTATAGATATGATAGGCAACATTTCCACATTAAAATGTCTGAAAATGACCAGAAATGTGTTCTACATTTTCTTCAGTTGTGTAGGGAAGACAGGGTGTGGTTGTAACATGGGGAGAGATTACCACCCACCATATCAACCAGTCGGGGATAAGATAGGAGTCACATGATCCTTTCAGTACCCACTTCCTCTCCGATCAAACATGGTGGTTGGCAAGGCTGGAAACAAGTGCATGCAGATTCTACAGAGAAAAAACAGATTTTGAGGTAAAGAAGAAGAAAGAAGATTTTTTGACCAAGACTGTATATTCTTTTTATACTTATAACATTGCAGATAAAAGCACGTGACTCATAGTAGATTAAACTCTAGTTTCTCAAGCAAAATGTGATGCATTTTTCCCTCTGTAATTTCATGAATGATGGAGGTGTGCCTGCCGGTGTTTTAAAAACAGCATCTGATGAGGTCACAAAGAGGGGCAAGTCAGGCAAGTCAGTCACACGTAACACTGAGCAGATACTGCAAATCAATCGTAAACCTCATTTTGAAGCATATTGCATGTTGTGGTATCTATTTGTGCTTTTTTGTCTAATTGTTACAACCTACATCGGTAGTGGAGTAGGTAGAACACCATGTATCTGAGGTCAACTCGCAAGGTCTGGGATATTCTTGTAGAGGTTTGAATTGAAGTCCACAACTTTACTCACCGGATCCGTGTGTCTGTGTGGCTTGCTTTGTGCCCCGTTCTTTTCACAAATGAGAGCTGGTTCACATGGAGCACATGTAACAGGCATGAAAGAGTCTGGGGATGCCATGTTGAACATAATGCTGCCTGTAACATCATGCAGCATGAAAGGTTTGTTGGTGGGTCACTGATGATCTGGGATGGCATATCCTTGGAAGATCACACAGATCTCCATGTCATAGCCAACAGTACCCTGACTGCTGTTAAGGCAGGAACACACCGGCCCAACCGTTGGACGTCTGAAGCATTTGGGGAGACTCGAATGAGGTCAGGAACATTTTTTTTATGGTGTGTTTAGCTGCATCGGAAGGTTTTGGAGCCGCGCGGACGTTGTCCCGCTGCTAAGGAGGCTTATTGCATCTTGCGCAGGCGCAGAACGTACACGCTACAGTGGAGTAGGCAGCACGTCGAAGCGGTGTGTTCAATGCAACTTTTCTGCCGAACGGGTCAGACGAGAGGCAACAGAGTGGTCGGAGAGTGGTCGGATAAGGCAGTTGGACGTCTGGGCAGTGTGTGGGGGCCTTTAGGTACCGGGATGAAATCCCCAGAGCGATTGTCAGACCTTTCACTGGTGCAGTGGGTCGGGGTCCTTCTGGTGCAGGACAGTGTCTGGGCGAGTGTGTAGGCAGTTCCTGGATGATGAAGGAATTGGAGCCATTGACTGGCCCTCTCATTCCTTTGACCTAAATCCAATCGACCACCTGTGAGACATTATGTACAGCACATCTGATTGCCACCAAGTACAGCCACAGTTTGTCCAAGAGCTCACTGATGCCCTGATCCAGGTCTGGGAGGAGATCCTCCAGGACACCATCCGCCAATTCATCAGGTGCAATCCCAGACATTGTCGGGAGTGCATACAGGCACACGGGGGCCATACGCGCCGATAAGTCACATTATGAGTTGCAATTCTAAGAGTGGGATCAGCATGTGATTCCAAATTCTTACTTTGATGATCAGTGTGATTTTGAATCCAGCCCTCAGTGGGTTGAAGATTTTGGTTTCCATTGACTGCTGTAGGTCATCGTGTTCTCAGCAAATTATATACATAGATACACATCATTATTATATACATAATTTTTTTTAGCAGTATATATTACACACTAGGTTCTATAGTGTGCAGGGTTTGGCACGTGGAAGTTTGTTCACAGAGATACATACCTATCTACAGTCAGGGGCAACTTATTTTCCTGTTTTTGTTTGGATCCCAGTTTTTTTAGTGTTCTCGTTTCCTGTTTTATTTTGAAATTTTACCCCCATGTGACTTGTCTTGCTTTTCAGTTCCACCTGTGTGTTTTTCCCTCTCACTGTTTTCTCTTCCTTCCCTCGCCTGTCCATTTCCCTCCTCTCTCCACCTGTTCCTCATCCCCTCATTAGCTTTGTTGGTATTTAGTCTTTGTTCTCCCTCTTGTTTTTGTTAGTGCGTTCTGTCTTCCTCCATGTTACTCTGTCTTCCTCGTGTTCCTACCTGTTCCTGTCCGCGCTCCCAGTGCTTCTTTGGTTTGTACTTTATTCAGTTGTTGCATTTTTTGCACTTCTTTAATTATCGTATTTGCTCCTGCCTGCTCCTCTCTTTTTTTGCCTTTAGTATTAACTTTTTGTATTTGTGTATTTCCTATTTGGACCTCTGCTTTGTTCAGTAAAGCTCTAATAATTGAGCAGTTCCATACTGTTTGATATTATTGAAGGAAAGCTTCAATCTCAGGAGGGTAAGATTTAACATAAGATGTTACTCTCCTCTCACTAAAGTGCTAAAGGTCCAGATAGTTGATTGTTGAGTCTTGATCCCAACTTGTAAACGTGACACTTTGGGTTGGTGGCTCGCCCTGCCTACCAACCCAGAGTATTTGAGAAAATTGGCAGTGAGACTCAAGAATGAACTATCTTATAAACCGTCCAATCTAATCGCTGTAAGGGCTGGTAGTTCCTGTTTGTGTACACATCATGTTATGTGCAGTGAACACAACCCTCGTTTTACACAGCAACAGCTACCCTTTTGAAATGGCTTCTCTCTGCTGTCTGAGCTGCTATACGCTGTGTCCTCGAGACCACACGCCGGTCTTCCTGTGCTCAACCTAGGACTTAAGTTCACAGCAGTTCACACTTTAACCACTGCAGGAGTCAACAGAAACAGCAGTTGCCGAGAGCTCAGTTCCAAGATCACACTCTTCACTTACACTTGTAGTAAGGGCAAGGTATTTATAGATCTGAAGATGCTCTGTCTAAAGGTGTGCTTCTATCCACCTGTTTTAGGCACATTTTCAAATTATGCCTATAAGTATGAGTGACAAATTTGAAAAACAAGCTTTAAATATTGCAAAGTTTTTACACTAGGCCCAGGTGAAAAAGTCAGTGGATCAATTATATGAAATGTGATATAGTGAATGAAAACAGATCACTGAAGAGCCTGCTCTACTCATGAGACAAAATGGCCCCTTTACACTTGACCAGAAACACACTCACATCTGGCCTGTGTCTTCAGTAGGAAAGACTCGTTTATCGGCTGTGATGAACACATCATGCCCAGGTGGACACTCTAATTTTCAGCCCTGATCCCGGAGCTCCTTTGTTTTTTCTGGTAACCATATGGTCAGGTCGTTCTAGTGCGCTCTTGAAATGATCCACAGAGCAGCTTAAAAGTCCTGAATTGTACTTTTCTACATTTTTGTTCCACTGGTTTCATACAAGACATTTGTAGGAGACCCTCTATGACTTGCTTGTGTTTATTTTTATCTGAATATTCAGATATGACCCATCCCATCCTGTCAGTTCACATTTTTGTTCACCACATCAGCAAAAAAAACCTTTGTGGTTTCTGTGTGGCTTTACAAACACACATGCACACGCTCACACACTTGGCATGGCTCCGCAATGCTTTGTCCTATAGTGCCACTGACATGCACGAGAGAGACATTATCTTGTCCCTGCTCAACACATGGTAACTATAAAAAGAAACAAACATTTTTGTGTGCGAGACACACTATACTCTTCTCCTACGACTTCTGATTTGCACTTGTCATAGTCTTAGTGCTCATATTTCTGTCAGGCAAATAGTCAAGTAGCTAACATCACCAAAAACAGAGGTATGAACTGCGAAGCAATGGAAATACTGACACTTCTCATGTGCTGTCTTTGCAAAAGCTTGTTTAATGGATTTATCAGAAAGCAACACTTTACAGTCATAATATTTAGGTGAAATTATGCAGACAAAAGCCAGGTTATACTTTTAAAGAGTCAGTATGAAGTCATGTTCTGCTGCACAAAGACAAAGATGAAACAGCTCTACTGCTGTACACTGAAGTACACACATTCACTCCAGGTGTTGTCTCTCTGTCGTCTCCGTGTGTTGACCCTGTTCTCCATTGAAACATTCTCATAGCCATTATCTTCATTCTGGTTACCCTGATGATGAAAGGAAATTAAAGTAGAATCATAAATAAACTCCACAAACGTTTATTTGCCATGAATTTATTTGAATGGTAACATACACAGAAGGTACCTTGACATTTGTTGTGGAGGGAGCTGGACATCTTGCTTGAGACTCTGAAAAGCAAAATAAAACCTAATGTAATGTCATATGTATATACACAGACCATAAATGAAAACAGGATTGATTACCTGTGCAAAGGCAGCTGTGTCTCCTGTTCACCATGCACACTATGAAAGCCATTAAAACACACAGGCAGGTGGTGAATGCTGAAGTGCCAGTCAAGAAATACACCAAGACAGGAGAGTCCACTTTGTCTGCAGAGACACAGACATCAAAAACAACATTCTTCCGATGCTTTCTTTTTCTTCCTAAGTTTGATGAGAGACAGTATCTGGTAGAAAGTATCTTACCCTCCAAGTCCAGCTTGTTCCCGTCTCCAAACAGTATGTGTCCACATGAGGCTACAGCACAGTAGAAGGTCCCAGCATGAAAAAGATTCAGGCTCTTCATTGGCAAGTTGTAGACACAGGTGTGTGTTTGTGTGTTGTCTTTCCTCTCACACTGATCATTCCTGCCTCCATGGGTGTAAATGAGTCCTGGATGAGATTCCCGAGAGTGTTGGAACCAGTAAACACTGTGTTCTCCATCACAGGACCAAGTGTGTACTGTACAGTTCAGAGTCTCAGAGCCTCCTGGCTGGATGCTCCCAGATGCTGACTGATGGACCTGAGCTGGGATGTTCAAACCTGAACCCTTCACAATAACAGTTGTGCCCTCACAAAATTCCATCTCAGAGTCATATAAATTGAACCCTACGCAGTAGTAAGTAGCTGAGTCTGAAATTTGCAAATCCGAAATCTTCAAGTTTTTAGTATCCAGTGAGAACCGTGGATTGTTCTTAAAGTCATCATGAAGAGTGCCGATATTATTGCGCTTGTAGAAAGTAGACACCAGCGCTGGTGTCTGTCCCATAGTTTGCTTATACCAGTGAAACATTATTGCTTTGTCGTCTTGGCAGGAGCACAGCAAAGTCACACTAGCTCCAACATCGACTGATTGAAAATCTAATGATGATTGTTTTAAAGTCGTCATGTGAGCTGAGGAGAAAATGAAGAAACAAAGCATATACACAGTTAATCTAATACTGGTATGTTGTAATGATCTGTATTACAACATGCATGAGAACATGTTACTAACAAACAGATGATAAAGTATTATAGTGCAATACCAAAACATAACTTACCCATATTGGCCATGAACACACATGTGAAACACAGAGCAAAGCTTGGAGATGTCATCGTGCTTCAGATGCTGTGCTGAATGAACTGAATCTTTATACGTTCTCTTCTCTTCACAGGGGAGACTGTACGTGATTGGCCAATCAGAATGAACAGCCTATTATGGAAACAGTGCACACACGTTCATCACCCTTAGAACAGAAACAACAACATGACTCTTCAACTTGACATTAGCTTTAGGCGCATTCTCAAATTGGGCCTAAAAGTATGAGTGACAAATCTGAAATACAAGCTTCAAATAATGCAACAAAGTATTTACACTAGGCCCAGTTGAAAAAGTCAGTGGATCAATTATATGAAATGTGATATAGTGCATGAAAACAGGTCACTGAAGACCCTGCACTACTTATGAGACAAAATGGCCCCACTCACATCTGGCCTGTGTCTTTAGTAGGAAAGACATTCAATCTCCAGCCAAATGACTCTGCAGTAGTCACGTTTATTGACTGTGATGAACACATGATGCCCAGGTGGATGGTCTAATATTCAGCCCTGATCCAGGAGCCCCTTTTTTTTTCTGGCAACTAAATGTCAGGTAGTTCTCTCAGCACGCTCTTAAAATAGTCCACAGAGCAGCTTAAACGCCCTGAATGTACTTTTCTACATTTTTGTTTTTCTGATTTTTTACAAGACATTTGTAGGAGACCCTCTATGACTTGCTTGTGTTTATTTTTATCTGAATATTCAGAAATGGCTCATCCCATCCTATCAGTTCACATTCTTTTCACCACACCAGCAAAAAAAACCTTTGTGGTTTCTGGGCGGCTTTACAAACACACATGCACACGCTCACACACTTGTGCATGGCTCCACCATGCTTTGTCCTATAGCGCCATTAACATGCACAGGAGAGACATTATCTTTTCCCTGCTCACCACATGGGAACTATAAAAGGATACATTTTGTGTGCGTAGCACACTATACTCTTCTCCTATGACTTCTGATTTGCAATTGTAGCAGTCTTAGTGCTCATATTTCTGTCAGGCAAATTATCAAGTAGGTAACAGCACCAAAAACAGAGGTATGAAGCAGTGAAAATATAGACACTTCTCATGCTGTCTTTGCAAAAGCTCGTTTAATGGATTTATTAGAAAACAACACATGACAGTCATCATATATAGTTGAAATCATGTCGACAAAAGCCAGATTATACTTTTCAAAGAGTCAGTATGAAGTCATGTTCTGCTGCACAAAGACAAAGATGAAACAGCTCTACTGCTTTACACTGAAGTACACACATTCACTCCAGGTGTTGTCTCTCTGTCTTTTCCATCCGTTGACCCTATTCTCCATTGAAACATTCTCACAGTCATTATCTTCATTCTGGTTACCCTGATGATGAAAAGAAATTAAAGCAGAATCAAAAATAAACTCCATAAACATTTATTTGCCATAAATGTATTTGAACGGTAACATACACAGAAGGTACCTTGACATTTGTTGTGGAGGGAGCTGAAAATCTTGCTTGAGACTCTGAAAAGCAAAAAAAAATCTTACTATTATGTCATTCGTATATATACGCACAATAAATGAAAACAGGATTGATTACCTTTACAAAGGCAGCTGTGTTTCCTGTTCGTCATACATACTAAGAAAGCCATTAAAACACACAGAGTGGTAGTGAATGCTGAGCTGCCAGTCAAGAAAGACACCAAGACCGGAGAGTCCACTTTGTCTGCAGAGAGACAGACAGACAGACAGACAGACATCAGAAACTAAAATCTTCATATGTTTTCTTCTTTCATCCTTAGTTTGATGAGGGACAGTATGTACTAGAAAGTCTCTTACCTTCAAACTCCAGCTTGGTCCCGTTTCCAAACAGTATGTGTCCACATGAGGCAACAGCACAGTAGTAGGTCCCAGCATGAGAAAGATTCAGGCTCTTTATTGGCAAGTTGTAGACACAGGTGTGTGTTTGTGTGTTGTCTTTCCTCTCACACTGATCATTCCTGCCTCCATGGGTGTAAATGAGTCCTGGTTGAGATTCTTGAGAGTGTTTGAACCAGTAAACACTGTGTTCTCCATCACAGGTCCCAGTTTGTACTGTACAGTTCAGAGTCACAGAGCCTCCTGGCTGGATGATCTCAGATGCTGACTGATGGACCCAAGCTGGGATGTTCAAACCTGAACCCTTCACACTAACAAAAGTGCCCTGTGCACACTCAAATTTGTAGGAAAAGCTACTTGCGCAGTAGTAAGTAGCTGTGTCTGCGATATGCAGATCTGTTATCTTCAAGTGATTCTGATGTATTTCAGTATTCAGCGTGAAGCGTGGATTGTCCTTGAATTCATTATGAAACATTCCATTTCTTTCATACTTGTAGTAAGTAGACACGAGCCGTGGTTTCTGTCCCAGAGGCTGTTTGTACCAGTAAAACCTTGCTGCAACATCACCTCTATAGAAACATCGCAAAGTCAAGCTTTCCCCAGTTGTAGCTGATACAAAACTGCTCTCTTGATAAACAGATGAAGAGATTTTCAGATCAGTCGTCTGAACTGAAATTAAATAAGAAAACAAATGAAGAGTGAATGTAATGTGACAAATCAAGGTAATTAGCAAAATATATGAGAAACATTTTTTTGAAACTTTACACTACACTAGAGTAAATTCACAAGGGCAACTTACCCATTTTCATCAAGAACAAACATGTGAGAAGAAAGAGAGCAAACATTGGAGTTGTCATCATGTTCAGGCTGTTGTGCTGAATGAAAGAATATTGATGGCTTCTCTACTATTCAGAGACAAGACTGAATTTGATTGGCCAACCAACAGTGACATTCTATGTCACATAGAGGAAACATGAGCACATGCTTACTGCAATCTATCGTGTCAATTTCTGGGTTTTGAAAAAACATTTGCATGTTAGACATGTATGAAAAACATTACAGCTCATTATTGGAGTAGAAATGAGAAAATAAAGCATGTTCTAATAAGGATTCAGGCTCTTCATTGGCAAGTTGTGGACACGTGTGTGTGTGTGTGTGTGTGTGTGTGTGTGTGTGTGTTGGCTTTCCTCTCTTCACAGACAAGACTCTTGTGTCTGATTGGCCAACTGGAAGTGACACATGTTCACTGCTATAGTGTTTAGTTCTTGAGGAGTCTCATTTGATGAGGGGTATATGTAAAAGAACAACCACACATCGACATAACACCATCATGATCTCACTAACGGTTCACTTTTACTTTCTTTAAAGGGAGAAGAAATTCAAGCTCAGAATTAAGTTAGAATACAAACTCTGAAATATTTATTTATTTTTTATTTATTGAATAAACAAGCTGTTCTCAGAGGAAAATAAGGACCCCAGAACACTGTTTAAAGCTAGAAAGGTGGCAGGGTCTGTCAAAAATAAACAAAGTGAAATAGTCTGGAATTGCGTCATCCTTTAAGGTCAGTTTGTTTCTTAAATCATAAAAATGAAGGATTTTGTTTAGTTTGCTTAGGCATGAAAAAAATCAGTCCATGAATATCTTTCTTATCTGATTAACATGTCTCCCCTGAAACTACATAACGCACTTTTAACGGCACACCAAAGAAACATATGGTTGAGGATAACAAAGAAAAGCTTTCTCAAAAATGTTTGCTATCAAACAGCTTATTGATCGATCAATAAATCAAATGCTCTGACACGAAAAATATCCTAATCTTCACTCATTCACAACAATTTCAGTTAAACCAACCAGATTTTGCCATGATTAAATATGTTAAACATTCACATTACATGTCTTTGTAGTAGCAGCTAATGTGGACACTCCAGCTCAGAGGAGGGACCTGGTAAGTGTCCTGTTTATCAGAATCTCTGACACAATTGAATTTCTAACCTGCATGCTTTAATCAGGGTTTAATCATGGATTTAGTCATAGGACCAGTCATGTGTTGACAGCCATTTCAAATCTGTTCTCCTCTCTGCTGTTGTCAGATGTCTTTACAGTGCAATATCTTTGCAACTCTCATCCCCCCATTGTCCTCCATATCCAGTTCCCACCTCATCGCATCCAGATCTCTCAGAATATGATCGACAATGGGGCCAAAGACTGTTTCTCATCTGATGTTGAATTCGCAACTTCTGGTTGGTCCTGCCCATTTGGGGTTCAAGTACCACCCACTATCAGTTTAAGCCCAGCCCATACTGAATGCAGATACGTATAATTCAGTTTGTTGAACAGATACAAATAATGGTTTGCACATCCCTTGTTTCATAGCTGACGTCACTTCAAAGAAAAACCTCTGACACAAGACATGATTTGCTTAGTTTATTGCAAAGCAAGTAACTTTACATTTATAGAATATGGGAGGATCATGGTAAGTGTTCATGTTTCGGGAAAAATTCAAACTGGCCTCATCAAAAAAGAAAAACAAGCTGCCGTTACAACACGGTACAGAGACATTCAGAAACCAAAGGCCATATGTGCAGCTATTATCAGCGCCCTTAACTTGACATTAATTATGATATATAACACACTATATGTGTATATATATAGTTAATTATAATGTTATCTCAAAATAACAATGATCATGTACTAATTTGTCTCACCAAATGGTCATTCTCTATTATAACTGATAGTTTAGTTTTATTATATCAGCAGTATTATGTCGGCATGCATAAATGGCCTCTTGACAGGTGTAGCAACTTATATAAACTAAAAATGTCGGATCAGGGAATAACCATTATTGATTGTGCATCTGACTGTTATCCAATCTTACAAATATATACACATATTTTATTGGCCTACACCAATCAAACCTGCCGCTGTGGGTTGTGTGTTTTCCCAGGCCGATGACAGATTGCACCATACTGGACAGTAACACATCTGATTTGAGTTGATGAGTGTGTGTAAGGCTGTTTCATTTATTCTGCTTCCATACAAACATGGTCAGGTCTTAGATTGTTCTTTCTTGTAACTGTAACCAAGTGCTTGCTCATGGGGGAATTGAATCTGTCCAGACTACGGCTTCACACTGGAGTACACACATTCACTGTCGGTGTTGTTCCTCTGTCTTCTTGATCTTCTGGGCTTGTGAGCCCTTAAAGCAGCGTAATGAAGGCTCTCTGTGTCTTGGTGTAACTAGTAACAAAATGTACAATGGTGCATCACTATTATAAAAGATACAGCACAAGAAAGAGATGTACAGAAATCTGCAAGTGTCACTGAGGAAAAAGCAAATGAATGCACTTGTGTGCTTTTGTGAACAGAATATGAAATGCACAATACTGTTGACATTGGGAAAACTAACCGTACCATTAAACTGTATCTATATGGTTTATAGACTGACACCTAACTCGTACAAATCCATTTTTTTTCCCATGACACCTGCCAAGTAAAAATAAATACATATTGCTGTGCCAATAAAAAAATCTCTATTGTCAGTAGAAAATGTTACTTACCACTGTATCTGGAATGGAGGTTTCTGAAAATGTTACATGGGGAGACACATAAAATAATTGTATTGAAATGCATAATAGACTCAATACTTGCTGTCTGATTCAAATAGTATCTGTTACCTGTACACTCGCAGTTTATTTTGTTCATCTTGTACACTGACAAAGCCAGAAAAACAACCAGGGCGGTGGTGAATGTCAAAGCTGCACTCAAGAAGTACACCAAGACGAGAGAGTCGACCTCATCTGTATGGGGAGACAGCAGCACACATGACATATCTCTGAGATGTTTTTCTCTTAATGCTGATTATAGGATAGATTTGGATATTTTCAAGTCAATATTTCAATAATATTGGTACATCTAAATTTTGGAATTGAGGAAAGTAACACAGAACAAAATCTACCATCCTCATTCTGAAATTTAATTCTAAAGTTTCGAGTGAAGGAAACTAGGACTGTAGATCGTTATCTCCTACAGCTCAGTGAAGAAATTGCTTCACTGTCAGTGTGTACATGACCAGGAGCTCTGGTCAACATGTGATTATTAAGAAAAACACAGAAAAATTAACATTACTTTTTCTCAAATGAGAAACCCTCTGCTAGAAATGAACTTACCTTTTAAGTCTCCATTGGTTGTCTTTCCGAAAAGTATATGTCCACATGAAGCAACAGCACAGTCGTAGGTCCTAGTACGAGAAAGATTCAGGCTCTTCATTGGCAAGTTGTAGACACAGGTGTGTGTTTGTGTGTTGTCCTTCCTCTCACACTGATTATTCCTGCCTCCATGGGTGTAAATGAGTCCTGGATGAAATTCTTGAGAGTTTGAGAACCAGAAAACACTGTGTTCTCCATCACAGGTCCCAGTGTGTACTGAACAGTTCAGAGTCTCAGAGCCTCCTGGCCGGATGCTGCCAGATACTGACTGATGGACCCAAGCTGGGATGTTCAAACCTGAACCCTTCACACTGATGGTTATGCCCTCACAAAATTCAAACTCATAGTCCAATACATTGGTCCCTAGGCAGTGGTAAGTAGCTGAGTCTGAAATTTGCAAATCCGAAATCTTCAAGTGACATTTATGGTTTTTAGTGTCCACTGAGAATCGGGAATCATTCTTAAAGTCATCATAAAGGGTGCCAATATTATTGCGCTTGTAGAAAGTAGACACTAGCGCTGGTGTCTGTCCCACAGTTTGCTTATACCAGTGAAACATCACTGCTTTTTCGTCTTGGCAGGAGCACAACAAAGTCACACTAGCTCCAACATCGGCTGATTGAAAATTTAATGATGATTGTTTTAAAGTCGTCATGTAAGCTGAGGAGAAAATTAAGAAAGAAAGCATATGCACAGTTAATCTAATGCTAATAATAATGATCTGTATCACAGGCATAATAACATGCTACAAACCAACACATTTCAAAGTATTATAGTGCAGTAAAAAAATGCAACTTACCCATATTGGCCATGAACACGCATGTGAAACACAGAGCAAAGATTGGAGGTGTCATCGTGCTTCAGATGCTGTGCTGAATGAGTTGAATCTCTATATGTTCTCTACACTTCACAGAGGAGACTGTATGTGATTGGCCAATCAGAATAAACATCCTATTATGGAAACAGTGCACACATGATCATTGTCCCCCTACCTTGGGACAGTAACAACAACATGACGTGAACAAACTCACCACATACAGCATTTGAAGGATAATTTTCAAGACAGGTTGTTTAAGGAACATTTATTTAAACTGTTTCTCTGACTTTCTGCTGTTTGATCCACATTGCCTATGATAGGCAATGTTTCAACATTGAAATGACCAGACCTTTTGTTCTACATTTTCTTCAGTTGTGTTGGGGAGACTGGGTATGTTTGTAACATGGGAAGAGATTAACACCACTATATCCATCAATCAGGGATAAGATAGGTGTCACATGATCCTTTCAGTGTGTACCCACGTCCTCCCTGATCACACATGGTGGTTGGCAAGGCTGGAAAAAGGTGCATGCAGACTCCACAGAGAAAAGAGGTGAGAAAGTCCATTTTTACAAACACTATGGGCTCTATCTTAACGATCTGAAACGCAAGTATCAAACGCAAAGCGCAAGTAGCTATGTGGGCGGATCTCAGGCGCTGTTGCTATTATGCCGGTGGGATAAATGACTCTTGCACCTAGCGCAAATCTTAAATGGGTTGGTCTGAAGTAGCTACATTAGTCATAGGTGTGGTTTGGGCGTAACGTGCAATAAACCAATCAGAGCGTCAACTCACATTCCATTTAAAAGCAGGCGCGCTTGTTCCATGGCAGATTGCTATTATAATGGCGAATTTGCCAGGCGCACGCCAGGAGCGGTTCACACTGAGGAGTCCGATATTCTCGTCAGGGCTGTAAAAGACCGAGAAGAGGCATTGTATGGGGCTGGGTGAAATCCATCCAAACTAGCTTTGGTTAAACAGGCGTGGGAGGAAATTGCCACAGTTGTTTCTAAAGGCCCCCACACACCGCCCAGACGTCCAACTGCCTTATCCGACCACTCTCTGACCACTCTGTTGCCTCTCATCTGACCCGTTCGGCATAAAAGTTGCACTGAAACACACCGCTTCGACGTGCTACCTACTCAACAGCAGCGTGTACGTTCTGCGCTTGCGCAAGATGCAATAAGCAGCTGGTGCTTGTGTTGTGAGTCGTAAACGAGAGGCTTATGACACGCAACTCTATTTACTTTCCCTAAAAACAGCTGCATACTAAATATGCAGCGAGGCATTACCAAACGAACACAAATTAATTTGTCCTGAATGGACATACTAACAGCCGGTCGCGTGCCAGTACTGCAAAGCATGAAAACGGGGAATGACGGAATGGAGTCCATTGAAAAACAAAGCACACACAGTATTCCGCCCTCCCACACACCGCGCTGATTCGCTAGCACACCGCCAACCAGAACGGCCATTCAGCTGGCACACAACCAATCAGAGAATCCAATGGCTCAGACGTCCGACAGCCCTCCTCCTCAGACTTCGCATGCTGAGTCGGAGCAGACAGCGTCCGAATGGCTCCGAGAGCTTCAGACGCAGCTGAACACACTAAACAGAAATGTTCCTGACCTCGTCCGAGTCTCTCCAAACGCTTCAGACGTCCAACGGTTGGGCCGATGTGTTGCTGCCTTAAGGCTGGCATCCCCAGGACATCGCACCTGGCCTCAAGAGCAGTGCGAATGGGCCAAGCGGTGCGCAACGCCCAGGTGATGACGGAGCAGCGCAAACACCAAGGTGCAGAGGACCCAGACCCACGACATGCCGTGGCAGCATTGTCAGACCGGACCGCACTGTCCGGGATGCGGCAAGGTATTAATGCCTGTCTTGACCGGGTGGTGGTGTTGCTGCTGCCTCTCAGGCGCACCGCCTCAAGTCTCCAAACGCACCACCTGCTCCTGTTGTGCCCCTTCCTCCTTCCTCCTCCTCCCCCAACTCCATCTCCGTCCACCTGCTCCACTAGGATCACATTGCGCATCGCCACTCCCGGACCCTCACGGCTACGGTGGGCGCGACGCATATCAGAGGGAAAAAGAATTAGTTCTTCTGTTTAAATCTTTTCAACTTTTTTTTGTATGGTTTGCAAAAACGGGAACTGCTTCCTTGTAGATGAGAGAAGCAAAGTGTATGCACGTTGAGCACACGCTACATTATGGCCAAGAATGCGCCCTTAAAATAGCATCTGAATAAGTGCCACTGACTTTAGACTAGGTTTTTCCTGGTCTGTTGCGGAATTGTTTTCTGAAACAGCAAAATAGCACCAGTGAACGTTTGCACCGGAACACGCCTCCTCTTTTCGCTGAACTGCCCCCCGGAGCGCAAAGTCATTCCCTAATTTAAGGACGTGCGTCTGTGGAGGGAAAATTCCAATGTGCGGCGAACGCAAAATAGGAATTACACAAGCGCCAGTGTACAAAGTCACTTGCGCTGAGTGCAAGATAGAGCCCTACATGTCTTTGTAGTAGCAGCTAATGTGGACACCCCAGCTCAGAGGAGGGACCTGGTCAGTGTCCTGTTTATCAGAATCTCTGACACAATTGAATTTCTAACCTGCATGCTTTAATCAGGGGTTTAATGGTGGATTTAGTCATAGGACCAGTCATGTGTTGACAGCCATTTCAAATCTGTTCTCCTCTCTGCTGTTGTCACATGTCGTTTCAGTGCAATATCTTTGTTACTCTCATCAACCCATTGTCCTCCATATCCAGTTCCCACCTCATCGCATCCAGATCTCTCAGAATATGATAGACATCTCGATGGGGCCAAAGACTGTTTCTCATCTGATGTTGAATTCACAACTTCTGTTTGGTCCTGCCCATTTGGGGTTCAAGTACCACCCACTATCAGTTTAAGCCCAGCCCATACTGGATGCAGATACATATAATTCAGTTTGTTGAACAGATACAAATAATGGTTTGCACATCCCTTGTTTCATAGCTGACGTCACTTCAAAGACAAACCTCTGACACAAGACATGATTTGCTTAGTTTATTGCAAAGCAAGTAACTTTACATTTATAGAATATGGGAGAATCATGGTAAGTGTTCATGTTTCATGAAAATTCAAATTAGCCTCATCAAAGAAGAAAAACAAGCTGCCGTACAACACGGTACAGAAACACTCAAAAAAACCAAAGGCCATATGTGCAGCTGTTATCAGTGTCCTTAACTTGACATTAAAAAGCAACCAAGGCTTTATTTGGGATTGAATATGAGTCAAACCTTCGTGTAAAAGCATAATTACGACGAAAGAGGCACTTTTAAGATTTACCATAGTCTCGGTTTTGGGCACGTTCATTTTGAACGGGAGTGCTAGGGGCAGGACATGCTAGCATCAAAATCGCTATTTTTAGAACAGTAAGAAGGCTCAACACAACATGAAACTTTGCTCGTAGCATCACCTGACAGGCAGGAGAGTAATGGTGAATCGCTCCTCAAGCGTGCCTGTCAGGTGGCACTCAGGGATCGACACTTTTTGCCTGGCATGACGGCAACGCGCAGGAGATGCAGCAGCTAACTTGAGTAGTTCAAAAACCTTCTTTTTCATAAACTCTGTGTACACAAACAATGTTCTCAATGCTCGTGTTCATGAGTAGAGACCCTGGTGATGCTACGAGCAAAGTTTCATGTTGTGTCGAGCCTTCTTACTGTTCTAAAAATAGCGATTTTGATGCTAGCGTGTGCTGCCCCTAGCACTCCCGTTCAAAATGAACGTACCCAAAACCGAGACGACGGTAAATCTTAAAAGTGCCTCTTTCGTCGTAATTATGCTTTTAACACGAAGGTTTGACTCATATTCAATCCCAAATAAAGCCTCTGTGGCTTTTTGGCGAGAGTTTCGCTTTAATTATGACATATAATACAATATATGTGTATATATAGTTAATTATAGTGTTATCTCAAAATAACAATGATCATTCTAATGTGTCTCATCAAAAGGTCATTCTCTGTTATAACTGATAGTCTAATGTTATTATATCAGCAGTATTATGTCGGCATGCATAGATGGCCTTTCTACAGGTGTAGCAACTTATATAAACTAAAAATGTCGGATCAGGGAATAACCATTATTGACCGTGCATCTGACTGTTATCCAATCTCACAAATGTATACACATACTTTATTGGCCTACACCATTCAAACCGCCACTGAGGTTTGTGTGTTTTCCCCAGGCTGATGTAAGGTTGCCGCATACTGGACAGTAACACATCTGATTTGAGTTGATGACTGTGTGTAAGACTGTTTCATTCATTCTGCTTCTTTACAAACATGGTCAGGTCTTAGATTGCTCTTTCTTGTAAATGTCACAAAGTGCTTGCTCATGGGGGAATTGAATCGAACTTGACTATGGCTTGACACTGGAGTACACACATTCACTGTCGGTGTTGTTCCCCTGTCTTCTTGATCTTCTGGGTTTGTGAGCCCTTAAAGCAGCGTAATGAAGGCTCTCTGTGTCTTGGTGTAACTGGTGACAAAATGTAAAATGGTGCATCACTATTATAAAAGATACAGCACAAGAAAGATATGTACAGAACTCTGCAAGTGTCACTGAGGAAAAAGCAAATGAATGCAATTTTGTGCTTTTTTGAACAGAATATAAAATTGCTGCAACTAAGCATACAATAAAGAGTTGTCAAATTCTATACATGTATCTCCATGGTCCATAGACTGACAACTGCCTTGTACAAATTACTTTTATTTTCCATTACACCTGCCAAGTAAAAATAAAAAGACATTGCTGTGTTAATGAAAATTCTTTATTTTCAATAGAAAATGTTACTTACCACTGTATCTGGAGTAGAGGTTTCTGAAAATATTACATGGGGAGACACACAATTAAAATATCTGTATTGAAATGAAAAATACACAATACTTGCTGTCTGATTCAGATAGTATCAGTTACCTGTACACTGGCAGTTTATTTTGTTCATCTTGTACACTGAGAAAGCCAGAAAAACAACCAGGATGGTGGTGAATGTCAAAGCTGCACTCAAGAAGTACACCAAGACGAGAGAGCGCCTACCATCTGTACGGGGAGACAGTTGCACACATGACAGAGCTCTGATATGTTTTTCTCTTGATGCTGATTAAAGGGTAGAGTTGGATATTTTCAAGTCAGTATTTCAATAATATTGGTCCATCTAAATTTTGGAATTGAGGAAAGTAACACAGAACAAAATCTACCATCCTCATTCTGGCTAAAATTAGTTCTAAAGTTTCAAGAGAAGGAAACTAGGACTGTAGATTGTTATCTCCTACAGCTCAGTAAAGAAAATGCTTCACTGTCAGAATGTACATGACCAGGAGCTATGGTCAGCATGTAATTATAAAGAAAAACGGAGAAAAAATAACATTACTATTTCTCAAATGAGAAACCCTCTGCTAGAAATGAACTTACCTTTCAAGTCTCCATTGGTTTTGTTTCCAAAAAGTATATGTCCACACAAGGCAACAGCACAGTCGTAGGTCCCAGCATGAGCAAGATTTGGGCTTTTCATTGGCAAATTATAAACACAGGTGTGTGTTTGTGTGTTGGCTTTGCTCTCACACTGATTCCTATTGGTGTAAATGAGTCCTAGATGAAATTCTTGAGAGTGTTCGAACCAGTAAACACTGTGTTCTCCATCAAAGGTCCCAGTGTGTACTGAACAGTTCAGAGTCTCAGAGCCTCCTGGCTGGATGCTGATAGATACTGACTGATGGACCCAAGCTGGGATGTTCAAACCTGAACCCTTCACACTGATGGTTATGCCCTCACAAAATTCAAACTCATAGTCATATACATTGGTCCCTATGCAGTAGTAAGTAGCTGAGTCTGAAATCTGTACATCCGAAATCTTCAAGTGACATATATGGTTTTGAGTGTCCATTGAGAATCGGGAATCGTTCTTAAAGTCATCATGAAGGCTGCCGATATTAATGCCCTTGTAGAAAGTAGACACCAGCACTGGTGTCTGTCCCACAGTTTGCTTATACCAGTGAAACATCATTGCTTTTTCATCTTGGCAGGAGCACAGCAAAGTCACACTAGCTCCAACTGATTGAAAATTTAATGATGATTGTTTTAAAGTCGTCATGTAAGCTGAGGAGAAAATTAAGAAAGAAAGCATATGCACAGTTAATCTAATGCTAATAATAATGATCTGTATCACAGGCATAATAACATGCTACAAACCAACACATGGCAATGTATTATAATGCAGTAAAAAAATACAACTTACCTACATTGGCCATGAACGCACATGTGAGACACAGAGCAAAGCTTGGAGGTGTCATCGTGCTTCAGATGCTGTGCTGAATGAATTGAATCTCTATACGTTCTCTACTCTTCACAGAGGAGACTGTACGTGATTGGCCAATCAGAATTAACATCCTATTATGGAAACAGTGCACACATGATCATTGTCCCCCTACCTTGGGACAGTAACTACATGACTCAAACAAACTCACCACATACAGCATTGGAAGGATCATTTTCAAGACAGGTTGTTTAAGGAACATTTATTCAAACTGTTTCTCTGACTTTCTGCTGTTTGATCCACAGCCATAGATATGATAGGCAACGTTTCCACATTCAAATGTCTGAAATGATCAGACCTTTTGTTCTACATTTTCTTCAGATATGTAGGGGGGACGAGTATGGTTGTAACATGGGAAGAGATTAACACCACTATATCCATCAATCAGGATGGACACCAATCACCAACAAGATAGGTGTCACATGATCCTGTCAGTGTGTACCCAATTCCTCCCTGATCACATATGGTGGTTGGCAAGGCTGGAAAAAGGTGCATGCAGACTCCACAGAGAAAAAAAATATTTGAGCTGAGAAAGTCCATTTTTACAAACACTATATGAGGTGTCGTACTTATGTTGTTGAAAAAAAAAATCATTTGACTTAATTAATTTAGCTGTAGTTTCTCAGGCAAAATGTGATGCATTTTTACAATGATATTATAAATAAAGCTCAGGAACTAGACCGCGCCTCTCTCCCTCGCTAGTTTACTACATGAGCCTATCCAACCAAACCACCTGGGTCTCTTTAACGCAACACCTGCGCCTTTCAAATCAAATTCCCTGTGCAGACCGATGTAGGCAAGCCTAACTATTTTTTCTACCGTTCACTGAATTTCTGACATTTGTTTGCACTAAGACAAGCAATTCGAAACAAAAAATGTAAAACCATACCACCTTTTTAATGAATGAAGAGCTGTTCCTTTATCTTTCTGAAGACGATCAGTTGGATGTTCGTTCCGTCATCTCCAAATCTCTTCAGCCAGCCAGGCAGCCACCACGCCTGCAGTCCACCATCTGCGTCCCTTGGCAGCGCATCGTCCACAACTCTGCATCCAGGGGCTCCAGCCAGTTACCACTAGTGCCATTTTACCCAGGCAGAGGTCACAGTCTTCCCCGCCATGCTCCAGGTGATAGCTGTTCTCCCACGTAACCCGTGTAGCCAGCCTCCCAGTGCCCAACCCGCAGGGAAAGGAACGTCCCATTCCATCGGATCAGCATCAAAGCCCAGCTTTTCTCGTGAAACTCAGCCTCTACTTCCACCCCGACTCCAGCCGCCACACATTCGTGGGGCACCAATGATGTTAGGCGTGCTGATGACGTCACTGCACAGCCTGCCGCAGCTGACCTGAAATCTCCTCCAGCCCCTGCAGAGGGCCAGGTCATATCTCCCCCATGCCTGCTCCTCACATGTCTGACCTGTCTCACCTTTTTTCCTCATTCCTCTCTTCCCTATACCTGCGATCTGCACAATCATCCCTTGCTCATGCATCCCTCCATCCCAGCATACTTTTGTCTTCTCTTCCTACTTCCTTTTCCCCCACTAATGTAGCTCTTGCAGCTACCCCCAGTTACTCATTTCCAGCAACCACTGTCAACCATGCCACCATGCACACAGCCACTGCCACCATAGGCCAGCCACCCCATTTTTACTGTTCCCACAGCGCCCTCTACCAGCACCCCTATCACACCACCATCATCAACCCCACGACAACTGACAACTTCACTCTGGCTTATTCCACCCCTCCCATGTGCCCCCTTCAGCTACAAGACCCTCACCGATTCAACTTCAACAGATCCTATCAGGTACATACATTGACTTCGCCCAACTTTTTTATCCAATTGCCCCTCAGGCATTCCCCTGTTTGTTGAATCAAGTGTAGGATCCAGCACATACCTATAATTCATCTGCATCATCCTTGACACACCTACACTAAGCACCAGCTCCTGTCCGCTCAAACACGTCAATTTCGCTGTTCACACCAGCCCTCAAATCCTATCCTTTATCTTCCACTGACCATCCATGCCACCCACCTGTTCTTCCTCTATGTCTACATCAGCTTCGATAACTCCCATAAAATGGAGCACGTACCTGACCCCCCTTCCGCTTTTTACGGAACGGCATCTTTTTTTTCGTTTCTTTTATAACGACAAAATCACCCAGCTCAAGGACATCCAGCTGTACACTGACGCTGCACTCTTAGGTTCTTAGGTTTGGAAGCTACCACGGTGGTAGATCATCCATTGACCCCTCGACTGTCCTCACTCTCTCCTTCCTTCACCCTCTACAAACGTATCCAGTCGCCATCGCCCAATGTCCAACGCAGTCGATCCTACCCTTTCCTCCACCCAATGCATTCGACGCCTCTTTCTGCCGTCCAACGCACCATTAAACACTAGGGGTGTGCATTGGCCCTGCCCTCACGATTCGATTCGATTACGATTCACCAGGTAACGATTCGATTCAATTCGATTCTACGATGCATTGCGATGCATCAAAATTCTACTGCACACAAGACAAATTTTTCATCAGTCATGAGGCAATACAAGCAGTCAGATATTGAACAACAGACTTTATTGGCTGTTATGTGCATATATCACTCTCCTGTTTCCCCAGGTGTTCCCCTCTGTTAATCCAAACTCGCAGACAGTTTATAATCATATGGATGCTGTTATAATGTGTAGTGATTGAGATCCTGACCCACCAAACATCCTGGAAAGTGACTTAAGTTTGTTAAGTTTTTTGCGCTAAATTACATAATTATACATAATCACCATCAGTAAACACGACGCTGTCTGACTCTGTCACTCGCGGGGACAGAGGTTGTTTTCTGGGGGAAAGTTCCTTGAAGTCTCGGTCCGAAGGGCTGACCGTCGCGGTGATTTATTTTCGTCACACAACACTCGGTGAGTTAAAGTTGTTTGCCGGTGACAAACGCTGTTTTTGGAGCATAAATGTGAGGAAGAGTCGGGGGGACAGAGGGACGCTGCTCCATGTACAGCTGCGCTATTTGTTTTCCTCATATAAGTTGCCAAAGACAGTTACAGTTACTACGTTACTGTTGTTTGGTCCTGTAACATTGCTTTGTGGGACATTTCTCTGTATTTAGTTGAGTGAAGGACCTGTGTAGTTATCAGACTGTCAGACCGACACGCCCTCGCTCCACGCCTCCAGATTATCCGTTCACACTGGACGGCCCTGATACTGTTGTTGTTATGCTAGCTAGTGCTGCCGCTTAGCATGTAGCTACAGGCTGCGCATGTCATTGCAACGTTGCTCCAGAAATGCCCCCGGAAGTAATTGAAACTTTACAACTTTATTGTCCACTCAAGGCCAGAAAATAAACAGTGACATAATCGATTATGGCACGTTGCCGCATCGATGCTGAATCGTGCATGCCCCGCATTGCAATGCATCGCCGAATCGATTATTGTTGACACCACTATTAAACACTGAGCAGAAACTGCAGATCACTGCAGAAACTGAGAGACCAGGGGTCCAGTGATCTTCCCAGTGTAGGTTACAAGAGCAGCGACAGAGTTTTCTCTGAGGTGTCCGCTGACCTGACCTGGACAATGGACGCATGTGACAGGTTATCCACTGGAGAGTCATAGAAACATTGTTCTGAATTGTTCTTTTATTTCAATTAACCTCATTCGGAAGCATATTGCATGGTGTGGATATCTGTTTTTCCTTCTCGTGTCGAATTGTTACAACCTACCTCGGTAGTGGGATAGGTTATAACAAAGGAGCACCATGTATCTGAAATCAACTCACCAGGTCTGTGATATTTTTGCTGAAGTTTGAATTGTTTCCATTTGTAGTACACAAATTGTCACGATCTATGTTGCTGTTGGCACGGTGGTTGTGCTTGTTTTTCTGTTTACAGAGGTGCGCTGGAGACTGGGCGGAGTCGGCAGTTTCAGGAGGGAGTACACACACACGCATGCACCTGCAGCAGGTTAATCATCAGCGCTGGCTCCAAAACCAGGATCCACACGCTGCCTGCTGCCAGTTGATTTCCACGTAGTACATGGCTCAGTCACTAGATTCGTTCTTTACTAGAAATTGCCTTGTGCTTAATTATTTCGCCAGTGTTCTAATACTACGCCTTCTCCTGTCCCCAGTGCACTCCTGCCCCGCGACCAACCCCGCTCTGGCGTCCAGATCCCCCGCACCTCTGCTTCTCATCGCCAGCCCAGCTCCCCGCTGAAGGGCCACAGCCAACGTGGCACCGCCACTCATCTACAGCCGCCACCGAGACACACCGGACCTCCACGCGCCCATAGCCTGCCTCCAGCGCTTCGCTCCTCTGAGCGCTCTCCCCCTGGGACTCAAGCCACCTCGCCTTTTCCTACCCATCTGTGTTTGTTAATAAAAGTACCTTTGCATCTGCCTCGGTTGTCTGTCCGCTTCTGGGTCCCCCTTTCGTCTCTGGCCTAACACAAATGTTGGTACTTCGTATAAATGTTTGAGAACAATCGCTCAAAAAGTCTGTGAGTTACATACATACATGACCTTGTCTGTGAACATTCTGCTATGCTGAAATACGTTCTTCAGCAATTGTGGTTGTATAGCGATGATGACAACAACTCAGATGACCCCACACTACTGAATGGCATCATCAAACTGTGTCTTGTTTTGATTCAGAGCACTGGTCGGGTATCTGTGTGTTTCTGGGAGACATTTTCTAGCAACGAATGAAAGTCTTCTTCTTCTTCTATTCTGGATTAAAATGTTGAAAAATGCTTTGACTTTTGTTATATATTTGCTTAATTGCCTTCTTGCACTATAAATCCACACGTCTACTCACAGGATGTGTTTGCCTGTGTGGCTTGCTTTGTGTCCGGATGAACTGAAGGAGCACTGCTAGAGCTCTACAAAATGACCTCCAGCAGGCTACTGGTGTGCATGTGTCTGACCTAACTGTCAGAAACAAACTCCATGATGGTGGCATGAGGGCCTCTAGTGGGACTTGTACTCACAGCCCAGGACCATGCAGGTTGATTGGCATCGCCCAGATAACACCAGAATTGGCAGGTCCACCACTGGCGCCCCGTTCTCTTCACAGATGAGAGCAGGTTCACAGTGAGCACATGTGAAAGGAGTGAAAGAATCTGGAGACGCCATGTTGAATGCCTGCAACATCATCCAGCATGACTGGTTTGGTGGTGGGTCAGTGATAGTCTGGTGATGCATATCCTTTGAGGGTCACACAGATGTCCATGTCATAGCTAACAGTACCCTGATTGCTGTTAGATACTGGGATGAAATCCTCAGAGCGACTGACTGATCTTACACTGGTGCAGTGGGCCCTGGGTTCTTCCTGGTGCAGGACAATGTCCGGGCTCATGTGGACTGAGTGTGTAGGCAGTTCCTGAATGATGAAGGTGTTGGTGCCAATGACTGGACTCCTTCCTGTTATGTATTGGCACATCCGATCCCACCACGTACCGCCACAGATTGTCCAGTAGCTCATTGATGCCCTGACCCAGGTCTGGGAGGAGATCCCCCGGGCGCCATCCACCGGCTTATCTGGCGCATGTCCAGACAGTGTTGTGAGTGTGCTGGGGTCATAAACACTACTGAGTCAAATTATGAGTTGCGGTGATAGAGGTTGGATCAGTGTGTGATTTAAATTTTTGATTTTGATTTTCAGTGCGATTTTGAATTCAGCCCTCAGTGGGTTGATGATTTTGGTTTCCATTGACTGTTGTTAGTCATTTTGTTCTCAACAAATTATACAACGTATGTCACTAAGGAATCAGTAAATTATTCAAGTTGAAAATCTTCCTGTTCTGGCAACGCAGACAGCCAGCAAATGAAAAGTACAATCTTACTTAAAAAAAAGAACATAAAACACAAAACTAAATGTGTGCCAAAGTTATGTTCAATAATAAACTATTATCTGTACATACAGGTGCATAACGTTCATACCAAATAGTTTGCAAAGTGTGCAACACTTGTGTGACTCTGTCCTGCTGTGCATCCAAACTGTCCATGCTGCTGTAGGTATTGAGTCTGCTACTTCACATAAAATGCTACTGTCCTCACACTTAAGTGTGAAAAGTCGAAATCGTAAGATAGTTAATTGTTGAGTCTCGCTCCCAACTCGCAAAATACTGACACTCTGGGTTGATGGCTGGCCCTGCTTACCAACGCAAAGTGAGTATTTGACGAATTGGGAATGAGACTCAAGAATGAACTATCTTATAAATTGGTCCTTAAACCATTAAATATAATCCTCGTAAGGGTTGGTAGTTCCCATTTGTGTACACATCATGTTAAGTGCAGTGAACACAACCCTCATTTTACACAGCTACAGCTACCCTTTCAAAATGACTTCTCTCTGCTCTCTGCCGCTTTCTGAGCTGCAATAAGCTGTGGCCTCGAGACCACAGGCCGGTCTTCCTGTGCTCAAGCTGGGACTTAAGTTTCCACCAGCTGAAACCTGTTCACAGCAGTTCACACTTTAACCACCACAGGAGTCAAAACAAACATCAGTTGCTGAGAGCTTCCCACTTACAAGGTTGCACTCTTCACTAAGCATGAAGTATTTATAGCTCTGAAGATGTTCAGTCTGAATTTCTGTCAATAGGTCTGTCTCCATCTACCTGTTTTAGGCACATTTTCAAATTGTGCATAAAAAAAATTACAAATTTGAAGTCCAATCTTGAAATATTGCAAAAATGTTTTTACACTCGGGCCAGGAAAGCAATTTGGTGTATTAATTAAAGTGAAATGTGACATAATGCAATGAAAACAAATCATTGAAGACTCTGCTCTGATGGCAGAGAAAATGGCAGGAGACTAATACCCCTTTCACACTTGACAAGAAACCCACTAACATCTGGCTCCATTCATTCTCCATTCAAAGGACTCTTTTAGTAACATGTGTTTATCGGCTGTGATGAAAACATGATGCCCTCTAATTTTCAGCCCCTGATCCGAGAGCTACTTTGTTTTCTCGCAACCAAATGTCAGATCGTTCTCCCATAGAGCTCTTAAAATAATCCACAGAGCAGCTTAAAGGTGACGAATTGTACATTTCTACATGTTGTTTCACTGGTTTGCAGGAGACCCTGTATGACTTAATATTCAGAAATGGCCGCCCCATCCTGTCAGTTCACATTCTTTTCACCACACCAGCAAAAAACCTTTGTGGTTTCTGAGTGGATTTACAAACACAGATGCACACGCTCACACACTAGTGCATGGCTTCACAATGCTTTGTCCTATAGCATCATTTACATGCACAAGACAGATATCATCTTTTCCCTGCTCACCACATGGAAACTATAAACTTTTTTGTGTGTGTGACACACTATACCCTTCACCTGTGACTTCTGATATGCATTTGTCATAGTATTAGTGCTCATATTTCTGTCAAGTAGCTAACAGCACCAAAAACAGAGGTACGAAGCAGTGAAAATATAGACACTTCTCATGTGCTGTCTTTGCAAAAGCTCATTTAATGGGTTTATTAGAAAGCAACACTTACAGTCATCATATTTAGGTGAAATCATGTAGACAAAGCCATATTATTCTTTGAAAAGAGTCCGTATGAAGTCAAAGACAAAAATGAAACAGCTCTACTGGTTTACACTGAAGCACATACATTCACTCAAGGTGTTGTCTCTCTGTCGTCTCTGTCTGTTGACTTTATTCTGAGGTGCACTGAGAGGCTGGGCGGGGTTTTCAGCGCATTCTGATAAGCCCTGTTCTCCACGCTACCTGCTGCTCATCAGTCAGATGTGGTACATGGCTATGCCAAAATGTCCAGAGTACTACTAGTGTTTTCATGTATTTTCCCAAGAGAGCTAATATTGCTGTGTTCTGTCTCCAGCAACCCAGCTCTAAGCCCCTGTGCAGTAGCCATGCTGCGCTCACCTGAGTCTCTACACGCCACGCATTCCACCAGTGCAACCGTGAACTACCTCTCCTCCTCCCTCCACCTCTCAACCAGAGACAGATAAACATTCACATTACATGTCTTTATTGTAGCAGCTTATGTGGACAGCCCAGCTCAGAGCAGGGACCTGGTCAGCATCCTGTTCATCAGAATCTCTGACACAATTGCATGCTTTAATAAGGGTTTAATCATGAAGTCATAGGACCAGTCATGTTGTTGACGGCCATTTCAAATCTCTTCTCCTCTCTGCTGTTGTCAGCTGTCATTTCACTGCAATATCTTTGCGACCCCCCCTCCACCTCATTGACCTCCATGTCCGGTTCCCACCTCATCACATCCAGATCTCTCAGAATGTAATTAACGTTTCAATGGGGTTAAAGACTATTTCTCACCTGCGGTCTAATTCACAACTTCCGGTTGGTTCTGCCCATTTGTGGTTCAAGCACCACCGACTACCAGCTCAAGCTTTAGTTTGTTGAACAGACACAGATAATGGTTTGCTCATCCCTTGTTTCACAGCTGACATCTCGTAGAAAAATCTCTTACACAAGACAAGATTTGCTTAGTTTATTGCAAAGCAAGTAACTTGGTAAGTGTTCATGTTTCAGGAAAATTCAATTTAGCCTTATAGAAAAAGAAACACAAACTGTCGTTGCAACAAGGTACAGAAACACACAGAAGCCTCTGAAGGCCATATAGGCCATATTATATCAGAAGTACTATGTCAGCATGTTTATATGACCTCTTGGCAAATGTAGCAATTTATATAAAATGAAAATGTCAGATTAGAGAATAACCATTATTGATTGTGCATCTGACTGTTATCCAATCTAACAAATGTATACACACTTAGATACATACACTTTATTGGCCTACACCATTCAAACCACAACTGTGGGTTGTGTGTTTCCCCCAGGCAGATGAGAGGTTGTAGTCTACTGGACAGAAACACATCTGCTTTGAGTTGATGACTGTATGTAAGACTGTTTCATTCATTCTGCTTTCACATAAACATGACCAGCTCTTAGGCAGTTCTTGCACGTAACTGTCACCAAGTGCTTGCTCACGGGGGAAATGAATCTGACTTGACTACGGCTTCACACTGGAGTACACACATTCACTGTCGGTGTTGTTCCTTTGTCTTCTTGATCTGTTGGGCTTGTGAGCCCTTAATGCAGCGTAATGAAGGTTCTCTGTGTCTTGGTGTAACTGTTGAAAATATAAAACAGATTATTACTTTTATAAAACATACAGTACAAGAATGATATATACAGAACTCGGCAAGTGTCACTGAAGAAAGAAAATATATGAATACCCTAAAATGAATCATTTGTCTGGCCCAATGAACAGAATATAAAATGTAACAAGACTTAACATCTGACAACATAACATACAGTTATAGAGTTGTCAGATTATATATATGCAGCTCCATGTGTCCATAGCCTGACACCTAACTGGTTAAAATTACTTATATCTATCATGACACCTGTCTTCAAGTAAAAAAAAAAAAATGTCGTTGTGTTATTAAATTCTCTATTTTCAATAGAAGATGTTACTTACCACTGTATCTGGAGTTAGGGTTTCTGAAAACGTTACATTGTGACACAAAATGAGAGTCATTTAAATGAAATGCAACACATGATCAATACTTGCAGGCAGATTCAAATAGTATCAGTTACCTGTACACTGGCAGTTTATTTTATTCATCTTGTACAGTGAGAAAGCCAGTAAAACAACCAGGACGGTGGTGAATGTCAAAGCTGCACTCAAGAAGAACACCAAGACCAGAGAGTCCGCCTCATCTGTACGGGGAGACAGTGGCACACATGACAGAGCTCTGAGCTGTTTTTCTCTCAATTTTGAACAATGCTGACATGCAAATCTGTACATTGAAAGAGTTGCTGTAATTCTAAAACCAAAACAAAATCCATTGTTCTTATCCTGACTTGAAATGAATTCTCCAATTTCAGTTGAACGAAACAATGACTGTAGATCTGTATCTCCTACAGCTAAAGGAAGAAATTGCTTCAATGCCAGTATGTTGTTCACCAGTAGCTCATGTCAACATGTGATTATTAAGAAAAACAGAGAAAAATGAACATTACTATTACTTAAATGAGAAACCCTCTGCTAGAAACGTACTTACCTTTCAAGTCTCCATTAATTCTGTTTCCAAACACTATGTGTCCACATGAGGCAACAGCACAGTAGTAGGTTCCAGCACGAGAAAGATTCAGGCTCTTTATTGGCAAGTTGTAGACACAAGTGTGTGTTTGTGTGTTGTCTTTCCTCTCACACTGATCATTCCTGCCTCCATGGGTGTAAATGAGTCCTGGATGAGATTCTTGAGAGTATTTGAACCAGTAAACACTGTGTTCCCCATCACAGGTCCCAGTGTGTACTGTACAGTTCACAGTCTCAGAGCCTCCTGGCTTGATGATCCCAGATGCTGACTGATGGACCTGAGCTGGGATGTTCAAACCTGAACCCTTCACACTGACGGTTGTGCCGTCACAGAATTCAAATAATAAATAAAAATTGGTCCCTACACAGTAGTAAGTAGCTGAGTCTGAAATTCTCATATCTGAAATCCTGAAGTAATATTTTTGGTTTTCACTGTCCATTGAGAATCGAGAATCATCCTTAAAGTCATCATAAAGGGTGCCAATATTATTGCGCTTGTAGAAAGTAGACACCAGCACTGGTGTCTGTCCCGCACCTTGCTTATACCAGTGAAACATCACTGCTTTATCGTCTTGGCAGGAGCACAGCAAAGTCACGCTACTTCCAACATCCACTGATTGAAAATCTAACAATGATTGTTTTAAAGTCGTCATATGAGCTGAGGAGAAAATGAAGAAACAGAGAATATACACTGTTAATCTAAGGCTGGTATGTTGTAATGATCTGTATCACAACATTCATGAAAACATGTTACAAAGCAACACATGGTAAAGTATTATAGTGCAGTAACAAAACATAACTTACCCATATTGGCCATGAACACACATGTGAAACACAGAGCAAAGCTTGGAAATGTCATTGTGCTTCAGATGCTGTGCTGAATGAACTGAATCTCTATACGTTCTCTTCTCTTCACAGGGGAGACTATGATTGATTGGCCAATCAGAATGAACATCCTATTATGGAAACAATGCACACACGTTCATCGTTCCCCTACCTTGGGACAGTAACATCAACCTGACTCGAACAAACTCACCACATTCAGCATTTTTTTAAGAAAAGATTATTAAGGGCCATTTAACCCAATGTTAACTGTTTCTTAACCATTCTGCTGTTTGATCCAGAGTTACAGATATGATATACAACATTTGTGAATTAAAAAGATAAAAAGCCACCTGGACCTTTTGTTCTACATTTTCTTCAGTTGTGTATTATAATTTTTCAAATGTTTCCTACAATTTTCAAACCTCGAAAATGATTTTACACAAGGAAACGGTGCATTCAATTTTGCAATAACTTCCTATGACAAAAGATACATCAGAGAGTGAGGAAGGAAGTGTTTTGAATAAAGGAATATTATTTTGATTCAGGTAATGGTACGATTCATAATGTGGCCACCGCTACTTCTCGGATAGGGAAGTGTTATGATTGGACTTTTGGGTAGCCTGTTCATGGTCTATTTCTGTGCTTTGTGATTCAGTGCTTGGTTAGGCTGGGCATGGCTTTGTTGCTGGTCGGAGCTGTGCCGGTCCACAGTCCATCAGCACCTGCTCTTATACCCAGACCTTCCCTCTGCACGGTGCCAGATTATTGCTGCCGGTGATACATGATTGCTCTCTGTATGCCTAGAGTTTATGTATTTAGAAATCTCTCTTTTGTTCACTGACCGGTGCTCTAATCCTGCTTTCCTCCTCTTACAGTTTGACCAGACCATACTTCTGGACCAGCTTCTTGCAAGCTAGCCTCCCGTACCTCTGCCACCCCTCACACCCCTGACTGCCTGAGCCAGCCTCTCGGCAACCGTGGGACTCCACCTGCACCACCCTGGGGGCCACCGGCCAGCGCTCCAGCTCACTGTCAACACACACATTGTGTAAATAGCAAATGTACTTGCACCTACCTGTGTGCCCCTGGGCGCGTTGGGCTCAGAACAAGGTGTGGTCAGGTGCATTGGTGGCATTGATAGCTATCTTGAGGCAGCAGAAGGTGATGGTGCCATAGACCAACAAAAAGCTAGTTTAAGGTCAAAGGTGCAATCTGTTTACTGCTATTGAATGTCTTAGTCAAACAGTAAATGGGCCTACACAGGAGGGTTCACAACATACACACCGATTTTATGATTTCAGGGGGTGTTTTCAGTTATTCTGATCATTCCCATGAACGCAGTAATGTATTGTTACAAATATCAATTAAATGTATCATCTGTTCCTCGTCCACAAATGTGCATGTTAATGTAGAGATACAAATATCGTTACTGCTGCTGGATGATTGCTGTCATTATATTTTACCTCATTGCAGACATATTTCACCCCTCTCGTGCCACCCATTATTGATCAGGGTGATACCTTTATTGATCCATGGACTGATATCGGCAGCAGTGCTCCTCCTCCTCTTCAGTTTAATATCAGGCCGTGGCACACCCGGCACCTTAGGGGCATGGGAGACGACACTTGGACTGGTCTGATTTATTTTCTCTCCAAAACACACCCGTGACTACAACCCCTACATCTTTGCCCCCAGATTATCTGCTGTTTAACTAGTAAAAATGACTTGGACAAACCCTACACACACTAGAGATTTGCGCTACAGAACATGCGCTATATGTTGCACTCTCAAGAATGACAGGCTGAAGACGCATTCTTCTGCTTTTGCTGAACATTTATTAACATTGTCCACGGTTCAAAATCAAGCACAACAACTTAGCCTCACTACTGCTCTACGGCTTCAACACCGCTTCTTTGTGTCTTTTTCCTCTTACAGGGATAGTGCTCCCTTCCTAGAGGGCAAGTACACCATCTTTCTTACAGGTAAACATTAACAAAATGATGTTTGTAACCATGGTCATAAAAACACAATGAATTAATTAAAGCACTTACTTAGACATATGTTTTCACTGAACATGACTGGATATAAAATCAACAAGAAATACAGAATACTATTTCATGAAATGAATTATGACTAGTATACAGTTATATAATCATCCAAACATCAATAACTACACATCTGGTGACTACCACAGCATGAATACAGGATAAATAGTTAACTCTTTCTTTTCCTGTGTAGTTGTGTCATCTTAATCCATCAGTACATTGGTAGGCCTCCCAAGTCCATTAAGTCACATGTGGCAATATCTACCACTCCAACATTCTTAATGTAACTATACATCATACATGCATAACGTGTAGTGCTATTTATTACAGAATACACTCTGCGTCACCCTCTTATACTGTAACACCTTAATTTCTGTAAATAAACCTCTTTATTTCATGTGTAGTCTCTTGTTTTTGTTTCATCTCAAGAAAATACGTTTCTGAAACATGACTAATACATTACTGTAACTTAACAAACACCCATCCAAATATGACCTCAATTAACATTAGCAGTCTTTACTGGCTATAAACTCAATTAACTACTATTTTATTTCAGTCTCTACTATCTTAGGGGTGTAATACTAGGTTCTCCTAGTTCATCATTTGTAAGGATACATCTTGGTTGGCGTGTTCTCATGGAATGTCTGACTCTCTCAGATACATGAATGTTCTCTTGAGACCCCACATCTTCCTCAGACAACTGCGGTTGTGGTTCTTGGACTTCTTGATGGATCAGTTCTTATGATTCCTGTACTCCTCAGCATCAGGTGTTGATGGGCACTTGATTTCAACATGACAACCATCTATACAGCCAATCACTCCTGGGAAGTTCCCATATTCGTAGAATCACACTTTATAGTCGGCTTGCTCAGCAGCATCAGGGAACTTAATGTACAGATTTCTCAGTTCACAAATGGCACTGCAGACATTGTGAACTACTCTACACTCTGTTGCTTCACTGACACCACACAATTTACCAGTTTCGCTATAAAAGGTTCCAGATGCCAAGAATCTCAAAGTGATCAGAACTTGGAGAGAACTGGGTACAGGCCTTCCTCTCTGAGACATGGAGGAAATTCTAGGCTCAAGCAAAGTAGTTATCTCCAGTACACCTTCTTTGTACATACAAAAGTGGTCTCTGAAAGTTATTTCATCAAACTGATTCAATGGATTACTCCCATCCACAAGTCTGGCTGGCCTCTGTAGCGA
Source organism: Diplodus sargus (assembly GCA_903131615.1). Classification (NCBI taxonomy): domain Eukaryota; kingdom Metazoa; phylum Chordata; class Actinopteri; order Spariformes; family Sparidae; genus Diplodus; species Diplodus sargus. The sequence continues at coordinate 115,988 of CAEMYA010000031.1, forward strand.
ATAATGGTCTTCATTTTGATTTTCCAAATACTCCATGCTCCCAAACCATCTGTGCTCCCTTTCACAAACAGTACTAAGCTGAAGTTAAACCTGCCTCTTTGTAAGATTAATATAAATTTCAATTTAGTCCTGGAGTAGCTCTAATCCACTCTCTTGCAATTGGCTTTGTTTAATCCAGAACAGACTAAATGACTATGACTACTATAAGATAAATCTGTGCAAGTGACTTAAAGTTAAGCCAGCTCAAACAGCATTTTAGGCTAAGGCTTAAGCCTATTCTGTGAAACCGGGCATGCATGTCCTATTTAGGGCACAAGATCACGTTTGTGAGTGTTTGAAATCGTATGAAATTGTGTTGTCTTTTAAGGTTGGTTTGTTTATTTCAGTTTATTTAGTCAGGAAATTGAAGGAGTTTGTTTAGGCATAAAAAAATGAGTCTATGAAGATCTGTCTTTTCTGATTCCCCCAAACTACACATCCTACCCTTTCCTCCACCCAGCGCATTCGACGCCTCTTTCTGCCGTCCAACGCACCATTAAACACTGAGCAGAAACTGCAGATCACTGCAGAAACTGAGAGACCAGGGGTCCACTGATCTTCCCAGTGTAGGTTACAAGAGCAGCGACAGAGTTTTCTCTGAGGTGCAGGAGCAAGTGTCCGCTGACCTGACCTGGACAATGGACGCATGTGACAGGTTATCCACTGAAGAGTCATAGAAACGTTGTTCTGAATTGTTCAATTGACCTCATTCGGAAGCATATTGCATGGTGTTTCATCTGTTTTTCCTTCTCATGTCGAATTGTTACAACCTACCTCGGTAGTGGGATAGGTTGTAACAAAGGAGCACCATGTATCTGACATCAACTCACTAGGTCTGTGATATTTTTGCTGTTTGAATTGATTCCATTTATAGTAAACAAATGTTGGTACTTCGTATAAATGTTTGAGAACAATCGCTCAAAAAGTCTGTGAGTTACATACTGTACATACATGACCTTGTCTGTGAACATTCTGCTATGCTGATATAAGTTCTTCAGCAATTGTGGTTGTATAGCGATGGTGATAACAACTTAGATGACCCCACACTACTGAATGGCATCATCAAACTGTGTCTTGTTTTGATTCAGAGCCCTGGTGGGGTGTCTGTGTGTTTCTGGGAGACATTTTCTAGCAATGAATGAAAGTCTTAAAGATATAATATGGGTTCATTCTGGATTGCTTGCTTTGTGCGCGGACGAACAGGAGGAGCACTGCTAGAGCTCTACAAAATGACCTCCAGCAGGCTACTGGTGTGCATGTGTCTGAGCTAACTGTCAGAAACAAATTCCATGATGGTGGCATGAGGGCCTCTAGTGGGACTTGTGCTCTCAGCCCAGCACCATGCAGGTTGATTGGCATCGTCCAGATAACTCCAGAATTGGCAGGTCCACCACTGACGTTTCTCTTCACAGATAAGAGCAGGTTCACAGTGAGCACATGTGGAAGGAGTGAAAGAATTTGGAGACGCCATGTTGAATGCCTGTAACATCATCCAGCATGACTGGTTTGGTGGTGGGTCAGTAATAGTCAGGGGAGGCATATCCTTTGAGGGTCGCACAGATGTCCATGTCATAGCTAGCGTTACCCTGACTGCTGTTACTGGGATGAAATCCTCAGCATGATTGACTGATCTTACACTGGCGCAGTGGGCCCTGGGTTCTTCCTGGTGCAGGACAATGTCCGGGCTCACGTGGCCTGAGTGTGTACGCAGTTCCTGAATGATGAAGGCGTTGGTGCCAATGACTGGCCCTCTCATTCCTTTTATGTATTGACGCATCTGATCCCTCCACGTACCGCCACAGATTGTCCAGCAGCTCATTGATGCCCTGATCCAGGTCTGGGAGGAGATCCACTGGGCGCCATCCACTGGCTTATCTGGCACATGTCCAGACAGTGTTGTGAGTGTGCTGGGTTCATAAACACTACTGAGTCAGATTATGAGTTACGGTGATAGAGGTTGGATCAGTGTGTGATTTGTGATTTTTGATTTTCAGTGCGATTTTGAATTCAGCCCTCAGTGGGTTGATGATTTTGGTTTCCATTGACTGTTGTTAGTCATTTTGTGCAGGGTTTGGCACGTGAAAGTTTGTTCACATAGATACATACCTATCCACAGTCGGGGGGACTCATTTTCCTGTTCTGGCAACACAGACAGCCAGCAAATCTGACAAATGAAAAGTAAAATTGTACTAACAAGAAAAACAACATAAAACACAAAACTAAATGTGTGCCAAAGTTATGTTCAATAATAAACTATTATTTGTACATACAGGTGCATGAAGTTCATACCAAATAGTTTGCAAAGTGTGCAACACTGGTGGGACTCTATTCTGCTGTGCATCCAAGCTGTCTGTGTGGCTGCAGGTATTGATTTTGTTTTATATATACAAAGGCAACTTTAATAATTGCACTTTTCGGTATTGTTTAATATAAATTAAGGAAACAGTCACTCTTAGGAGTCTGCTGCTTAACATAAAGTGCTACTCTCACTGAAGTGTGAAAAGTCAAAATTGTAAGATAGTTGATTGTTAAGTCTCATTCCCAGCTTACAAAATACTGACACTTTGGGTTGGTGGCTGACCCTGCTTAACAATGCAGAGTGAGTATTTGATGAACTGGGAATGAGACTCAAGAATGAACTATTTTATAAATTGGACCTTAAACCATTCAATCCAATCGCTGTAAGGGCTGGTAGTTCCTGTTTGTGTACACATAATGTTATGTGCAGTGAACACAACCCTCATTTTACACAGCTACAGCTACCCTTTCAAAATGACTTCTCTCTGCTCTCTGCTGCTTTCTGAGCTGCAATACACTGTGGCCTCTAGACCACAGGCTGGTCTTCCTGTGCTCAAGCTAGGACTTAAGTTTCCACCAGCTGAAACCTGTTCACAGCAGTTCACACTTTAACCGCCACAGGAGTCAAGACAAACATCAGTTGCCGAGAGCTGTTGCAAGGTTGTGCTCTTACCTTACACTTTTGTTAAGCGCAAGGTATTTATAGCTCAAAAAGATGCTTTGTCAATAGGTCTGTTTCCATCTGCTTGTCTTAGGCACATCTTTAAATTGTGCATATAAAAAGAGTAACAACACCAAATTTGAAATCCAATCTTGAAATATTGCAAAAACAGTATAAATTATAGTGAAATGTGATATAATGCAATGAAAACAGATCATTGAAGACTCTGCTCTGATACCCCTTTCACACTTGACAAGAAACCCACTAACATCTGGCTCCATTCTACAGTACAACAGACATTCATTCTCCATTCAAAGGACTCTATATTAGTTGCACGTCTTTATTATTTGTGATGAAAACATGATGCCCTCTAATTTTCAGCCCCCGATCCCAGAGCTACTTTGTTTTCTCACAACCAAATGTCAGGTTGTTCTCCCATAGAGCTCTTAAAATACTCCACAGAGCAGGCAGTGTTGCCAGATCAGATTGACAGTTTCCAGCCCGATCACATTTTAGAACCCGCCCAATCCCATAAAAAACAGCCTAAACCGGGGGGTGGACGCTTCTAGGCGTCAGCGGGGGTTGTGGTGTTGTATTGGAGAGAGGAGACGATCCTCGCCGTCAGCGCGGGGGTGAAGTCACTCTTCACCTGTGACTTCTGATATGCATTTGTCATAGTATTAGTGCTCATATTTCTGTCAGTTAAACAGTCAAGTAGCTAACAGCACCAAAAACAGGGGTAAGAAGCAGTGAAAATATGGACACTTCTCATGTGCTGTCTTTGCAAAAGCTTGTTTAATTGGTTTATTAGAAAAACTTAGTCATCATTTTTAGATGAAATCATGTAGACAAAGCCAGATTATTCATTTAAAAGGGTCAGTATGAAGTCATGTTCTGCTGCACAAAGACAAAGATGAAACAGCTTTACTGGTTTACACTGAAGAACACACATTCACTCCAGGTGTTGTCTCTTTGTCGTCTCAGTCTGTTGAATTTATTCTCTGTTGAAACATCCATCCATTGTCTGTAACCACTGTACAAGTCGGCAGCTCATCGCAGGGCCCTCACGGATGCCGGAGACTGCCATGCAAGGTGCAAACCACACATCAGGAGCAATCTGGGGTTCAGTACCTTGCTCAAGGAGACTTTGACATGCAGCTCAGCTTGAACCAGTATTGCAGCAAGGCACAGAAACACACAGAAGCCCATGAAGTCCCTATGGGCCATATTATATCAGCAGTACTATGTCGTGACCTCTTGACAAGTGCAGCAATTTATATAAAATGAAAATGTGGGAATAACCATTATTGATTGTGCATCTGACTGTAATCCAATCCAACAAATCCATACACACTTACATACATACACTTTATTGGCCTACACCATTCAAACCGCTGCTGTGGGTTGCATGTTTCCCCCAGGCCAACGAGAGGTTGTAGCCTGCTCGACAGAAACACATCTGCTTTGAGTTGATGACTATGTCAGACTGTTTCATTCATTCTGCTTCTACATAAACATGACCAGCTCTTAAGCAGTTCTGTCTTGTAACTATCAATAAGTGCTTGCTCGTGGGGGAAATGAATCTGACTTGGCTACAGCTTCACACTGGAGTACACACATTCACTGTCGGTGTTGTTCCTCTGTCTTCTTGATCTGTTGGGCTTGTGAGCCCTTAAAGCAGCGTAATGAAGGTTCTCTGTGTCTTGGTGCAACTGTTGAAAATATAAAACAGATTATCACTTTTATAAACGATACAGCACAAGAATGAGATGAACAGAACTCGGCAAGTTTCACTGAAGAAAGAAAACAAATGCTCTAAAATCAATCAATTTAGTGCCCCAATGAACAGAATATAAAATGTAACAACACTGTTAACATTTGACACCTTAACATACAGTTATGAAGTTGTCAGATTATATATATGTATCTCTATGTGTCCATAGTGTAGTTTCTGGGCTCTTTTCCTCAAAGGTGTCGGCGTGTAGTTTGATGATAAAAGAATTCTGTGGAGGCAAGGCTGGATAGATGATAGAGCAGTCTTTATTGAAACAGTTTTTCAAGCCCGCCTCCGAATTCAGAGTGCGGCCGCCCTCTGGAGTTCCCAAATCTGGGGCGAAGGTAATGCCAAACGGCTTCGCCCTTCTGCTCTTGTCAGAAGTCCTATCGAACCCTCGATCTCAGGACCAAAATGCCACCCCCTCCTCTACTCGTGTAATCTCTTTTTAAAGTCCCTTTGGCTGTACCTGTCTACTTCTAATTGGTCACTGTGGTGGGTTGAAGGTCCATTTGTCCAATCAACTAGAAAAAGGAGTTGGCCTATCTCTCTGCTCATCTCCCATAAATGGTTAAATCTTTTACTGTCACTCCTTGGGTCTTACACTCCAAAATTACCTAAATGACCCCTCTATCCTTTTCTGGAGATGTGCATGTTTAGATGTCTTCCTCCATCTGACATAGGAGTCAGGCTCCATTTTAGTCCCTATAGTGGCCTTGTCTCCTGCTAACCTTTGACCTACAAACAGCTGAATGCTGACTCCAAGGTCCCTTGGAACTGTGAGCCCCCTACTGTCTGCATTCCCTTACTTACACAAGGACGGACAGGTTAAATTTACACTGAGTTGAATTAAAGGCCAGAATGTGTTGCCATCCAGAAACCTCAATAGCCTGACACCTAACTAGTTAAAATTACTTTTAACTATCATGACACCTGTCTTCAATTAAAAAAAGATGTTGTTGTGTTATTAAAATTCTCTATTTTCAATAGAAGATGTTACTTACCACTGTATCTGGAGTTGGGGTTTCTGAAAACGTTACATTGTGACACAAAATGAGACTCATTTAGAGGAAATGCAACACATGATCAATACTTGCAGGCAGATTCAAATAGTATCAGTTACCTGTGCACTGGCAGTTTATTTTACTCATCTTGTACAGTGAGAAAGCCAGTAAAACAACCAGGACGGTGGTGAATGTCAAAGCTGCACTAAAGAAGTACACCAAGACCAGAGAGTCCGCCTCATCTGTACGGAGAGACAGTGGCACACATGACAGTGTTCTGAGATGTTTTTTCTCTCAGTTCCAGTTTGAACAATGTTGACGTGCAAATCTGTACATTGAAAGAGTTACTGTAATTCTAAAAATAAAACAAAATCCATTGTTCTTATCCTGACTTTAAATTAATTCTCCAATTTCAGTTGAAGGAAACAATGACTGTAGATCTGTATCTCCTACAGCTAAAGGCAGACTTTGCTTCAATGCCAGTATGTTATTCACCAGTAGCTCATGTCAGCATGTGATTATTAAGAAAAACAGAGAAAAATGAACATTACTAATTCTCAAATGAGAAACCCTCTGCTAGAAACGTACTTACCTTTCAAGTCTCCATTGGTTCTGTTTCCAAACAGTATGTGTCCACATGAGGCAACAGCACAGTAGTAGGTCCCAGCATGAGAAAGATTCAAGCTCTTCATTGGCAAGTTGTAAGCGCAAGTGTGTGTTTGTGTGTTATCTTTCCTCTCACACTGATCATTCCTGCCTCCACGGGTGTAAATGAGTCCTGGATGAGATTCTTGAGAGTGTTTGAACCAGTAAACACTGTGTTCTCCATCACAGGTCCCAGTGTGTGCTGTACAGTTCAGAGTCACAGAGCCTCCTGGCTGGATGATCCCAGATGCTGACTGATGGACCCGAGCTGGGATGTTCAAACCTGAGCCCTTCACACTGACGGTTGTGCCCTCACAGAATTCAAATACATTGTCAAATAAATTGGTCCCTACGCAGTAATAAGTAGCTGAGTCTGAAATTCTCATATCTGAAATCCTGAAGTGACATTCTTTGTTTTCAGTGTCCATTGAGAATCGGGAATTGTTCTTAAATTCATTGTGAAAGTTGCCTTTATTATTATGCTTGTAGAAAGTAGACACCAGCGCTGGTGTCTGTCCCACACCTTGCTTATACCAGTGAAACATCACTGCTTTATCATCTTGACAGGAGCACAGCAAAGTCATGTTAGCTCCAACATCGGCTGATTGAATTTCTAATGATGATTGTTTTAAAGTCGTCATATGAGCTGAGGAGAAAATCCACAAACAAAGCACATACACAGTTAATCTAATGCTGGTATGTTGTAATGAGCTGTATCACAGAATGCATGAAAACATGTTACAAAGCAACACACGGTAAAGTGTTCTAGTGCAGTAATAAAACACAACTTACCCATATTGGCCATGAACGCATATGTGAGACACAGAGCAAAGCTTGGAGATGTCATCGTGCTTCAGATGCTGTGCTGAATGAAATGAATCTCTATACGTTCTCTTCTCTGTACAGACTGTACTTGACTGGCCAATCAGAATGAACAGCCTATTATGGAAACAGTGCACACACGTTCATCGTCCCCCTACATTGGGACAGCAATAACAACCTAACTCGAACAAATTCGCCACATACAGCACAGTTACAGATATGATATACAACATTTGTGAGTTAAAGCGATAAAAAATCGACTGGACCTTTTGGTCTACATTTTCTTCAGTTGTGTACTTATCATTCTTCAGATGTTTCCTACAATTTTCAAGCCTCAAAAAAAAGAAAAAGGTGCATTCAATTTTGCAAAAACTTCATATGACAAAAGATACATCAGAGAGTGAGGAAGGAAGTGTTTTGAATAAAGGAATATTATTAATTAATATTATATATTATTCAGGTAATGGTAGGATTCATTACGTGGCCGCCGCTACTTCTAGGATAGGGAAATGTTATGATTTGACTTTTGGGTAGCCTGTTCATGGTCTATTTCTGTGTGATTCAGTGCTTGATTAGGCTGGGCGTGGCATTGTTGCTGGTCGGAGCTGTGCCGGTCCACAGTCCATCAGCTCTTATACCCAGACCTTCCCTCTGCATGGTGCCAGATTATTGCTGCCGCTGATACATGATTGCTCTCTGTATGTCTAGAGTTTAGAAATCTCTCTTTTGTTCACTGACCGGTGCTCTAATCCTGCTTTCCTCCTCTTACAGTTTGACCGGACCATACTTGTGGACCAGCTCCTTGCAACCTAGCCTCCCGTACCTCTGCCACCCCTCACACCCCTGACTGCCTGAGCCAGCCTCTCGGCAACCGTGGGACTCCACCTGCACCACCCTGGGAGCCACTGTCCAGTGCTCCAGCTCACTGTCAGCCCCCACATTGTGTAAATAGCAAATTTACTTGCATCCACCTGTGTGCCCCTGGGGGCGTTGGTCTCAGAATAAGGTGTCATCAGGTGTATTGGTGGCATTGATAGCTATCTTAAGGCAGCAGAAGGTGATGGTGTCAAAAAAAGCTGGTTTAAGGTCAAAGTTGCAATCTGTTTTCTGTTATTTAAAGGATATCCTAGTCAAACAGTAAGATGGGCCTACACAGGAGGGTTCACACCATACACACCAATTTTATGATTTCAAAGAGTGTTTTCAGTTATTCTGAACTTTCCCATGAACGCAGTAATGTACTGTAACAAATATCACTTAATTAAGTTTATCATCTGCTCCTCGTCCACAAATGTGCATGTTAATGTAGAGATACACATATCGTTACTGCCGCTGGATGATCGCTGCAGGTAATGTCATTAATATTTTCCTCATGACAGACATATTTCACCCCTCTCGTGCCACCCATTATTGATCAGAATGATACCTATATTGATCCATGGACTGATATCCGCACACACACGCAGCAGCGCTTCTCCTCCTCTTCAGTTTAATATCAGGCCCTGGCACACCTGGCTCCTAAAAGGCATGGGAGACGACACTCGGACTGGTCTGATTTATGTTCTCTCCAAAACACACCCGTGACTAATTCAGAGTCGAAATACAACCCCTACATCTTTGCCCCCAGATTATCTCCCGTTTAACTAGTTAAAATGACTTGGACAAGTCCTACACACACTAGAGCAGGGGTCATCAACACGGTGCCCACGGGCCCCAGGTAGCCCCCAAGCACCACATGAGTAGCCCCCAGGCCTGTTCTAAAAATTAAAATTGAATATTGATATTGTCTGTTTCCCACCTTGTTAAGTCAGTGTTAATACAAAACATTGTATTAATTATCATTAATAATCATATATAACTAAAGGCAAACTGAGCAAATTTGTTATTTCAGAAGAGTGTATCAAACTGGTAGCCCTTTGTATGACTCAGTACCCACGAAGTAGCTCTCAGTTTCAAAAAGGTTGGTGACCCCTGCACTAGAGCTTTGCGCTACAGAACATGCGCTATAGACTGTCTAAATAGCGCTCCAGGTGTTCATTCTCCAGAGGTTCTCTAATTTGCTCTAGGCAGCTGAGCAGTGGCACTTGCCCCCTGCTCTGCAATGCTTTGTTTTGATAATGGGCCACTAGCACTAGAAGTTACATTTTGTACATTTAATGGTCACATACAACTGGATTTAGACAGTAACATTTCCAGCTGTATTGCGCTGGATTCTATTGTCACACAGCGGTGAGGTCTGTCTTGTCTTAGGTGTTTTGTCTCGTGTACTTCCTGTTTTATTTTGAAATACTGTCTCTCCTTTCATTTCAGGTCACTTGCCCTTCCTCATGTGTCTCCAGTCTGACGTCGTCCCTGATCCCTGATTGTTTCCACCTGTTCCCCATTACCCTCCTGTGTATTTAAATCTGCGTCTCCCCTTGTCTTGTGCTAAAGTGTTTCGTCTGTCGTTCACCTAAGCCCTTCGTCACAGCCTTGTTTGTTAAGTATCCCAGCCTTGTTTTGTATATTATAGAAATTCATTGGTTTTTGTTTCTGTCATTTTCGTGCCTCGAGTAGAGTGATCTTTTGTTTGTAATCGTTTTGATAGTGTAGCTTAGCTCACAGTTTTCAGTTTAGCCTTTTGCTTTCCTCCATTTTTTTATTTAGATTTTTTTAGCCGTGTTTCCTCCTCATGAGTGTTTTCAGTTGTAATTTGTATAAGATTGAGATTAGTCAGATTTAGTCTGTCCTCCGGTTCCCGTTGAGTTTCCACCGTTGGTGTGGTTTAGTTTTCTTGTTTCTTTTGTTTTCTTCCTTGCCTTGTAGGCAGTCAGGTTCAGGTTTTATAGCCTATTTGGTTGTCACTCTGTCTTGCTGCCTTAAGTCAGGGGGGACTCATTCTTCTGATCTGTCAACACAAACAGCCAGCAAATCTGACAAACGAAAAATAAAAACTGAAAACCAAACACAAATATAAGTGTGTGCCAAAGTTGTGATCAATAATAAATTATTATCTGTACAGTTCATCTGTGAAGTTCATACCAAATGGTTTGCAAAGTGTGCAGCACTGGTGTGGCTCTGTCCCACTGTGCATCCAAACTGCTGCAGGTAATGATTTTTTTCTTTTTGTGAGACCTTAAAAACAGGGCAATAATTGAGTTGTTCCATACTTTATAATACAACTAAAACTGATTCTGTAAATTTTCACTCTGAGGAGGGTACCACTTCACAACACATGATACTCTCCACCCACATTACAGTGTTAAAGGTCCAATTTGTAAGATAGATGATTGTTGAGTCTCATTCTCAGTTCGTCAAGTGCTGATGCTTTTGTATGGTGGCAGACTCCACCTACCAGCCCATAGCGTCAGTGTTGGACCTTTCACACCAATCCTTGTAAGCACTTGCAGTTCCTGTTTGTGTACACATCACGCTATGTGCAGTGAAGACACAACCCTCATTTCACACAGCCACAGCTACCCTTTCAAAATGCCTTCTCTCTGCTGCTTTCCGAGCTGCTATACGCTGTGGCCACGAGACCACAGGCCAGTCTTCCTGTGCTCAAGCTAGGACCCAAGTTTCCATAAGCTGCAACCTTTTTCACAGCAGTTCACACTTTAGTCACCGCAGGAGTCAAAACAAACATCAGTTGCTGAGTGCTGCCCAGTTACAAGGCTGTTCTGGTAAGCGCAAGGTATTTATAGATCAGCGGGGATTTTTGAAAATGCCCTGTCAATAGGTGCGTTTCCATCCACCTGTTTTATGCGCATGTTCAAGTTGTGCATAAAAACAAGAGTGACAACACCCAAAATTTGAAATACAGTCTTGAAATATTGCAAAAAAAGTTTTTGCACTTGGCTCAGGTGAAAAAGTCAGTGTATCGTTTAAAGTGAAATGTGTGATAGTTTGACTATGCTACTCAATCAGACAACTGCAATTATCCGAGTACACATGCCGGTGAGAAAATCGAATCATTGGCCAAAGCATGTCATACCCCAGTACGATAGGGTGTGCTGTACCCATTTCAAATAGTGGTAATAGAGCCACCTCCGGCTGACCTCAGTACGTCACCAGCAACATCAAACTCTGCCTTGGCATTCGAGAAAGATGGCGTACGAAGAGCAAGACGAAGCTATATCTTTGTACATTTCGTATATGGTGTACATGATAATTACACAAATTAGATGCACAATGGCGCTCTTGCTTGGTTAGTTCGGAGGAAAGACGCTGCCGTTCCTCTACATCCGGCTCACGGCCTGGGGAAAAAAATCTCAAGCCTGCGCAGAACGCAAAATCAGATCTGATCTGATAGAACATATACATGCAGGAGTAATGCGACTATCAATCAAATAATCTAGGTGTTTTAATTCGACTAGAGAAATCCAATCTGGTCTGATTTAAATCAGATTAGGTGTATACATGCATCTTAAAAATCCGGTCATCGTCGGTCTAACCCAGGAATTCGGTTTTCTTGAGTGTCATGTAAACGCACTTACTGAAGACTCTGCTCTTCTGAGGAGAAAATGGCAGCAGACTAATACCCCTTTCACACCAGTCTTAAAACCCACTTACATCTGGCTTTTGTCTTCAGTGGGAAATGCATTTCATTCTCCAGTCAAAGGACCCTGCACTAGTAATGGGTCAGCTCCAGATCAGAATGTGGGGACCTTAATTGACCATTCCAAAGTCTGACCCCTTTAGTTACTCCTGCTAAGCTGGACAAACTTGACAGTAAGAAACATGGCAATGTTGGCCCCATTCAGCCAGGTTCCATGTTTAGAGTCAGGCAATATAACTTCAAGAAGCCGACGGCAGGGACAGCAGTCCGCTATCAAAGAATATATTCACAATGTCAGATTTTATGAACACGTCAAACTGATGCGAATTGAGGCCGGTCATTCCAGTCTGAAGTAAAACGAGAGAGTCGTTGCTCTGTCCTGGTTACCGTATTTCATCTTCCAAATACATCAAGTGACCCTTTTGTCCCTCTCCAAATCTTTCTTAATGTTACCACAGAAATAACAAGGAAGCAAACAAGGCCGAAGTTTGAAGGTGATCTGACATAAGGCTAGCTCCTCTAAATGCAATGTAAGTTATGGGGAATATTGTTAACTTTGAACAAATGTCGGTGTCTTTGGCGATGGTGTTGATGTTCAGCTGATGCCAAGGTTTACTGCAAAGCTCAATCCAATCTTTACTCTGGACAAAATTTGTCTTTGGTTGTGGGGACAGAATAAACAAAACACCTTCCATAGGGTCAGGATTTGCAGGTGCAGGTACAGGTCCCTCAGCTACAACCTTTTATAATCTTTCTTAACTTGTTTTTATAAACAAACTTAGCACATAGCACATACTGTATACGTTTAACAGGAAACCAGAAAGTTGACCATGGTTCATCAGGGTACCAAGCTAACTCAACTGTTACTTGAGTGAAAATGTGTAGGTTTAATGAAGGGTCAATTTTCTACGGAGCCCCCCTGGTGACATTGGATAAGAAAAAAAAAATGTGTAGCCACATGTTATTATCTCGTGGCCACGCATTAACTATCTCGTGGCCACGCGTTATTATCTCGTGGCCACGAGAGTCCATAATACACCAACAATAACATATACATATACTTAAATAATCTTATAAATCTATCACTGTGAAATCGTTGATGATTTCACTACATGATAGAACTGAAGTGTGAATTTTGAATGACTTGCCGTCCATGCCGGTGTTATGGGCAAGGGCGTAAGTTTGCTTATTTTTTTTTATCCAATGTCACCAGGGGGCCTCCGTAATTTTCAACCCACGATGTTGACGCCTATAAAGTTTTCCTTAGCTTTTGAACCACATCAGGTTGAAGCACAGCCCACATTTGGTTCAAGCTCCACATATTCCGAATATGGATATAGTGACAGATAATTTAGTTGTTCGCAAACATATGGTTAATGACCAATGTCACACATGATGATAACAACCATAATTAAAGCTGATAAAAGCGTGTCAGCTAACTAACTAACTTTAGTTTTTTTTTTGTTTTATAGTTTTATACATTTAACAGTGACAAGAAGAGAACAATGTCTAAATATTCATGAACAAACTATTCCAGCTTGTCAGTTTACATGTTCGTTACCACGGTGATAGATCATGTTTATGGTTTGTGGGTGCACCCACGTGTTATGCACACACTTTCTTATGTCAGTGTGTCATAGAAGCTTGTTAAGCAGCATCACTGAATTTGGCCTCACTCTAGGTTTTTTTCCAACCTATTATAGATATGTTATAAGTCAGTTGTCGCACTCTTTTGAAACCCTGTGCTTGAAACTAGGAGTTTACATGGTCGTAATATGCACAGGACAAAACGTTATGAAACCGTAGAGATTTTATCATTTCACCATCACCATGTGAAAACTATTAAGAGTTTGTGGTGACTAATATAGACACTGTGTCTACTGTGTGTGATGACTTTGTATGCTTTCGCTGCAGACTTCATTTACAAACACCCTCCACTGTAGTACAAAGCGTACACTTATACACTGTGACACTGAATATGGACGGATCATCAATATTGATTTATTTTCCAGTTACAAGTGGTAAGTAAACAACAGCTCCAGAATCAAACCATCTTACAAGGTACTGTACTTCTTCTAGATAAAGCCAGATTCCAAAATTACACTTGAAAAGACACACTCATGGCTTTACACTGGAGTACACACATTCAGCCTCTGTGTCGTCCTTCCGTCTTGATCTGCCGGCCTTTTTTACTCTTAAAGCAGCGTAATGGAGATGATCCTCATTTGTGAAATTCTAGCAATGAAATAGAAAACAGTGCATTACAATCTGGCACAAGATTGAAATCAAAGCAAATTCCACTGGATGGTTTATGATTTAATTGTATTGAGTTGGCATTTGGTATTTGAATGGCAATTAAATATTGAAATGCAAACTACCTCTGCATTGGTTGTGGAGGAAGCAGAAAATCTCACACGAGCTTCTGAAAAACAATTAAAACAATGTAAAGCTGTGATTCTACGATGCCATGTTCAGTAATTAAACAGTAGTTAAAAACTGTACCATTTACCTCTGCACCGGTAGCATGTTCTCCTTTTTATAATGTACAGCAAGACAGCCAGTAAAACACTCAGGATGGTGGTAAGCGCCAAAGCTCCGCTCAGGAAATACAAATAGACAGTCGAGTCTTCATCATCTAGAGAGACAGAAACAGAGCTTTCGATATTTATTACTGTGTCCTAGGATTGAATGGACAGTGACTATAATTCACTAATTATTAAACAAGGCGACCTCTTCTAGAACAGTTACTCACCCTCGAAGTCCAGCTTGGTCCCGTCTCCAAACAGTATGTGTCCACATGAGACAACAGCACAGTAGTAGGTCCCAGCATGAGAAAGATTCAGGCTCTTCATTGGCAAGTTGTAGACACAGGTGTGTGTTTGTGTGTTGTCTTTCTTCTCACACTGATCATTCCTGCCTCCATGAGTGTAAATGTGTCCTGGATGAGATTCTTGAGAGTGTTTGAACCAGTAAACACTGCGTTCTCCATCACAGGTCCCAGTGTGTACTGTACAGTTCAGAGTCACAGAGCCTCCTGGCTGGATGATCTCAGATGCTGACTGATGGACCGAGGCTGGGGTGTTTAAACCTGAACCTGTCACACTGACAGTAACACCTTGTACAAATTCAAATGTTACTGAAAAGCTGCTTGCACAGTAGTAAGTAGCTGAATCTGAAATGCGTAAATCTGAGATCTTCAAGTGATTTTTCCCAGTGTCAGTGTCCAGTGTGAAGCGTGGATTGTTCTTGCATTCATCATAAAAAGCAACAATTTTATTAGACACATAGACTGAAGAGATGAGCTTCGGTTTCTCTCCCAGAGTTTGTTTATACCAGTAATATTTGGCTATGACTTCACCTTCATAGAAACATTCCAGTGTCACGCTGTCACCAACATGAGCGGATACAAAACGTCCCTCTTGATGAACAGTTGAGGAATATTCTGTCATTTGAGCTGAAGAGACAGGAGAGATAAAACAAATACACAATTACTTTAATGTGACAGTAAGATACTAAAGGCATGAGAAATGATTAGAAGCAACGACACAAGAATGACCATGCCATTTAAAATATATAAACTGCAGCCATAAAAACACAACTTACCTATTTTCCAATTGAACAAAAATATCAGATAGAAAACAAACTTTGGAGGTGTCATCGTTTCAGCCTGCTGACTTGACTGAAAACAATCTTGATATTTTCCCCACTCTTCACAGAGAAGATTGCGTTTGATTGGCCAAGCTGAAATGACACTGTATGTCCTCTTAAGGAAAGAAGGTCACATGCCCCAACCGCCTACAAAAAAAAAAAAAGTTTGGCTCCTGAGAGCGTAATGGCTCTTCGATTAGACAGCCACACATCCACATGTTTAACACCATGCTGATTTCGATGATGACACAGTTTGGTTAATGTTTGCATTTGACAGTACAGGAAACAACAAAGCGCTTCCTTAAAAATGCTGGTTATCAAACAGGTAGCTCAGTGATGGATTAATTATGAATTCGACTAATTATGGGCACGGCTTACAACGGGTCTCACTTATCCAGAGCTGGCGTTTTCCCAGGTAAGAGGACCCTTATCCTCACTATTAAAATTAATTCATTAATTTATTTATTCAGGAATATTTTCAATGATGTGGAAAAAATGTTGTACAATTCCTGGAGCGTGTCGAATAACGACTCTGTAACTTGTTAAATATACATTCATTCATGAAAATCTAGGTTAGCAGCTTTATTGAGTGAATATCATGAAGACTAACATTATTACTTAGCCCACTTAGCTAACACTTCTGAAACCAATATGGCTGTTATTATTGTTCTTTGGTAGTCAGCTGATTTCGGTAAGCACCAGAAGTATCACCCATAACTGTTTGCAGAGCAATCTTCCCAGTGACCGCCCATGAAATTGTGGTTAATGCATTCTATCCCATTCTTGTTTGATACCATTTAAAGTCAGCATTTTTTCTGTAACAAGCATATAATGTATTTCTATCCATCCATCCATCATTTTCTGCTTATTCAGTGTTGGGTTGCTGTGGCAGCATGCTGACGTCCCTGAACCAGATGAGACATACAATCCTACCACTGAGTTCTGGGCCTCTGCCGGAGTCACACTTTTTTTCTTAATGCAGCTGTATTATTAGTTAAGGCTAAGTATCGGATCGGGACCTGGTATCGGCAGATACTAAATATTAAAGGACTTGGATCGGGATTGGGGTAAAAAAAACTTGATCGGGACATCCCTACTGATAAGTGGATTGACAAACATATTCAGCATCATCTATCAAAGGTCTAAAATGAACTAAAAATATATCTTATGAACTACAATTATGTAGCTATTGTCTAATTAGCCATTTTTCTTCTCCTGTTCTCTTTTCCCAATCCAGACCGGACTCCTGTACTGCAGGGTCAATATGGCTGTCCCTGTGATGGACAGTTTTTTTTGATAATGTTGAAATCAGGCAGGATTTCAGGCTGAGCAGAGTCACTGGCAGTGCTGCTGAACCTTCTCTGACAGGACTGGAGACATGGATGGGGTGCCACAATAGAGACCCTGGTGTTCCTTTTCTGGCTGGCGAGTGGGGCATCATACAGGGTGGTCTCAAGGGTGTTTGGGATGCCTCGCTCCACTGTCGACCGTATCGTCTACCGAGTTACTGGGGAGGTGGTGGCCATTCGCCGCAAGGTCATCCACTTCCCACAGACCACTGAAGACCTGGCGGCAGTAACTCGTGGGTTTTCAGGGCTGGCAGGCCACAGAGCTTTTTTAAAAGGTGCTGGAGCGATCGACTGCTGCAATGTCAAAATCAAGCCACCAAGCAGCCCTGATGCTGCTACAGGAACAGGAATCTGTTTGCATCCATCATCCTGCAGGCGGCTTGTGACCATCAGGTCCGCTTTGTAGAGACGTACGTGGGCTGGCATGAGACTCCAGCACAGCCCACTGTACAGGCGGTCTATCTACTCTCCTCCAGGGCACTTCATCCTCGCAGACGGCGGGTACCCGTGCCTCCAACATCCACTCCCCTCATCACTCCCTACCAGCGGCCGGTGCAAGGTGTGGCAGCCCAGCGCTTCAACTGCCATCATTCCAGGGCATGCGCCATCATTGAGCGTGCCTTTGGAATGAAGACGTCCATCTTCCTGCAAGCACTGGAAGTGCACCACAACTTTGTGCCTCAGGTACGTCATCACTCAACAGGGCAGGGGAGGAGTTGGAGGCTACTAGAGGTGCTCCATGGCAGGACTGGCTGTCTGCTCTGGAGGAGGTTAACCCCTACCATCTGTAGTCACATAGCAATTTTAAAAAACTCCTAAAGAATTTGCTGTAGTAAATGAAATAATTCTTGCCTCCTTCTCAAATTCTTAATGGTATGGCAGCTGTCAAGTCAGCCCTGCAAACCCAGTTGATGTGGACAGTGGAGACTACACCCCAAAACACTGACCCCAGGGTCTTGTGGCATCCCATCCAGCCCAGCAGCACTGCCAGGGACTCCTGCTAAGCCTATTGCTGTACACATTTTCCTGTAAGTAGTTTTGAAAGACCATTGAAAAAGAAATTCAATCCCTTGTTGTCCCCGACTAGTAGCATTTCATGCTGTTTGCCAAACAGGTTGTGTCAGGCCTGGACTAGAAAGAGGACTCAGATGCAGAGTAAAGTTGAAATTCAGGCATTTATTCTGAAATTCAATAGCTTCAAGACAGTGACAAAACAGGCTGTGAATTACCTGACTAATCTCAGAACTAGGTAGAGACAGAGTACAAAAAACAAAAAACCCCCCCCCCAAAAAACCTAACCTCACACAAGGAAGGCACAAGGCTAAAGGATAAGGATAAACTCGAGCTGTGAGCTGAGCTGCACTGTGGAAGAAAAACTCTGAGAGCCAAGATATTAACAGAAAAATCACAATACTTAAGACTTTGACTGTGGTGAAAGGCTGGGGCACACGACAGAACGAGACACTCTGGTACAAAAACGGAGATGCAGACTATAAGACTCATGAGGGTAATGGGAAACAATCGAGATGTCAGACTGGTGACACATAAGGGCAAGTGACCTGAAATTGGGAGGAGTTGGAATTTCAAAGTAAAACAGGAAGTTCACAAGACAAAACTTCACCACTGTAACAAGTTGTAAATATTAAATGGAATAGACAGTGTAACAAGCATATTTTAATTTGAAAATGAAATATTAATGTATAAAACGTATAAAACAGTAAAGAGTGAACAAAACTCAACGGTCTGCCAGTCTCTCAAGCAGAGAGAACAGCCCGTCCATGCGGGCTGCACCTTCTGACCCTGGTGTGTCCTCAGGGATGGAGGCAATTAGGACAGGAGGGGCAATGGAAGGCCTCTGTTCTAAGACCTCATCCATGAGGACAAATCAGAGCCAAGTAGCAGCGCTGGGCCTCCCGCTGACTCCCTCTCCAGTCTCTGGATAGTTGCAATTCTAAGGCAGTGGAAATCATTGTCAGCAATTTTCAACTAATGAGTCATTAACTCGCATGGGTAAAACAAATTTTCACACCATTCAAACCTGCACCTACTTTATATTTTGAGATGGTCCCACTTTTTGGCTTGCTGAGACTTGACCTTCCTCTGCAGGCCCATCTTTTCCAGAATTGTTCTAGACACAGGTCAGGCAAATGTTAATAGATTTCTTATTGGGAAAAAAAAAATATATATATATATACATATATATATGTATATATAC
>CAEMYA010000031.1:135422-160578 GCA_903131615.1 Diplodus sargus
CATATATATATATATATATATATATATATATATATATACATACACACACAAAAGAGGGAAGGGAAAGGTTTGAGTACTGGTCAATGTAAACTCTTAGTGAGGCCAATGAGTTTAGATGGTGAGGTTACCTTTGAGATCGATTAGACAATTTGTTGCATTATTTTGTAATATACAAGAATTACTTTTTTTCCCCCATCCCCCCATTGTATTATTTCTCCTCCATCTTTTGACTTAAAATTGTTTGAAATGTTGTGTAGGTCACCTGTGTCTCAATGAAGTCTGGAATACTCAATGTACACCATTGGGAGTTTGACTGTGCACACGTGTTTTGGGTAACATGTCAGTGAACACATTCAAAAATTGTCTAGAACGTCAAGAGTCACAATAAGATAAGATAAACCCAATACTTACATTCAAACACAGCATCTTCGCCACCTAATGTCGCCATGTTTTTATTTTTATTTTTTTAGGCGTGCAATGAATTCTGGGCAATTTATAGCAGCAAAGGATCGCGGCAGTGCATCCTCCAGGAAGAGGTAAAAGGAGGCCACATTTGTGGGCTGCATTTGGCAGAGCCTTTGAATTGGGACAGCCATCATGCAGCGTTGTGTCGTACATCAAATGCAGACCCTGAATTGGGACGCAGCCAAAGACTAAAAATACACAGACCCTAACGAGAGGATCAGGTGCAGGTGAGGAGAGTGAGGAGGGAAGAGGACAGGTGAGGTAACGAGGGGAAAATACAGAGGAGAGCTGAAGAGACACGTAAGGGCATAGAGTCAAAATAAAACAACACATAACAAAAAGACACTGAAAAGACAGAAGAGACACAAAAGGGCAAAATGACACAACATAAGATTCAGAACCATGACAGGATGTCCATCAAAACTGTAAGCATTTTTTGATTGGAAAGAGTCCTGATTATTGCCGTCAGTATGGGAACGAGAGGGATCTTGTGTGGAAACATACTCATGTCATGTCCAGTATGAAATTGCATCACATTTGCTAATGGCATGATATCGAAGGGCAGTTAATTGACTGATATCTTCATGGGCCTTTGACTGGCAGCACTATAAAAAGACAAAGTTAATGAAAAAGTTGCAGCTAAAGGAGGGTGTCGACCCTAGAATTCATGGACCTTTTGGTATAAAAGTGCATGTGCTTTACCATCAGCAACCACAGGTGTCACTAAATCAACCAGGACTAAAACGAGAAGAAGAAATCACTGATGTATCAGTTGTCCCAGACATCCTGGCCCCTGCAATGAGTGTTTAACCCATATTCAGTCCTGCAATGTAATTAAGTACATACTGTTCTTTAAACTGTACTCAAGTACAGTTTTTATGGAAGTAGAATCATGTCATTAATCAAGAGCATAGATTTTCAGTTTGAAAGCATGATTTCATTCCTTTTTTTAGTGACACAGCTCCTTCACGTGCTCAGATTTTTTCTCCTCATGCTCACATTTTGTGCTTGCATTTAAATGTCTTCTGCTTTCTTTCAAAATGTCTGCTTGAACTAAAAAATCACATGCCTGTGCTCACATTTCTCCTTCTTGCACACAAAAATTTTGCTCGCATTCAAATGTGCCCTCTGCGCGCTCAGATCTAATTGTCTGAATGCTCAGATCTAAGTGCACGCACACAGAACACACACCTGCTCACAGGTCAAGTTCTGCTCTCGGATCTCTCCTCTGCTCACGGATTTTTCTTGTGTATCAACACTGTCAACCAATAGAAGGCCAGTTACTGTTGACCAATCAGATTATCCCTTCTTTGCGGGTGCGTTCGCTGTACGGGCGGGCACTCTTTCTACTGGTCTTATCTACTTCCTTCCTCCAGGCTGTTAAATGTGGTGGTTCCCTTTAATTTATGATGACTTTTGGAATGAAATATCAGTTAAATCAAAGGACGCTGGTTCACAGTATAAAAGTTGACTAACATTTCGAGCAGGCAACTTTTATCTGTAACAGAGTATTTTTCCCCTTTAGTACTGCTTCTTTTACTTGATTTTATTACCCTGAAAAAGCAGCAAGAGCAGCTTAAAAGTGTTGCATTGTAAACTTCTGATTTGGCACGTCCTCGTTTCATGCGGCACATTGTTTATTGGAAACCCTCTATCATTTGCTTGTGTATCACAATATGTTGTGCTATCGTTTTTCCGAATTTGTAGTGGCTTTATAAACTTGATCCAAAGAAAGGCACAGAGAATTTCCTCTACTCCATCGCAACATGATTTGGGTATGTGTATGAACACATCCTGCGTGAACTGGCACATCCGCATTTACAAAAAGCGTAGATAGTCAAAACTGTAACAGTCCACAGCTTAAAAAAACCACAGAGCCTCGACTGCTTACTGCTGACCACATGGAAACTTTAATAAGATATTCAACTGATTTGCACTTTTACTTAGTGCTCATTTTTCTGTCAGGAAGTCCATACAGCAGCTAACAGAAACACTGTGGTATGTTTATCACAGCTTATTGGCACAGACAGTTAAACATTGCATTAAAATCATTATCTTTGTAAAAGCTTGTTTATTGTGTTTATTAAAAAGCAATGCCTTACAATCATCATAGTTAGGTAAAATTATATTTACACAAGCCGTATTATACTTTTAAAAGACAGTATGAATTAATGTTCTGCTACACAAAGACAAAAATGAAACAGCTTTATTGCTTTACACTGAGGTACACACATTCACTCCAGGTGTTGTCTCTCTGTCGTCTCCGCCTGTTGACCCTATTCTCCCTTGAGACATTCTCATAGTCATTATCCTCATGTTGGTAACCCTGTTAATGAAAAAGAGAAGGAAAAAAATGTCAGTACTATAGCAATATCTGACTAACACATGTAGTCCTCTAAACAGTTAATTACCTTGACATCTGTTGTGAAGGGAGCTGAAAATCCTGCTTGAGACTCTGAAAAGCACAATCAAAATTTTACCATACTGTAATGTTCAGAAAAGACACACTATAGATGAAAACATGACTGATTACCTGTACAAAGGCAGCTGTGTCTCCTGTTCGTCATGCACACTAAGAAAGCCATTAAAACACACAGGCTGGTGGTGACTGCTGACGTGCCAGTCAAGAAATACACCAAGACAGGAGAGTCTTCGTCATCTGACAACAGGAGACATTACAGAACTTTCAGTCATGTTCATCTGAGATTAAATATGAAGTACCATTCTTAGAAATTATGAATGTTACTCACCATTTATATCCAGCTTGGTCCCGTCTCCAAACAGCATGTGTCCACATGAGGCAACAGCACAGTAGTAGGTCCCAGCATGAGAAAGATCCAGGCTCTTCATTGGCAAGTTGTAGACACAGTTGTGTATTTGTGTGTTGCCTTTCCTCTCACACTGATCATTCCTGCCTCCATGGGTGTAAATGAGTCCTGGATGAGATTCTTGAGAGTGTTTGAACCAGTAAACACTGTGTTCTCCATCACAGGTCCCAGTGTGTACTGTACAGTTCAGAATCACAGAGCCTCCTGGCTGGATGATCCCAGATGCTGACTGATGGACCAAAGCTGAGACGTTCAAATCTGAACCCTTCACACTGACAGTAACACCCCCTCCAAATTCGAATGATGGCGAGTGGCTGCTCACACAGTGGTAAGTAGCCGAGTCTGACATGTTTACATCTGAGATCTTTAAGATATATGTCCCATTTTTGGTATCCAGTGTGAAGCGTGGATTGTTCTTGAATTCATCATGAAAAAGTCCACTTCTTTCGTACTTGTAGTAGGTAGAGATGAGCGTTGGTTTCTGCCCCACACTCTGCTTGTACCAGTAAAACATTGTTGATATGTAATCTTTGTGAAAACAAGGTAATGTCAAGTTGTCACCAACATTAGCCGACACAAAAGCACTGTGTTGACGAACAGATGAGGACAGATCATCCATCTGGGCTGCAGCGACAGGAGAGACAAAGCAAATACACTATTACTTTAACCTGATAATAAGTATATTTTACGAAATACATGAGAAACAATGACACCATACACTCTATAACATACAAATTAGAGCCATCAAAACACATCTCACCTATCTCGCCCAAGAACAAACATGTCAGACAGAAAACAAACGCTGGAGCTGTCATCGTGCTGCTGACTTGAGTGAAAAAAAAGAAATCTAGCTTTTTCTCCACTCCTCACAGACAAGACTGTGGCTGATTGGCCAGTCTGATGTGACACTGTATGTCCTATTTAGGACACAAGACCACATGTTCTCTACCACCTATTGTGTCAAGCTTGACTCCTGAGTAATGTTGCTCGGTAAGACATATATAAAAGACAGAGTGACTCCTCAGGTTTCTCAATACTAGGCTGATCATCTTTAATTGTTACTTTCCATAAATGTTAAAAAAACTCAACATTGTGAGTTTTAACTACGAAGGTGTTTATTTTGGTGCTGATGTGTGAAGTTCGAGCTGGTTATGAGAGCTGAGAGAGGGCAACTGTGTAGTGCATTGATTATTACAGACGCATTTTATTTTGGAAATGGTGCCATATTGTGGCTCCACTCAAGTAATTCTGGCGTGCTTAACGAGTGAGTTTTTCCAATTTTTCTTTGGTACATTAATAAGTCATCAGACACACATTAAATCTGTTTTCTTCCTCTTCCTCCAGCTACATTTTCGGCCAACTGTGTGATCACCATTGTCTCATTCTGTGATTAAATTAGCAATGAAAAACATGCAACATCTGTTACAAAGGCTTAAACTGTAATTGGTTATGTTTAGGAAAAGATCATGGTTTGGCTTAATATAGCTACTTCCTTAAAACAATCACCCGCAGTTTAATGGGTGTGGTTGTGCTTAAACTGCTATACTACTATACAGTATCGTCATCATATAGGACTAAAAAAGTCCTATGATTGACCCATCCAATCAACCTCAACTACAAAGGTAGGATTTCCCACCTTCAAACACGAGTACTTTCTGGCCCGAAGCAACAAATCACACTCACACTACCTACTAAACACTATGGTGTGAAACTGCGCTGTAGAAATGTTTGAACTGCTGTTGGATGTATGGCACAGTAGTCTAGTTTAAATGATGTCTTAGGCCTTTTTCTGACCTAATTGCATCTAATAGAAGCGTTCTTGCAGAACCTCCCTGGCATCTGGACATCGTGAGGCAGAAATAACTACAAAGATTTTGAACTGTTACGTATAGATGCTGAACACATCAGATATTTAGTCATAGACACAAGCAGATAATTAGTGGTGGGGGTGCACTTCATCTCCTTTCAGCACATAAAGGAGATGACATCATCTCAGGACACAGCAGAAGGCTTTGGTAATTCATCAGCCAAATTTATTACTGCAGCAGAAAATTAATTACATAACAATTAACACCATTGAAATTATTTCAAATTTTTAAGTAGTCTTATATACAATATAACAATTATATTCAACACGAGAAAAATAACATCCCCAGGTATTATTTATAATGAGATCTGCTTTACCAGGACTCTGTCGATGTCATTGAACAGATTAAACTGACAGAGGCCCGGCAGAACAATCGAACTACTGCCGTCAGATTCTTATTCAAAATACTGCAAAATTCTAACTGATGGAAATAAATGTAACATACATTTTTTTTTTTTACTTAGCCACGCACATTTTCAACAACTGAGAAGAGCACAGACAGAACAGCCCTGACAGAAAATGTCTCATCTATGATCTCTATTTTTCATATATGGAAGGTGATTAATGACGTATGTTTTCATGGCCTTTAAATTATACAGTCAATGTATGCACGTTATAACATTGCATGTTAAGCTCAATAGAGTCCTTATGTGTCTGTGTTGATGATAGCCGTGGCTATGTGTAAATGTTGCCCGTCCATCCTCAATATCTTTGAAATGGCAGGTTGGTAGGAATGACAAAAACGTACCCAATAGAATAAAATGATGATGTGAAATAATTTTATATCCAAAAGGTCAAAGGTCAACTTCACTGTGATGTGATAATACTCTGCAAAAAACAGACCAATTGTTCAACGTTACACTAACACATAGGTTGAATATCATATTACCGCCTATATGTGTCACTTTTTGAAATTACCAATTTTGTGTTAAAAATAAAAAAAAACCTGCACACATAAATGTTAACAAATGAGATTAAACTTATTTTGATGTGCCATGATGCAATTTCTTTCGTTTCTTATCAGATTTGCTGAAGACCACCTGAAAAATGTCCCTTGCTAGAACTTTGTCTTTCTCATTCTCTCTTTTTGTCTGTTTCCTCTGTCCCTTCGTTTGTCTCGACTTATTTTTCTCATGCTCTGTTCAAGAAAAGGTAAAATAATCCAATGTAACAACAATGATTAAGATCCTTAATGCCGGTCAGCCAATGTAAATTCATAACACTCTCTCTTCCATTCACTTGTTCTGAAGCCTATATCAAGGGCAGAACATTTTAATCGTTTAACCTTTTTCCTTTTAACTACGGTCAAGGCAGGCCAACCCAACACACAACAACAGCCCCAAAATAACCGGTTGAATTGACACATTTCTTGGATTCACAGAAAGGAGTGGAAACCCAGTGAGGCACAGCACTGCCCGCTTCAGTTTATAGCCACGGGAATACAAACTGCTAATATAGCAACACTTAGAAACCTTTATTTGTCTTGTTACACAGAAACAAATACAAAACCTGTGCAGTTCTACTGTTTTACACTTGAGTACACACATTCAGTCTCACTCTTGTTCTTTTGCCTTCTTGATCTGTCGCCCCTGTGTCCCCTTAAAGCTGCGTAATGGAGGTTGTCTTCATGTTGGTCACCCTGATATGAAAATGTTAAACAGTCAATTGCAATATTGTTCTTGAAGAAAACAAAATCTATAGATCTATGAAAATGTAATTACCTCTGCATTTATTGTAGAGGGAGCTGTAAATCTTGCATGGGAATCTGAAAAAGAATAAATGTGAATATGCCATTAGTATGATATCATATCAAGTGAGTATTCATTGTCAACTACAACGACAAGTAGGAACAGTACCTTCGCATTTGCAGTTTTTTCTCTTTTTGATCAAACACATGGAGAATGCCAGAAAAACACTCAGGATGACCGTGAATGTCAAAGCTCCGCTCAGGAAATACACCAAGACAGGAGAGTCCACCTCATCTGCAGAGCGTCAGACAACAGGAGACTTTTTAACAGGGAGTATTATACTTTTAACAGCTACGACAACCTCTGCTAGAAAATTTCTTACCTTCAAAGTCCAGCTTGGTCCCGTCTCCAAACAGTATGTGTCCGCATGAAGCGACAGCACAGTAGTAGGTCCCAGCATGAGAAAGATTCAGGCTCTTCATTGGCAAGTTGTAGACACAGGTGTGTGTTTGTGTGTTGTCTTTCCTCTCACACTGATCATTCCTGCCTCCATGACTGGAAATGAGCGCTGGTTGAGATTCTTGAGAGTGTTTGAACCAGTAAATACTGTGTTCTCCATCACAGGTCCCAGTGTGCACTGTACAGTTTAGAGTCACGGAGCCTCCTAGCTGGATGATCTCAGATGCTGACTGATTCAACAAAGCTGGGATGTTCAAACCTGAACCCTTCACACTGACAAAAGTGCCCTGTGCAAATTCAAAATTGTAGGAATAGCTACTTGCGCAGTAGTAAGTAGCTGAGTCTGCAATGCGCACATCTGTCATCCTCAAGTGATTCTGATGTATTTCAGTATCCAGCGTGAAGCGTGGATTGTCCTTGAATTCATCATGAAACATTCCATTTCTTTCATATTTGTAGTAAGTAGACATGAGCCGTGGTTTCTGTCCCAGAGGCTGTTTGTACCAGTAAAACCTTGCTGCAACATCACCTCTGTAGAAACATCGCAAAGTCAAGTTTTCCCCAGTTGTAGCTGATACAAAACTGCTCTCTTGATAAATGGATGAAGAGATTTTCAGATTCGTCGTCTGAGCTGAAACAATAAAAAAAGACAGAGCAAGTTCACATTACAACCATGTGAAAGAAGTCAAGATAAATCTGCAGCAATGTCACATGGAGTGGCCATGCATTTTAAAAGATTCAAACTGCTATCGCCAAACCGAAAAAAAACTAAAGCAAAACTTACCCATTTTTCCAAAGAACAAACATGTCAGATAGAAGACAAACTTTGGAAATGCCATCATGTTCAAATTGTCGTGCTGAATGAAAAGATTCTCAGTCCTTTCTCCACTTTTCACAGACAAGACTGTGTTTGATTGGCCAACCAGAAGTGACACTGTACATCCTTTTTAGGGTAACTTGATCACATGTTCACTGCTACTGTAGTGACATTGGTTCATCAGTCATGGTGTGTCTGGTTGCAACCTTCAGCAGATAAGATGTCAATTCATAAATCAATGTGTCGTTTCACAGTCAGGTTAACACTAACAACAACATACTGCGGAGCTCCGTCATGCTAAACCCGTTGGAGCACAATTGATCATTTTTAGTAAGGCATGATAACTTAAATGTCATCTGTCATTGTTGCTGTTGTAAAGGGTCAGAATATGATAATATATTTGCTTCTTATCGTGGTCTCCTTTGAGAAAATACCTGAGTTAGACTGTTCAAAAACATCAACAACTTTAATGCATTCCCGAAAAAGTATATGTCATTGGGCTGGGAGGCTAAACACTGCAGTCCTTTTTCTTTAAAGGTAGGGTTTTGTAAGTTTACTGGAAACAGTTTCTGTTGATGAAATCTGTTGATGTCCTGACAGCAATCATTAGATAAAAATAAATAAATAAATAAAAATCAATAAATCAATGTACTCTGGCTGTTGCTGGCCTCTAATTGGCTATTACAATGGTGCTCTCTACACTTATTTGGCTCAAATGAAAAGACTGGAAGGCTCTCTGTCTGTGAACCTACATACCCAGATGTGGTTTTCATGCTATAAGTTAAAACTGTGAAAATTCCCATCTGAAACCATTGGTATTGCATGTGAAACGTATGGGACTACAAGTTAAATCTATGCAATTTAATGTATGGAATTACATGTGAAACCAATAGGATTTTATGTAAAATCTATGGTATAATATGTGAAACCTATGAGATTTCATGTAAAACCCATGGGATTATATATGAAACCTATGGGATCACATGCGAAACATATGGGATTACACGTGAAACCTACAGGATTGGAAATGAAACCAATTGGACAACATATGAAACCTATGGGATTTCATATTAAATTTATGGGACTGCATGTGAAACTTTTGCAATTTAATGTGGAATTTATAGGATTTCATGTCAAACCTGCAGGATTGCATGTGAAATGTATGAAATTACATGTGAAACAATAGGATTTCATGTAAAATATATGGGATTACATGTGAAACCAATGGAATTTGATTTGAAACCAACGGGACACCATGCAAAATCTATAGGATTTCATGCGAGATCTATGGGGTTCCATGTCAAAACTTTGGGTTTGCACAATAAACCTATTGGACTACTTCTGAATCCTGTGAGATTCCATGTGAAACCCATAAACTCGTAATGTGATCAACATAGCCTCACTGACTGCTGCACAAACACACATATTTGTTCAGCAATTTGGGTGAAAATGGATCTATTGTATGGATCAACTGTTAATGTTTTATGATAAAGATATGCTGTGCCTATAGAACACAGCCTGTGAGCCTGTTTTTCAGCAGCTAACCGAATCACTCAGTAGAAACTTGCTCCTTAAGCGGCTAACTCTAGCCCTTTTTATATAGAAAAGGCGGCACATTTGCTCCAAGGTAAGGGCAGCAATGTGCCAGCCTGTCTTTTTAAAACCGAGGCGTAATATTCTTCCTTTACCAAAAGGCGCCTCTGAGGTAGGCGTAAACATGTGACGTGAAGCTCGAAGTTAGGCTGTGAACGGTGACATAGAATTTGTCTTCAAAATTAGAGCTTTACATTGCACCCCACTGGAGTTTAGAACTGGGTTCTTACCGGAGGGCTTTTAATTTGAAAGTAGCGACCGTCCGTAGCTTGCCGACACAACATCAAGCTAACACAAAAAAACAGCTACAGAGACTGAGGAGACGCTGCATCTCCTGGATCTCAGCGGCTGTCCAGTTGTTCATCTTAATGTCCGCGGATGAAATGATGGACTGGATGCTGTTTCCTGGTTTTAAAACTCCTCGGTTGTGGGTCGCACAGCAGTGCATGTCATCGACACCTCCGTCCACCTCACCCAAGGGCCAGCACATTTCCACCTCGGTTTTAGATAGCAATTGAGGCGGAAATAAGTGTACCCTCTGAGGCGGAAAATCACCGGACCAAAACAGACCCCCAATCTGCCGCCCTCTGTAAAAAAAAACGCGGAGCGAGCTTCCAAAGGGATGGGCAAATTGGTGGTGGCTTGGTGCTCTGTCTAAAAATTGCTACTGTTAGCACAAAGCAATAATCGATAGCACTACAGAGTAACTGGATAGTCTTTTCTGAGTGAGGTACATTTATTTGTTTTATGACATTATTATGGCATTTTTATTGAATTATTTATTAAAAGAGAGAAGATTTTACCAAAATGTCACACGACCTTACATTACATGTCATGATTTTAAAGCAAAAGTTAACATTACAGCAAACCATTTGGAACAACTGAGGATAAAACAATTATTTACAGTATAATGTTATAACAAAGGTAACTCAATGTGCAGCATCAGTAAACCTGTTACTCTAAATATACTGGTTTCATTGGAAAAAGAAGAGTCTCTTTCTGCTGCTAAAAGTAATGCAAGGGTTGCTTGCTTTGTTGCACTGAAAGACAACGCAGGAGCACCTAGACATCCTGTTTGAAACTAGACAACATAGGCAGGAACAACAAAACCAGTGGGGGGCTTCTACATATACATATGGCCGATGTTAGCACAGTTAAATGTCAGCAAAGTTAAAGGCAGTGCTATGGAAAGGAGGGGAAAACAAACAGGTAATATAACCCCTGTTGAGAAAAATTTCTTTTTGTGGAAATGTCCCCTGATGGTGGTCACCCAGTCTTGTTCACAAAGAAGAGATACAGGCAGTTATTAAGTTAAAATTTAATGACTTTTCCTCCAGCAATCTTTTTCAAACTATGCTACTTTGCTGAGAATCCTGCACTCTTCACCATGACAGGCTCATTCTTGTTCAAACTAAACTGAAGGCTAAGCTGGACTTTAGTATGGATGCTCCAATCAGCACTATCTGAGCCAGAGCACTCCAGCTTGGTGAATAAAAACATTTCTAAAAACATTTTCAGTTCTTCCCTGAGCAGAATGTTTGTGCTATATTATATCTGTCTTACTTTATTTATTTTTTTTCTTTATTGCTTTTTGGATCCAATGAGGAACTCTGCAAAACTCAGTTGTTCCTCACCCCCTGCTGAAGGGAGAAATTATCTTCAGAGGGAGACGGAACCACCATGGTCTGGTCCTTCCATTTGATCGATCCCGCTGTGTGATCGCAGCCTTCCTTCATCAGCTGTAAGGATGTTATCCAACGCGCGACCCAAGGAAGAGGCTTCTGTTTGGGCAGAGACAGATAGTATATAGCGTGGTTTTTTTTTGTGCTTATGTTTGTTGTGAAAGGCCTGCTGAGTCCTTTGTGTGGTTTACTATACTGTATGCTATCTGTGTTATTACTCTCTCTAGGAGCTCATTAATGCTGATCCACTCGGTGGATAGCTTGTGTAGTTTTGCCGCCGTGTAGGATTACAGGGTGTCGTATTCCAGCTCAATCAGTGGACGATAAACAAACCTTGATTCGCTTGTCGGCCACTGGTTGAGCGAGAAACAACCGCTTTGTGGTCTTTGTGTTATTCTTTGTTGTCTGCTAAGCGCACGCTTAGCTTCTTTCCTTTTACTAACTCACACACCCGCACACACACACTTCCATACCTATAGGTCCCAGGCAGTATACACATGTAATCCTGTGAGCAATCTGTAGGGGACTTAATAAGGGTAGGAGACAGTAGGAGTTAATAACCCTGTTATAACATAAGATATGTGTGTCGATATCCTCTTTTTATTGACTTCAGAGGTGGACTCCTCTCGGCAGCCCGTCTACCTCTTTTGGAACCGTGGGTATTATCCCTCCAAATCCACCTCGCGTGCAATCGAACTGCACATGAAGCTAAAGACGACATAACCGTCGTTTTTGTTCAAATTTCGGGCACTCGTGTATTGATCACCTTCTGGTCGATACACTCACTGCTGCCATTTTTGAATTCCTGTTATGATTCAGCAGAACCAGAATCATCACCCCTGAATTCGTGCTCTCGCGTGACTTTGCCAAGTCACGTTCGGCGTTTCCTGTAGTCTCTCCAACGACATTTCCCAAGTCGCGCCGATCAATTTTGTAGTCTGGTGAACGTGACTTCCCAAGCCACGTTCGGTCCTCGTTGTAGTATTTACAAAGGATCCCCTGACACGCACACACGCACGCGCGCGCACGCGCGCGCACACACACACACACACACACACACACATTTCCATCCATTTATATTTTTGGCTTGCTTATGTTTTTTGTGGTCCTAGTTGTAGAGAACAACTGTTGTTTGTTGAAATAGGTGGTTTGTGGTTGGAGAAATCTTTAATAAATTGTGTTGATTTTAACTGAGCAGTGTCCGTGTTTATTTTGCACAATCCCACATTATAGTAACAGCTGGTTGAGATGGTCAGTGCTCAGATTTAGGCTTTCCACCTTATCCAATTATTGATACTTTCATAGTATCAGCATTTTATTTTATTTTTTTATCAATTTCAGGCTTTGAGACTAGAGTTATATCATTTGATTTTTGACTTCAGGGTGGTGCCCCGTGTTCATTAATGAATCATTGTAGCCTACATTTCATTATTTTGATAATAACAAATGTAATTAATAATCAATAATCAATTAATATCCAATATCGATTCCAAACAGCTATTATTATTATATTTACTTTTGGGAGTTTTCCATGGGTTGGAAATGGACATGGGGGAGTCTAGAACATTATTAGGGATTGGATAAAAGTGTTTTATCCATAGATTTAATTTATTTCTTGTGTGACATTAAATATAATAGTGTTATTTTTTTCAAAAACAGATAGAGGACAAATTACACCAATTCTGTGTTAAATATTGTCTCTTATAGACCGAGAGTTGCTTTTACTACAGTATAAATTTGTCTGCCTTGCCATAATTGTACTGGTTTAATTGCAGAATGATATGGTGTCAAGGTTTTGGATACATGTTTATCATCATAGAAAAAACAAGTAACACTAGAGACATCCTGTTGACATCCAGCGCTTCACCAGTGTGTGCTACGGTGCATCAGATGTAGTGACATTACAGTACACACTGTTCAGGCACAATTATGCATAACAGAATTGCTGGTTAAAAATGGTGTGCAACCATCACTGGACTGGTGAAAAATTATCATACAAGTCTCTGTCCTTATCATCAAAGTCTCCACAGTTTCTACTGTAAATCCATAGGCATGTTGGAGACAGACGTATTAAAAATAGTCTCATGAAATCATAGAGAGATTCAAACTTTTCTCTCCTAACAACTCTGTCATGACTGTATTCCTACTGGTCCTCCCTGTGTATTCATCCAGAACACTAGAACTGGTGCGGTCATCTTCTTTTTAATTAGCCTGGCCAAAGCGTCACACATGCTTGATTACAATACAGGAAGATGTTTGGCTGTGATAATGTGACATCGACATGAATTGAATTTTGTATTGGTGTAAAAGATCATTATTTTATAAACCCTCATGTATTTTTTTAGACCATTAGCAGTCACTTTTAAATTGCAACACAAAGATTAAACTCAGTCTTTCTTTTTCAAATGATAAGCAATTGCTTTGGCTTTTAAAGTGAATCTATCTGACAAAAACTGTAAAAACAAATCATGAAACAAAAGAAAACAACACACAGAGAACTTGACACATTTATAATTTCCATTTGCATTTTATTCATTGTATGGATCATTGAAATGACAACTGAAGCCGATCATTGTTATGCAAGGAAATCATGGTGACCGTATTTGAGATGCTGTTCATTCAAATTCAAAACTCCACACATCCCAGACCAGAAAGAAATATATAATACAAAATTGTTTTGAGATCTAACTCCCAATACAAGACACGAACATACAACACAAGATTATAAGAATTTTCCATCTTATTCACAAAGTAGTAACGAAACATGTCCTGTTTTAATGCCTCACACTGGAGTACACACATTCATTGTTGGTGTTGTTCCTCTGTCTTCTTGATCTGTTGGGCAGGTTGACACTCAAAGCAGCATAATGGAGGTTATCTGCATCTCTGTGGCCCTGGTAACAAAATATTTAAGAATTAGAAAAAAAGTTTTAAATAATTAATTAATTACAGTGTCTAAAGGAAAGGGGTTAATTTGCCGTCAACAACTTTGTATTCACCTCTGCATTTGAAGTAGAGTGAGGTGAAGATCTCAACTCGGTCTCTGGTGGGGAAAAACATTTTCTTTTTTGTTAAAATGCCAAATTCAATAACAAAATGCTGTCAGATATATGAAATGGCCGTACCTGAGTAGCTTACTCTCTTCTTCATCTGGTACACTGAGAAAGCCAGAAAAACTACCAGGATGGTGGTGAGTGTCAAAGCTCCAATCAAGAAATACACCAAGACAGGAGAGTCTATTTTGTCTGCAGAGAGAGAGACATCAGAATTGAAAGCCTTCCGATGTTTTCTTTTTTTATCCTAAGTTTGATGAGGGACAGTATCTGCTTGAACGTTACTCACCCTCAAAGTCCAGCGTGGTCCGGTTTCCAAACAGTATGTGTCCACATGAAGCAACAGCACAGTCGTAGGTCTCAGCATGAGAAAGATTCAGGTTCTTCATTGGCAAGTTGTACACACAGGTGTGTGTTTGTGTGTTGTCTTTCCTCTCACACTGATCATTCCTGCCTCCATGGGTGTAAATGAGTCCTGGATGGGATTCTTGAGAGTGTTTGAACCAGTAAACACTGCGTTCTCCATCACAGGTCCCAATGTGTACTGTACAGTTCACAGTCACAGAGCCTCCTGGCTGGATGATCTCAGATGCTAACTGATAGACCTGAGCTGAACCTGTCACACTGACAAAAATTCCTGCAGCAAATTCAACAGCCATTGTATCCCTTCTTGCACAGTAGTAAAAAGCGGAGTCTGAAAAGTTTAAATCTAAGATCTGCAGGTGATTTTTACCAGTTTCTAAATCCAGTGCGAAGCGTGGATTGTTCTTATATTCATCATGAAAAGTGCCGTTTTGAGTAAAAAAAAAAGATGTAGAGATGACTCTTGGTTTCTGTCCCAGATTTTGCTTGAACCAGAAAATCTTATTTGTACCAACGCGTTCATAGACACAATGTAAAGTCAGCATTTTACCAACATTAACTGATATAATACTATTCTCCTGATGTTGAAATGAGAATGTCCGATAAGTCGCCTGCCCTGAAGGGAAATGAGAAACAAAGCAAAAGCACAGTCAAGTTTATGTGACAGAATACAACATAATTGGTACATTTTAAAGTATTTGAATAATATATTCTATGAGTCACTTTACTCCATACAATTTAGGAACTAGGAACAAAACTCACCAATTTTCCCCAAGAACAGACACGCGACAGAGAAGACAAACACTGGAGAAGTCATTGTGCTCAAACTGCCGTGTTGAATGAAAAACACCCTCAGGCACACTGCACTCTTCACAGACAAGACTGCATTTGATTGGCCAAGCTGAAGTGACATCCACTGTATGCCCCATTAAGGAAGCATGATCACATGATAACTACTACCTGTTATTTAATTCCTTGAATCACATGTTATATGTATAATTTGCTGTGGATAAATTGTTGTGTTTGAATCTTGCCGACATTCAGAGACATACACATTGTACAAAAAAAAAAGAAAAAGATGAAAAGTGTGTATGAGAATAGATTTGAACTTATTGAAGTTTAGTCAGGTTAAGTCATAGCAGATTATAAAACACAGTAATACTGTAATCTAATCTACAGGAAATTAAGGCATGCACCAGGAAGTGACAAGAAAGGTCTTATTTTTGCAATACTGCTAATGTTTAAGACTGAGGTTTTATTGATGTAGTTTGTATGTGTTACAAAAGAGAACTGGCTGTCAAACATGACACCTCGATTGAGATACGGTGAAGATACTGGAGTGTTGTCAGTGGTAAAATTTAGTTCGCTTGCTTTATTTATTGTTGAGAAAAGTCTTTCAGAAAAGACTGGGCGCTCGAACAGTTGAATTTTTGGAAGCTCTGCTGCATTCACATTTTGCTATCCCTCAAGTTAGCGATGTGTGTGAGAGGGGAGTCATATTAGGCTTGTTTGATATGTAAATGTGTGTGTCATCTGCATAACATGGAATCCTAGATTATATTTCCTTAAGATATGGCCAAGAGGCAGCTTGTTTTGTATTGAAAATACAAAGTGGCAATAGAGCATAACCTTGTAGGACTCCTCAGATCGCACTTACACTTAGCCCTGTTTCTCGATGCCATGCCAAAGCACGATAGTCCCTCCTCCCCAGTCCCCCACTGGCCTACACTCACATCGCTGAGGCCTGAGGAAGGTTACCTCTTATACATACATAGTGATGTGGTAGCGCTGTCGCAGCACAATGCAGAACACAGGAAAACATTACTCTTTTGGCGTATTTTTGTGTCAATTTGGTCATTTCTGTATATCTTGGTTATGCAAGGTGCCGTAATTTACACAATTATACTTCCACATTGCCAATCTGTGCCAAAACACATCTCTTCAAACCGTGCAAGGGTCAAGAAAGTGTGCCATGCTTGAGGATGGTACAGATCGCTAACACTAATCAAACAAACTAGACTTCAAGGGTCAAATGTGCTTGGTCATGGTATGAATTGCCTAGAGTGTGCCCTTAGAAGTGCTGAGTAGGAGAAATGGATTTTGAATGATCAACCACAACATTTAAACCACTTGTAGGTGGACTGATTAATCTTGATCATCTCATTTATAATGCAATGCTATTCTGGGAAACCTCGGGTGCTGGCATTCATGTGGATGCCGCTTGACACACACCACCCACCCAAACACCGACATAGACCACCTAAACTACCTCCTGTCAACAACAATTACAGATGACAGTGGCCTCCCAGTAGCGCAAAAACTGGCCATGAGTTACCCAAGGAACATGGCAAAGAGCCCAAGGCGTTGATCTGATCCCTAAATTCCACAGATCCCAATCTGACAAGCATCTGTGGGATGTTCAGGAACAAGTCCGATGGAGGATCTGTAGTGTCTGTGTGTTTCTTACACATCCTGGGTTCTAAGACAATAGTGAATAGGGAGAAGACAGGATGGGACAGGACCAGATGCTTCCCGTTACACAACTGTGGGATTGTGACAGTGTAAGGGTCCCCATGACCAGGAGCCCTGATCAGCCCTGAGGTGGGCATCAGAGATAAGCTACAAGAAGGAGCCCACACCAGAGGTTTAGAGCTGACTCAACGTATACATTGTCATCAAAGTATAGGGAGACCATCCTGTCTACTTTAGCTGACATCAGCAAAGTTAAGTAACACACACAAGAGTTATTTCATAGGGGATGTGAGGCAGACCCATCCTCCTTTTCTTTCCCATTGGATAGATGAACCTTTAATCTATCAAAGTGACCAATTAGGAGAAGTAGGCGGTTATGGACAATAGCAGGGGCGTCACTAGGAGTGCAAAACATCCGGGGCTTTAGCCCGCACAGTGTTGCCTGTTACCTTGAAAAAGTAATCTGATTACTGATTGCTGATGACTCCTTTAAACTCCTTCAAAGCTTGATAGTACTTTGTCGCCAGCACAGAGAGGACAACAAACCTTAATATTCTCATCTTTAGCTGACAGGAACTCAAAATAATGACTGTATTCCAGCTAGAAAACGCGCATCTCTCTCCTCCCTCCATTGTTGTGTGTGTTTGTGTCGCTGCGTGGTGTTACACGTGAGTTGTGCTCGTGCTGAAAATGTGACTTGTGGCACACGTGACATCACTCCCTGAGACAAGAAGAAAGCAAAAATATATATTTTTACTAAGGAAATGACAAAAATAATGATCAGTAACTTTAATCTGATTACTGGTTTGTAAATATTGACGTGTTTGATTACTCGTTACTGAAAATGGTCAGATATACCAGCATCACTGTGCAGATAGAGTCTTTTTTTTAACGGGGTCTGGGGAAATTGCGAAAATTTTGATAATTGGGCTGCTTAAAGATGCAATTTCAACGTAGTTTGAGAAGGAAAGGAAGGCAAATCGTTGGGTCCTCATCGTCATATTTTAATCACAAACAAAGCTAATTTTCCCTCACTAGGCCTACTGAGTATTTACGTTAAAGATATTATAGCCTATAATAAGATGCGCTGTGTGCATAGGCTATTAGAGTAGATAGAACATTCCCTATTATAATTTCTTGGCTTCATTGTCTATCTGCATCAGGCCTACAGGAGGCTTTGTAGGGTATTAAGAGACAAATATCGTCATATAACATCGTCAATATACCTACAAACGTATAAGAATCTTCAGCATTTAATGTCATAAACCCACAAATGTAACATATTTTCCACAAACGTATAAGAGCCGCTGCCTACTACAAACGTAACATGCTATTTCCAATAACTATTACGTTTGCAATGATTTATTTGTGGGGACGTGAACATCTTTATTGTAATCACTTCCCACAAATGTAATAATACGCAAAATCCAGCTGCTGACTCTCCGCTGTCACACAACAGATCCCCCTGTGACCAAAGTGTCAGTTGGACTTCAGAAGGGCCAGAATTGAAAACTACTAGAACGGCCGTAAGCGTCATTTGGACCGCTAGATTTGAACTCTATAATCTGTCATGTAAATACCCAGCTGAGTGATAAATGCATTCATTGTGTCATATTTAAAAAAAAACCCCGAAATAACCCAAAAATGAACATGTTAACAAGTTTAATTATACATTTATCAATATTCACATCATCGCACATAGTAAACTGTAATTATTGCATATTTACACAAGATTTTAATAGAGAAAACTCAGAACAAGAAAATTAACTAGTAACTTATTTGACTATGAAACATTTTATTTTAACACTATTTTAACACTATAATAAAACAATAATAATAATAATCGAAAAAGCTGGAAACGAGCTGATCTAAAACAAATAAAGAGCCGTTGTGATCACTGGTCCCAGTCTACAGATTACCTCCGCTCTCCTCACACAGTCACCACACACGGGCTTGTGGCATTTCAAGTGTCCGATGCTTGGTTCCGTTTGCAGCTCTTTCGGACCGGCACTGCCTCCGTGTCCGTGTTAGCGAAGATGGCCAGTGGCGTTCTTCTATAACATCCCTGGCTGGGATCAATGCCCGCATCTTATTCAGGGAGTGTTCAAAGTGATCGAAACTCGTTTCCAGTTTTTTCGATAATTATTATTTATTTTATTATATATTAAGTGTTAAAATAAAATGTTTCGTAATCAAATAAGTTACTTTTAATTGTTAATTTTCTTGTTCTGAGTTTTCTCTCTTAAAATCTTGTGTAAATAGCAATAATTACGGTTTACTATGATATCGATAAATGTATAATTAAACGTGTTAAAATGTACACTTTGGTGTTATTTCGTTTTTAAAAAAAATATCATGACACAATGAATGCATTCATCACTCAGTTGGGTATTTACATAAGAGAATATAGGGTTTAAATCAAGTGGTCCAAATGACCGCTTACGGCCGTTATAGTAGGTTATACCTTAACCAAGATATCGATCATTGAGATTAATTGGATCAGATCTGACAGGAATTAACCTGGTAAACCCGTATTTCATGGGTGGCGGGTTTAATTTCCATCCCTGCTATAAACGCTGCCATGGCACTAAACAGTGGGGCGGAAGAATAACACTGATGTTGAATTTGCAACAAATTATTCTGACTCTGCCCATATATGTCATGAGGAAAGCCAGGTCAGCTTCTACGCAATTTGCGCTGGCGACAATGTCGCATTTGTGACTGCTGGCCGTAGGACATGCAACCACATAAAAACCTTTCACCGTTAGGCAATTATATTTGATTATTTTTTTTATTTTTTTTTCAAGGCACAGAGATCCAGGGCTATTCCCAAAACATCCGGGGCTATAGCCCCGAATGCCCAGGTCTAACGACGCGCCTGGACAATAGACTCTAAAAAGGTCCCACACACCAGAGACAGTGTGGTAGTATTTGGCAGAATTCCTAAGATCGAAGGCGAGAGGATTTCTGATAGGGCAGAGGGCAAAGCGTTTGGCATTACTTTGCCATAAATTTGAGAACACCAGACGTGCGTCTGCACTCTGTTCGGATGCAGGCATTGAGATCTGTTACAATAAAGATTGTTCTATCATTCCACCCAGCCTGGCCTCCACAGAATTCATCAAATCATCAAACTACACGCCGACACCTTTGAGGAAGAGAGCCCAGAGACGACAGATCAACAGCCAATTTCCCAACGCCAGACACCACAAGATAACCTCAGAAGCCTTGTGTCTCTGTCTTGATATGTCAGCTGTTTTGGCAACAAAAGGGAATCTACACATGATAAAGCATGTGGCTTTGATGTTGTGGCTGATATATAATATATGTTTAAATCTGCCATTTCATTTGATGACTACAGAACTTCAACACAATGTTCAAAAATGCTTTATACACTATTCTATTACTTATTCTTTCGCTAAGTGTTAGTAGTAGTTATTTCAAATATGTGATAACAATAACAGAACTCCTTTTTGGAGTGCAGTAGTTCTCTAAAAGGCCATGTATGCAAGAGTGCCCCCCTTACATTCACTCCACCCTTACATCCTGCATGAAAACCACAAAGCCTGCTGTGCTTAAAGAGGCATAAAGCCAACTGTATGAAGGAAAGAGATCAACAGGTCTCAAATAATGACTTAAAGGTAGTGAACAGCAGCTGAAAGAGCCTCATGTTCTAAAAGGACGGTGCCTGATTGCCTGTAGTGAAGATCTGAGTCATCTGCAGGGTACCTTAAACCTAGACATTCTCCTAATACATGTAACCTATTAAATGTATACTGGTGTTTCCCACACATATATTTTATTTGGGCAGGCCCAAGTATATTTGCTGACACATTTAAGCATTTTTTACTTTTCTTTTTTAATGTGTCTGTGTTGGCCATGGACAGTACTTTTAATCCTCACACAACTCAATCTACAAAAATTTAACCACCCTGAAAGATCTGATATTTTCAGAATAAGTCTTAAAAATCTGGATCTTTTTCTTTTTCTCAACATTTTTCAATTTTTAACTTTGTTACCACTAATGGAGCATCCATTTAATACAGTCTTAAAGAAATGCGGAAAAGACTTATTGATAGGTTTATTTACTCAGTGATGACGCAAAATGTACATAGAAATGAAAAAGAATGAAAGATAAAAGACATATATCGCTGATTTGTGTTGGTGCTCATAGCCAAAGAGGAGTGTTTGATTAAAAAAAGAAAAATCTGTCCTAAATGTACTGGTATGTTAAGTTAAGATACATGTTTTTGTTGAGAAAACAAAGTAACAGTAAAACCATCAGGATGCAAAGGTACGCTGCGAAACCTTACCACAAGAAAGCTACAAAGAGATGTCAGAGGATCTAAACCTGTGTGACAGCCCCCAAGAGATTATTAGAAATTGACCTTACTCTTGCATTGCAAATGAAACAGTTCTAGTTCTTCACACTGGAGTACACACATTCACTGTTGGTGTTGTTCCTCTGTCTCCTTGTTCTC
Organism: Diplodus sargus; assembly: GCA_903131615.1. Taxonomy (NCBI): domain Eukaryota; kingdom Metazoa; phylum Chordata; class Actinopteri; order Spariformes; family Sparidae; genus Diplodus; species Diplodus sargus. The sequence continues at coordinate 157,191 of CAEMYA010000031.1, forward strand.
TTGGCCTGGTTAACACTTAAAGCAGCATAATGGAGGTTTTCAGCTTCCTCGTAACCCTGGTAACACATTTTATAAAGAGTAGATCACACTTTGGTTGCTAAAAACAAATGTCCACAAGACAGTTGATAAAGTTGGAAAGGAAAGTTTATAAAAGGTGGCTGTATAACTATTCAACAGTTAATCAGAACTGCACTCACCGCTGCATTTTCTGTGGAGGAAGGTGGAAATCTTGCTTGAGACTCTGGTTATGAAACAGAAAATGTTTTAATCCCAAGCAAATTTAAGATAACACTAGCTGCCAGATAAATACAATAAAAGGTCCAGTTACCGGTAGACAGGCAGCTGTTTCTCTTCATCTTGTACACTGAGAAAGCCAGTAAAACTGCCAGGATGGTGGTGAATGTCAAAGCTCCACTCAAGAAATACACTAAAAGGAGACTGTCCCCCTCATCTGTAGAGACGAAGACATCAGAAAGAGCTTGCAGTGTGTTTTCATCTGAGGGTTTGTGCGTAGGTAGTACGACTACTACAATCCATTTTATATACAGCCAAAAGCCACACATTCACAGTCTGTACAGCATAATGATCCTCTATCATTAAACCCTTTATTAGGATAAGTAAAACACTCTAATGGGGGAGCAAGCATTGACCTTTTTTTTTTACTGCTCCTCAGATTAGCTATTTCTAACAGTAAATTACTCACCTTCAAAGTCCAGCTTGGTCCCGTTTCCAAACACGACGTGTCCACATGAGGCAACAGCACAGTAGTAGGTCCCAACATCTGAAAGATTCAGGCTCTTCATTGCCAAGTTGTAGACACAGGTCTGTGTTTGTGTGTTGTCTTTCCTCTCACACTGATCATTCCTACCTCCATGGGTGTAAATAAGTCCTGGATGAGATTCTTGAGAGTGTTTGAACCAGTAAACACTGTGTTCTCCATCACAGGTCCCAGTGTGTACTGTACAGTTCAGAGTCACAGAGCCTCCTGGCTGGATGTTGACAGATGCTGACTGATGGACTGAAGCTGGAATGTTCCAACCTGAACCCTTCACACTGACAGTAATGCCCTCTAAAAATTGTAAATTGTATGCATATAAACTTATGCAGTAGTAAGTAGCAGAGTCTGAAATGTTCAAATCAGTGATCATCAAGTGATTTTTGCCACTTTCTGTATCCAGTGTGAAGCGTGGATTGTTCTTGAATTCATCATAAAAAGTGACATTTTTTTCGTACTTGTAGTAATTAGAGATGAGCCTTGGTATTTCTCTGAGACTTTGTTTATGCCAATAAAGCCTTGCAGGAACATTAGCTTTATAGAAACATGGCAAAGTCAACCGGTCCCCAGTTTTAACAGACACAAATCTTCTCTCTTGACGAACAGGTGATGAGAATTTCAGATCAGTCGTCTGAGCTGAAAGTAAATAAGAGTTAATAGTTTATGTAATGTGACAAATCTGGGTTATCAGTAAAACAATATGAGAAAAACATGTTTGATACCGTACACTACACTAGGTTAAAGTCACAAAAAGCAACTTACCCGTTTTTATCAAGAACCAACATGTTAGAAGATAGAGAGCAAACACTGGAGATGTCATCGTGTTCAAGCTGCTTTGCTGAATGAAAGAGTAATGATGGTTTCTCTACTCTTCAGAGACAAGAATGAATTTGATTGGCCAATCTACAGTGACACTCTATGTCCCATATAGGGAACATGGTCACATGTTCACTGCAATGTGTCGTTTTAAGTTCTGGGTTTTGTAAAAACGCTCAAGCGGTAAGAGATATATGAAGAACATTACAGCTCCTGATTTAATTTATATCCCGACAACAAAAGCATATCTTGAGATCCGGTATAAACAAGCAGTAACAAGATCAACATCTAGTTAAAAACTGATGGTCATTATGTTTAACATGTACCAACAAAGATTTAAGACATTAATCCTTAGCTATCATTATATGCTAATACTCAACTCTATTTTCAAGCTGTAGTGCAGTGAAACAACACACTGTACTATGTGATTTTGACAATTAATGTAAAACGTACAATGCTTTGATCATCACAACATAAATTCCAATCATCATGGCCCCACAAATAGGTACTCAAAATAAGATCTTTCCTATTATTCAAATTAAATATATTCTGATTAGAACTCTAAGTTGCAGTACTGTCAAAGGTGACCTGAAAGAAGCTTAGAAATGGTCTATCTGACTTCAGTCAAATTCTCACTTCCTCTGTCGTAGTCTTTGCCATTCTCATTCTGTCCACCAGATGCCCCCTGATTTTTATTTTTGCTCAAACATCGCAAGTTCCTCTTGGAATTTGAATGCCTGTATGCCTCTCTCATGGACCTGTAAGCTTTGAATCAGATTGTTGTACGTAAATCATTGATCAATGTTAGCTCTGCCTGCGTTGTCTATGTCATAACAGTGTGAACTAGCCAAACACAGATACATGAGATGATTTATACATTTCAAGACCTTGTAAAGTATTGCTGCAACACACTGAAAAGCACACAAGAAAGCAGGTGGGGCATTTTTTCCACATGCTTGATGCTTATCCACCAGCCTGCACCAACGCACAGCTGAATGTTCTGAAACCAAGAGCTGCTTCTCACCACCTGCACTGTTGCCAGCCTCCAGAGTGGTTCTGTACATCGCCCAACCACAAGGCTATCCTTGAAAGTAGCTCTGCCCTCCCTCCTGAGCAGTTCTGCCCATCTGATTGTCTTGCCTGTTCTGGAGAGTGGTCGCCGGCCTTTAGAGCAGCTCTATCTGAGTTGCTGCATCCAGGCTATTATCAAGATCTGCTCCATCATTCAGCCCTGCCTCATGGTTGCTCACAAGCCCTGCTGCATAATGTCTGTCTTGACCATAGGCTGTCGTGTCTGTCTTGACCATAGGCTCTCTTGTGTTGTGTGTGTGATAGGGTTAGGGTTAGAGCAGAGGAGACCAAAACAGATCTGTCACTCTTTTCCTTGTTTCCTCTTTGTCAACCGCTCTCAGAAGATGGAGGATCTAGGCTAATCAATTAAATTAAACATTACTAAAACTTTGGTGTTTATTTTTGAATAAAGCAGCGAAAAAGTCCTGAACATTTCAACAAATAAAAAAAAATGTTCAAAAGCATTATCATAAAGTACTCACTGGATACCCTTTTTGTTGGAAGGCCAGCATGGAGAGGAGAGGGTATGTGCAACAGTGATCGCTCCAAAGGGCAAGGACATCCTCCTGGCACTCGTACACAATGAAGTGACTCTGCAGGTAACACTGTATTTCACCTGGCTCAATTTCATCCAGGGTTTCTTCCCATAATGTGAACATTCTGTCTTTTCAATGCTCCTTCTTTATGACGAAGAAATGTTTTGGCACAGGGTTTTTTTTTTTGTTT